>JANAVB010012198.1:23984644-24367144 GCA_029216955.1 Iris pallida
ACCCCCTCTAGAGTATTGTGCTTTACGATTCGCTCCTACAATTGGTATCAGAGTGGGTTATACAGGTAATGTTAGGTAACACTGCATTTATATTTCTTATTATTTCAGTTGTTATATATATCACAATATTATACATGGAAACTATGAAATTCACAAGTGAAGGCCAAGCCACAAACAGACCTCCACTGTTTGACGGTAAAAATTACACTTACTGGAAAACACGAATGTGTTTCTTCTTAAAATCTCTAAATTTTGACTTATAGTCTATTGTTATTGACGGTATAAAAAGCCTGCTCATATTCTTTGTTTTGTGCTTTAGACAGGACTGAATTTAATAGGGTGTCTACTTGCACAATATCAAATGAAGTATGGAAACTTCTTGAAGTAACCTACGAAGGCACGACGCAAGTCAAGGAGTAAAAGATCAACAGACTTACTCAGGAGTATGAGGCGTTCAAGATGAAGCCAAACGAATCTGTCACTCAGATGTTTGCGAGATTCCTGGATATTGTAAATCCTCTATCATCATTAGGCAAGGAGTACAGTAACCTTGAGATGATTCGCAAATTTCTACGAGCTCTCACGAAGAACTGGATTCTGAAGTCTACGACAATCATTGAAGGGAACGACCTCTCAACTATATCTCTTGAAACACCCATGGGTAAGCTACTCACTCACGAACTGGAACTTCAAGACTTCGAAGATGTTGCACCAAAAGAGAAGTCGATCGCTTTCAAGGCTCAACACAGAAGAACTGTCGAAGATAATTCCGATGACAGAGACTCTGACTCTGAAGATCAAGCTCTCCTTGTAAGAAAGTTTAAGAAGTTCATTAGATTCAATAGAAGAACAAAGGATCACAACAACAATAACAACGAAGAAGATCCTATTTGCTATGGCTATAAGAAAAAAGGACACATGAAGAAGGACTGTCCAACAACATCACCATCAACCAAGAAAAGAAACAAGTACGATAAAGGCTACCTGAAGAAATCAACATCTAGAAAGTATGCCAATACAAGCATATGGCATGAAAGTGAAGCCAGCGACTCAGAAGATTAACAATCAGATGACGCTGCAAATGTATGCTTGATGGCATTCGATCAGGTAACTACTAACCCCTTGTTTGATACATATGATGATTTTACCTTTGAACAATTAGGTGAAACCTTTAGTGACCTCTTAGGTGATTACATAAAATTGCATAGTAAATACCAAAACTCTAAGAAGGTACTCAAGAAGTACATAAGTAAAATAGGAAGACTTACCGACCTACTAGCTGAGTTTAGAAGTAATGATAATTCTGGTAAGGTAGGTGAGCTCTCTTCTATTAAGCTTTGCTAAACGAGACCACAAGACTATCTGAATAGAAAGACAAGACCATTACTCAATTAGAGGAAGACCTACTCAAAGAGAAGAAGTGTCCTCAGCAAGCATTTATCAGGAATGATACACTTACTGCTGATTATACTGCATTGTATGACACTTCCAAAATGTTGAAAATTAGGTTAGAAAAATAGCCTAAAGTTGCTGCTTCCTGCCCTAACACGTATCACTTAGCGAAACATCAGAACACTGTCAAACCCAACACTGTGAGACCAAACCAAACCAAAGCATTTTCCAAGAAGACCAATAGGCATGTATTCTTTTATACTAGAAAACCAAGACCTACCAATCATGCACAGCATACTGCTTCTAACACTCAATATGTTAAATATCATTATTGTGGCCTCACTGGTCATATCTCTTCTGCATGTAGTGTATAGAAGCTTGTTGATTTAAAGATATATGCATGGATACCGAAAACTAATATTTCAGGACCATACAAAAAATGCGTACCAAAGTTTTCATCTACAAATTCCTTTGTTGGTGGAACACCCTTCACATGCTAGAAGCAAATAGATCCTCAACAGCGGTTGCTCACGGCACATGACCGGTGACGCTTCATTATTCACAACACTGTCGAAGTAGAAAGAAGGATACGTCTCCTTCGATAATAATCTTAAAAGGTATATAATTGGTATTGTCAATATTGGTAAGGGGCCCTACCCTGTGATTAAAGATGTCTGTCTAGTTATGGGATTAAAACATAATCTACTCAGCATAAGCCATTTAGCTGACCATGGTTATGGTATTAACTTCGTCAAAGACAAATGTACTATAGTTGATAGGTCAAATGGTAGTACTATCTTTGAAGGTATCAGAGAAGACAATATATATGTTTTCTATTGGTTAGAAGATGCTAACAAAGCAGGTAGATGCTTAATGGCCAAAAGTGATGAGAGTCAACTATGGCGTATAAGACTCGGTCATGCAAATATGGACACAATCTCAAGATTATCCACAAAGAAGCTGGTACGAGGCTTATCGGGCATTACTTTCAAGAAAGATACAATATATAGTGAATGTGAAAAGAAAAAAGCTACCCGATCCGTATTTAAGTCCAATAACGATGTAAGTACCACTAGACCTCTATAATTATTACATATAGATTTATTTGGACCTAGTAGAATTGCTAGCCTAGGTGGTAAGTTATATGTTTTTGTAATAGTAGATAATTTCTCTAGATACACGTGGATATATTTTCTTGCACGCAAGAATGATGCATTATCATAATTCATCACCTTCTGCAAGAAAGTTCAAAGTGACAAATATTTCATGATCATTCATATTCGAAGCGATCATGGCGGCGAATTTGAGAATGCAGAGTTCAAGCAATTTTGTAACACACACGGTTATCTGTATGAGTTCTCTTGCCCTAGGACTCCACAACAAAATGGAGTTGTGGAACGTAAGAATAGGACTCTATCCGAAATGGCTAGAGTATTGCTAAACCAGTTTAGTCTACTGAAATACTTTTGGGCTGAAGCTGTTAATACAGCCTGCTATGTTCTAAATAGGGTTCTAATTCGACCTATATCGAAGAAGACTCCCTATGAGCTATGGTTTGATAGAACACCTACTATTTCTTATTTCAAAATATTTGGTTGTAAATGCTTTATTCTTAATACTAAAGACAATCTAGGAAAGTTTGAGGAAAAGGCCGATGAAGGTATCTTTTTAGGTTATGCGACAAAGAGAAAAGGGTACCGAGTCTTCAACAAGAGAACCATGATCATCGAAGAATCGATAAATGTTACATTTAACGAACTAAATCAATATTCAATCGATGATGATGATGAAGACATCAATACAACAAATACAGCATCTGTAAAACCTACAAGCATAATACTAGCTGGTCCTCCAGGCAGATCGTGTATAGAACCAGAAGCCGGACCCAACAACCTTGAAAGTTTGCCAAAAAGAATAAAGTTTTTGACAGACCATCCCAAGGACTTGGTAATATGTGAGATTACCAGGGGTCTAAGTACTCATTCCTCTAGTAAAGATATAGTTTACTATGTTGCATTTATTTCACAGCTTGAACCCACAACTATTAAAGAAGCATGTAGCAATACTTTTTGGTTAGATGCTATGCAAGAGGAATTGAACCAATTTGAACGGAATCAAGTTTAAAAACTTGTTCCCAAGCCCATTGATCATCCGGTCATTGGCACCAGATGGGTATTCTGAAATAAACTGAATAAGAATAGTTTAGTGACTCATAATAAGGCTCGACTCGTAGCTCAAGGATACAATCAAGAGGAAGGTATCAACTATGATATAACCTATGCTCTAATTACGAGAGTAGAATTCATTCGCATGTTATATGAATTTGCATGTTTTTATAACTTTAAATTCTTTCAAATGGATGTCAAGAGTGCATTTTTGAACTGTTTTATAAAAGAAGAAGTTTATGTAGCTCAACCTCCAGGTTTTACTGATTTCAAAAATCCTGATTATGTTTTCAAGTTAAAGAAAGCCTTATACGGTTGGAAACAAGCCTCTCGTACTTGGTATGATCGTCTAAGTCCTTTTCTACTTGACAACGGTTTTACAAAAAGGCAAGGTTGATACTACACTTATAAAGTCTTTTAATAAAAATCTTCTTTTAGTTTAAATTTATATAGATGATATTATCTTTGGATCTACTGATGAATATCTTTGTCAAAAATTTTCAAAGTGTATATAGAATGAGTTTTAGATGAGCATGATGGAAGAACTAAAATTCTTCCTCGGACTGGAAATCAAACAAACCAACAATTTGACATTCTTTAATCAAGCCAAGTACACAAAAGATTTATTAAAGAAGTTCGATCTGGAAACAGTCAAACCACTTGGCACTCCGATGGCAACTTCAACCAAGCTTGATATTGATGAACAAGGCAAAGCAGTCGACATACGTAAAGTATCAAGGTATGATTGATAGTTTACTTTATTTAACTACTAGTCGTCCAGATATAATATTTAGCGTTTGCTTGTGTGCATGTTTTCAAGCTAATCCTAAGGAATCACATTTGTGCGCAGTTAAGCGTATCTTTCGATACCTTAAAGACACTTCTTCTGTCAGCTTATGGTATACCAAAACCACTTCCTTTGACCTAACCGGTTATTCGGATGTTGATTTTGCTGGATGCAAAGTGGATAGAAAAAGTACCAGTGGCACGTGTCATCTCCTAGGCAAGGCTCTAGTCTCTTGGTTTAGCAAGAAACAAAATTCTATCGTATTATCAACAACTGCGGCTGAGTATATCGCCGCAGGACGTTGTTGTGCACAAATTTTGTGGATGAAGCAAACCCTAGAAGACTTTGGTTTACTTTACACACACATACCCATTTTCTGTGACAACACTAGCTCTATTAATTTGACTAAGAATCATGTATGTCACTCTCGCACTAAGCATATTGAGATTCAACATCATTTTCTTAGTGATCATCAATAAAATGGAGATATAAACCTTGTATATATAGACACTGAGAATCAACTAGCTGATATCTTTACAAAACCATTAGCGGAAGACTGTTTCAATTATTTACGTCGAGAATTAGGAATTTTAGATATCAATAGTATTAATTAATTTTGTTTTATCGATTAATTTTTGCTACTCAAAAACTATTTTTGAGACAAGCTTACAAAGGGTCTATTTGTCACCATGACTACGGTCGAAGCAAAACGGTATTTAATTGTTCTCCGGTGAACTCCCGTTAGCTGGGACAATACCCCTATAGCTTATCTGAAACAGTTACTGTGTTACAAAATTTAATTTATAAAATAATATTAGCTAAAATTTAAAATAACTAAATTTGGAATTAAATAATTGAAAAGAGTTGATGAAAAGAAAGTGGCCTGTAAATTTCTGTTTGAAAAACTACCTCACCAGAACCCCTGGCGAACTCGGCCCGAACTTGGCCAGTTCAGCCAGAGTTTGGTTGGTGGTATATGTTTTAAGTCAGAACTAAGGGCCCCCTTCTTCTCATCTTCTCCAACACTCCTCAAACACAGCAGCAGTCGCCTAAGCCCCCCTTCAAACCTTAGAACTTCTCTAAGTCCATTCTTTCAATCTACTTGGAGATTTCCATCCAAACTTTAAATTCGTGCGGAGATTCTCGTCCTCTACCAAATACTCCAATCTTGGAAGGTATAACCAACTCCTTCCCTCTCTTACAAGTTCTTAGTATTTCATCTTTTTTGGACATAATGCCTTTGCGTTTTAATCCAACCAAGAGAAAGAAGACCACGGGTAGTGAAGAAGATTCATCTTCAAATCCTCACATGGATTCACTCTTTTCTTCGGTCCAATCGGCCGACGGCGCATATAATGGGTTTTACTTTGAAACTCATGATCAATCCTTACTATGGTACGCAGATTTCTCGATGCGTAACACATGCACCGGAGCCCCGATTAAATGGACTATATTTCCTGACCATCGTCCATTCTTTGAAGTATTAGGTTTACAGCATTTTGTCACCAAATAATTCCCGATCGCCACTAATGCTATTAGACTTTTTTATTGCAACTTTACATTGGACACTTTTGATGTTAGAACTCATGTTGGTGGAATTAGTATTGAGTTCAATGATGTCCTTTTAGCGAAATCCTTGGTATCCCTAACGAAGGCGTCCCGCTTAACGACATCACTGAATTTGATTTTCCCGCAGGTACGACTCTAAGCAGTTTCAAGAACGAACTCTGTTCTCATGCTCACGTTCGTTCTGGTAAGTTCAAGGCTGCTAACTTGAACTTATTCAACTATTAGTTGCAATGCATCATCTACTCCACTATCTTACACAAATCCACCTCAAAAGATGATGTTACGACCCCTGAACTATCTGTCCTTTATCATATCCTTAAGGGTATTCAATTTTCTGTCCCCAAGACTATTATTCAAATGATGGGTCGATGTCGCAAAAGGAATCGCAACCTTGCATATGCGTTGATTATCCCCCTCATTTTCCAGTATTTCGATATAGACTTATCCACTTGTGGTCTTGAGTCTGAGCCCAAGTATCTTCAACTGTTATGTCGCAGCACAACCGTCCCTCCTGCTCCACTTTCTCAGGATTACCCTATGCCATTTGAGGGTGTCCATCAGCATCTCTCTGATTTATGAGCGTTTATCACTGACACATCTAGGGAACGCGAGTTTCATGATGCCAGTCGATTTCAGGCTCTCGCCAATTCTTTTGCCGACCTCCAATTCGCTCAGACTGGACATTCTGCCAGTTCTCTTCCAGAGATCCATCTATTTCAGGATACCGCTATGAGGATGAGGTGGTACATTCTTTCTTTCAGCCTGGTAACGCATATGATTGGTACCGTGGTTCTAGTGCTACTCCACACCCTTCTGGACCTGGCACTTCTGGAGATGGTCCATCCGGACATGGTGGCACTACCGGTGCTGCTGATGATGATGACTCTAAGGATATGTGATCAAGACGTGATGTATTTTGTCTAGATGTCATTTATTTAGACTTTTATTTTTGTCTATGTTTACATGAAAATGCTCCGACATTCCAAGATATCATTTAGTACATTATCTTTTTTTTGCACTGAGACTGTATTTGCTGAGTTGGTGTACTGAACATCTTTATGTTTTCTTAGCATGTTTCTATTTTTAGCTTAGCATTATTTCTTATTTCTTGTTATAGTACTATATTCTTTTTATGCTTCAACATATAAACTGCCTGTGAAATACATTTTTATCCCTATATTTTTGTTTTTCTTCAACGTTTGTTTCTTGTGCATGAATTACGGGGGAGCTTCTCTACTTGTAATTATTTTTCTAAGTGACAATGGGGGAGAAATAGGATCTAACATATTTTGCAGGATACAGAAAATTTTTTCAGGACATAGTGCAATATTTTGATTCTTTTCAAATCTCAAACGATCGAGATGTTATATCGGTTAAGGTTTGACAATTATCAAAATAGGGGAGATTGTTGGCCCATTGGTCATGGTCGAACTTGATTTTAATAATTGATCAAACTCTGTCTCGATATAAGGGCTACTTTGACTATTTGGACAACTTGGACAACTTCTAAAGAACTGCTACCTATCTGTTCAAGTCCGAAGCCAATTTTGTCGTATGAGTCTGTATGCAATATAATTTTCATATTTATTGAGTTTAGGAATACTTTGTACACCAAGTCGTACTAGCAAATAGTCTACCCCAAAAATGTTTTCGAAAATATCCTACGTTTTCAAAAACAACCCATTTTATAAAAGCTCCTAACTGCTTAAACTTGTCAAAAAGCCAAAACCAAAATCTCCTTTTTAAAATGGCCAAAAATTCAAAATAACCCTATAAAAATTCGGCCAGAATTCGGCCAGAGTTCGTCCCAAATTTGCCTAGTTTACGTTAAATTTTGAACTTGGTCTTCCTGCAGTTACGGATGCAACGACTATTTGCCGAGATTCTCTAATAGAGTTCTGCCCGAATTCTGTCAGAGTTCTGACTTTAGAAAACCTATAAATAGAGAAGAATTTCAATTATTTCAACTCACTCATTCACTTTCTCATCTATTCTCTCTAAGCTTAAACGTCTTCCAAAGTGCTCTAAAGCTTTCATTTTCAAATCTCAAGCCAGTTACAATCCTCTAGTCAATTTAACAATGCGGTATGGTCGAGAAGCTTCAGAGTGATTGTAATCAGAGGCTTGATTGAAGAAAGATACTTCACAATTGAAGTTGGTCGAGTACTTCGTATCAAAGATCACGTTGTAAAAGTTGCAAGGACTTCGTATGAAAACTTGTGGTATTTTTCAAAAGTGGATTCAACTGGAATTTAGAGTTCTTCCGACTGGAATAGTTCTCACAAGAGGGAAACCAATATACATCGCCGTGTTTGCATTTCTTTCTGATCTCTGCCTTTACATTTATTTATTTGTGATATATTCATTCTATGTGATCTTGTTGCTAACTTTTTATTAGCTAAATTCCGCTGCCTACTCTATTCACCCCCCTAGAGTATTGCGCTTTACAATTCGTTCCTACAATATATATATATATATAATCTCCACCGAGCCCGCCGGTGGCCGGGTGGCTCTGGTTGCCGGTCGGCCCACTCGGCTTGGCCGCGGGTCCGGGAATATTCTTCCCACTCGGGAGCCAACTCCCTCCTCTTTTTTCCACCCTTCGGCCACCACGGCTGGCCGGGATCCGCCTGGACGGATGGCTTACCGCCGTGCGGTCCCCTCTTTTTTTCTCCTCCACCATCCTCCTCGGCGTAGACGTCCGAGGCGACGCCACAGAGCGAGGAGTCGGGCGAGCGCTACCCCTCCTACGCCGGTGGTCCCCGCCGCCTGTCCACCGTCGTGCCGTGTTTTGCCTGGCGCGACCCCCCTCCCGGCGTCTCCCCGTCTCGCGACTCCGCTGTCGTGGCCGGCTCCTCCCTTCGTCGCTCCTCCTCCTGCGGTGTCGACCCCACCCGCATTTCTCTCTCTCAAGTGGTCGTCGCCGTCGCTCCTTCAGCTTCTGGCGACCCCGGAGCTGTCCCCGCTTCCGCCCCCACAGCCCAGCTGGCGCTGCCTCCAGCGGACGAGCCCCCCCTCCAAGTGGACGATGGTGGCAGCGATGCAGCCCTCTTTCTCGCCACCCCCCAACTCAGCCATGACTCAGTGGCCCTCGACGAGCATCTCCCCCAACATGGCGCTCCCCTCGGCGTCGGTCGGTATTCCCGTGCCTGCGGCGCCGACGCCCTCGTCGTTCGCCCACTGCTATGCGCTCCGGAGCTTTCCGAAGCTGCATGCCGGTGGGATCTCCCCCTTGCAGGCGGCAGGCCAATGGCCTATCCCCAGCTTCCTTCGGCCGACGGTCTAGCCGACCCCCCGGAGGTTGAGCCGCTGCCTCACCTCCTCCTCTTTCTTCCTCCCCCTCCCCTCTTTGGCCAGCTGCAACAGCGCTCCGTACACTGTCATTCCCGGCGCTGGCCGTCATCCCGTCGGCTGCCATCGGAGTACGGTCGCACCACCCCCACCTCGGTTGGCGCACGCCCGGTCGCTCCCCTCCCCCCCGAGCCGGACTCCCCGTCGAAACTACCGCCCTCCACCGCCTTCGGGCTGGCTCCTTCGTCGGACCCCACGTCCTCAGATCAACCACCCTGCTCCCGGGCCGGCTCCACTGCCGGAGCCCTCCGGACTACGGGCCACGCGCCGGAGAGGGGGCCCGAAGCTCCGTCGAGCCGACCGCCCCCTCATCAGTCTCTGCATCCCCTCTGGCTGCGTGCCCCCTATCGGGACGCGCGTCCTCGGGCAGTGCGCCCGCTTCTCGGGCAGGGAGCCCACTACCTCTTCGGGCGGAGAGCCCTACAGATTTTTCAAAAATTCGAATTTTGGGACTTTTCGAATCTTTTTCTTGTAATCTGTTGTTTTTCCAACTTTCCTATCCAGAGTCCTTTTGCTTTTAAGATCTACTACAGTCTGTATGCTCTTTTTGAGCTCCACCTTTTATTTTAATAAAGTTTCTTTTTAAATATATATATATTTACATATATATATATATATATATATATATATACATATATATAAGAGATAAAAAATAAACAAATAAATATATATATATGGACAGATATATGTATATGTATATATATATGGATATGTGTGATGGAGTGTGGTGTGTTGAGTAGATAGGAAGAGAAGGAGGCAGTAGCATAGGAATGTAGAGTCAACAACAGTACTTGTTGTTTGTAACAACAACAGTACTTGCTGTTGCAACAACAGTAGTGGGTGAAGTTGGCTTTGGCAGTACTTGAGCAGTCTGTTAGCAAATCTGTTGTCAAGTATAGTCAGTAGCAGTTGTAACGCCCTAGTCCCATAATACATAGGACTAAGTACGTCAGCATGCCAGCTGCACATATACGAAGAATACACTAATATGTGGTATCCTCGTATTTGTACGCAAGCTGTAAATAACATAACATAATAAGCCACAATATAAATAACTATATCTCATCCACAGCTCAACACATAATGAATAAGTCTCAATAATAAAAGAAGTCAAGAGATAGCCGGGTGGACATACCCACTCCAAATAGCTATGAAAAATAGTCTCAAATAAATGGAGTCCAACCTCCTCAAAACAGAAAAATGAAGATAAAAAGATGTCCACTACATCGTCTCAGATAATAAAGAAGAAAACTAAGTATCAGTGGGAGATGTCCCATCATCGACGTAAGAATGATCCAATGCTGCTCCGTACTCCTGGGGATAGTCCTGCTCGTCTAATCCTGGAGAGATCACCAGGTCCTCAGAGGGATGTAACAAGATACAGAAAAATATGCCAAAATAACTGAATGAGTAAACATGCAACTATGACACTACAGGATCTCCTAACCGTCTATGTGAGATGCACTTTGAGGACAACGTTCAACGCAGGGGCTCTAGGATCAGCAGAGTAAATAAAGAATGGTAGTAAGTAGCGCTCATCCGAGTCGCTATCGGCCAGGGGCAGAAACTAGCGCTCATACGAGTCACTATCGCCCCATAAATGTGTGTAAAAAGTAAATATAGCCCCTACGCTAGTAGCTGTCCCCTCCCTCCAATGCTCTTGTCTAAGATGTATCTACAACCTATCCAGTTGGCAACTGCTACGGCTTCTAACTGACACACTAGTAGCACTTACCTCATATCCATCGCACGACCCATACGTATCGATGGTCAGTCGAGTACGCAGGTCCGTGTCCTATATGAACTACCTCATCTCGTGATACACATGTGTCAAGGCCATATGAGATATGAAAATATCCCACACTCATAAGGTGGTCGTCTAACACTAAGTCGATATGCATAATAAAGTATAAAATAACGAAAACAACTAAATCCAGTCGCCTGCACCCAAGTATGACTTGGACGCACAATATAAATAAAATGACAAATAAAAGAAAGGAATATGCAATAATAAAATATATTGAAAATAAATTAGCACAATCAGAATCTATGGTAAGGTATACTTGCCTGTGGTGCGAAGAAGGCAATCCAACCGTCGTAAGCGGTAGCACCAAAAACTCACAATTCACAGATGACTCCGGATTCTGAAACAAACATCAAAAATATTTTCGGTGTAAAAGATAGCTCTAGGAAACGCCTGATCGAAAGTCAAATTCCGGAACAGGAGCAAAATCGTAATTTCAGATCAAAACGATGTCCGTCGTTGGACCCGCTTTGCACCAAAATGTGTGCCAATGTCTACATTCTCTAAAGTCATCAAAATACATGTCTACAGATCCAATTTTAGGAGACGAACCCAACGGTATGTCAAATTTTGGATTTCGATGAGTTGTGCACAATTTCGCTCGTTGGATCGGATCGCAAGCCTGCCAAATTTGGTGTTCCGATTAACCTTCTCAGAATCGGACCAAACTTGGCATATATGAACTGAAAAATGATACGGTCCTGCTGGCGCAAGTTTCGTATCGATCCGACGAACGTGCACGAAGCTATGGCCAAAAATGTCGATACGGGGGTATCTTAACGGATACGCATTGATTTCGTCGCGCACACGCAATGGAATCGAGTTCCGTAAGGTCCCACACGTCGGCAACATCCATACGCGCCTTTCGATGCGTATAGTGTGCGACCACATCTCTCGGTTTGTCGGAGCGCATGCCGTATTGTGAAGTTTCTAAAGTTTTTAATGTTTTTAACACAGTTTTTTCGCACAAGTTTAACATTACGTAACTTTCTGTACAAATAACAAAATAAAATTCTACGAAGTGTGTTTTGTTCTCGGTTATGTTGTCTCTGACTATTTTAAATTAGTTTTCAAAATTACTAAGTGTTTTGATTAGAATATCCCTTCCAAGTTGAGGGTTTAGGCTGTTCATACCCCTTGTTTTTGGACTGAATCGACTCAACGTCGCATCGATTCCGCAGCCGATCTAGGAGGTGATATCGAAATCCTTTTGAGGGAATTGAAAGTGGGTTATACGGGCTTCGTGTCGGACTTTGTAGATTCGAAAATAAATTGGCAGACGAGGAGATAAGTCGATAGGAAGTGTGGTACCTGGGCGGCTGAATCGACAAGCTACTCTGTTCGTCTCGGGTTGAAGGTGGGTTTCACGGCGGTCCAGTGGGTGGCTCAAGCGATCAACGGCCAGAGTGGTTCGTCGGGACGTGAGGGTCATACTAGAATCGATCATTAGGGTTGGGGAGGGCTTTTCGATAAAATTTCTGAGGATAACTAGGGTTGGCCGTGGGGTATCGGTTTTATACCGAGCCGTTCCTCCTAATCCAATTTCGACTGGGATTAAAGGAGTTTCGAATTTGCTTGATCATAGGTTGGATGGGATTCAAATTGTTTTGAAAGATTTCGTAAAAAGATTTAAATGAAAAGATGATTTGAATCTTCATTCAAATCACAGGAAGGGGTCGGGATTTTACGAGTACTTAGCTCGGTTACAGTACAAACTCTTTTTTTTTTGCATATCTCTCTCTCTCTCTCTCTCTATATATATATATATATATATATATATATATATATATATATATAAAATATATATATATATATATATATATATATATATATATATATATATATATATATATATATATAATATACATATATAACATTAAGCAAGTGAAATAAATAGATAAAATGCCTAAAAAATTATATCTAAAATTCTCAACTATATTGTGTACTACTTTTATGATAGTATAATATACAAGCATATATACATATATATTAACAAAACCTGTGGCTTAATTAAATATAACAAAATTTAATAAAAATAAAAAATGTATAGTAATTTAATTAGGGAAAAGATGAGAGTTTATATCCTACCCAACTTAAAAAAATTTCGTCCTCGAAATTAAAACTAATGTCGGGGGATGCGATGCAATGCAATATTAAGAATCTAACACGCGAACGTACCTTGGTCTTTGAACAAATACAGATAACGATTTCGGATATCGTCTTCGCGCTCCCAAGTAGACTCTCCTGGTGAGTGATGCTTCCACGCCACGTAAACCATTGGTATGGATTGATTCCGTAACACCTTCACTCGACGATCGAGGATACCTACCGGTTGCTCTTGGTACGACCAACTCGGTCCAACTGTGATTTCGAAGTGATCGAGTACGTGACTACTATCTGCCACGTACCTCCTCAGCTGAGACACATGGAACACGTCATGTACTCCCTCTAGCGACGGTGGCAAGGCTAATCTATAAGCAACTTCTCCAACACGTTCCAAGACATCGAAGGGCTGATGTATCTTGGACTCAACTTGCCACGTCCTCCGAATCGAATCGTACCTCTAGTGGGGGATATCTTCAAGAAAATATAGTCGCTTTCCTTGAATTCTAAGGGTCGTTGATGATTATCTGCCCACTGCTTCTGTCGATCCTGCACTGCTCGCAGGTGGTCTTGTATCTTCTTTATCTTCTCCACTATGCTCAAAACTAGCTCAGGACCCAATATCTGTCGCTCTCCGATGTCACTCCAGCAGACACATGAGATCGACACTTCCTACCATACAATGCTTCAAACAGAGCCATCTAAATGCTCGCTTGATCGCTATTATTGTAAGAAAACTCTATAAGATGAAGGTGGTCTTCCCATGACCCGCCAAAGTCAAGCATACACACTCTCAACATATCCTCTAGTGTTTGAATCGTATGTTCTGACTGGCCGTCTGTCTACAGATGGTACAACGTGCTAAACTTCAAATGCGTACCTAAACTGTCCTGAATACTCCTTCAAAAGTGTGAGGTAAACCTCGAGTCATGATCCGATACGATGCTAACTGATACACTGTATAGCTTCACTATTTGCTTCATATACATATTTGCCAAAACTTTTGTGGACTGTCCTACTCTAAAAGGTAAGAAGTTGACTGATTTGGTAAGTCTATCAGCAATCACCCATACTGCATCTCGTCCACTAGGACTCCGGGGAAACCCCGTGACAAAGTCCATAGTAATGTGCTCCCACTTCTATTCGGGAATGGGTAGCGGCTGCAATAATTCGGCCGTCCTCTGGTGCTCGGCCTTCACTTGTTGGCATACCAAATACTTGGCCACGAAACGAGCTATCTCCCACTTCATTCCGTGCCACCAATAATACTGCCGTAAGTCCTAGTACATCTTAGTTCCTCCAGGATGTATAGAGTAAGCCGAACTGTGTGCTTCTGTCATCAACTCCTGCCGCAACTCTCCATTAGGAACATATATAGGATCACCACATCATAATGTCCCATCGGGATGAATCCTCAATCCCATCTGCTCTTCTGCCTCAGCTCTCTCTCGAAGCCGTCGAAATCTAGCATCCGTAGGTAATGCCTTCTTGATCCTCTCCACTAGCG
This sequence comes from Iris pallida, assembly GCA_029216955.1. Taxonomy (NCBI): domain Eukaryota; kingdom Viridiplantae; phylum Streptophyta; class Magnoliopsida; order Asparagales; family Iridaceae; genus Iris; species Iris pallida. The sequence continues at coordinate 23,999,323 of JANAVB010012198.1, forward strand.
ATGATTGCACTTGGAGGTTGGCTAACACGCCATCTGCTCCAGGCAATACTACCTCAATACCAAGCTGCTACAAGTCTCTGATCAACTCCATCTGCATAGTCAAGAAGTGTGCCATGGGCTTACGACTCAATACATCTGCCACAACATTAGCCTTGCCCGGATGATAATATGGCTCGATCTCATAATCTTTTATCAACTCCAACCAATGTCGTTGTCGTATATTCAACTCTTTCTGTGTGAACACGTACTTGAGGCTCTTATGATCAGTGTAGATATCCACCTTCTCACCGTACAAGTAGTGTCTTCATAGCTTCAAAGCAAAGATAACCGCTGCGAGCTCTAGATCGTGGGTTGGATAATTCTTCTCGTACACCCTCAACTGTCTCGATGCATAAGCTACCACACGATCGTGCTACATCAATACGCATCCTAATCCCTTCTTGGATGCGTCACTGTAGATCACAAATCCTCCTAGGTCCGATGGTAGTGTCAAGATAGGTGCAGTGGTCAATCGCTTCTTCAGCTCGTCAAAAGTGGCTTGACACTCATCTATCCATACAAACTCCTGATCCTTGCAAGTTAGTCGAGTCATAGGTCCTGCTATTCGAAAAAAATTTTACGAACCTTCGGTAATATCCTCTAAGTCCAAGAAAACTTCTCACCTCAGAAGCCGATGTGGGAGCGGGCCATGCCTTGACTGCTGTGATCTTTCCAGGATCTACCGATATGTCGTCTCCGATAACTGTAGAAGCATAGAAAATATAGGGTTCATGCGGATCATAAATGACCGCATGAGTACTTTGGGCCAAATTGGTCCGCATAAAGAAGAGCCGCATGACAGACTCGACATGTCCCCAGCGGTCCATCTTCACTATCTCAGATTATATATTAAAAAGCAACCAGACTGATTTGAGCTGCAGAAGGAAGAGTCGCTTATACGGCCAAGGCAATCGGCCCTTTTGATAAAGCTGACAAACTCTGTCAAAGCTGACAAAACTGATAGCTGACACTCTAACAAAAAGAAGATAAGACATGACACAGGGTCCACGTGCCTGGACATGGCCATACGGTCAGAAGGACTGAGACCCGAGCCGCATGAACCTTATGTGGCTCAATCTATGTGCTTTATACGGCCCAAAATATAGAATCTATGCGGCTCAAAAGTCCCCAAGCTACATGCGGACTAAGGGAGACTGCGACTTAAGCCACATAAATCATATGCGGCCCAGCATGGCCGAATACTAAAAGACCTATGCGGCTCAAAATAACTCGAGCAGACTGATCCTATCCTGCGATAGGACACGTGGCAGGCTGACCAAGTCTCAACCACCAGATTGGCTGCAATAAAATCTCAACAAGTCACCAGCTGGCGGTCAAAGAGCGGATCTTTGTGTGCTGTTGTAGCCACGTGGTCACATGGCCATCTATGTGGCTCAAGATATCTATTACTATAAATAGCAGGGTACCACACCCATGCAAAAGGCTGGTAACCTACGAAGGGCAATTTTTTCAAGAGCAAGAATCGTGTCAGATTGTCCAAAGAGTAAGACAGAGTTGCTATACTTTCCCGAGCCTCCATCGTCACCCCCCAGAATAAAAATACTAAACAATTGTACTTAGATTATTTTCTAGGATTTCTTTCTAGGCTTTCTCTTGTACAAGCGAGTTTGCAATCAAGTTCAATTCCTTTGTAACTCTTATTCTTGATATTTAATGGCAAACACGATGGCAACTCTGCTGGGGACATCCTTCTCCTCTGATGAGAAATTAGTGACACAATCTGACGCGTCCAAGCTCGGCTCTACGCAACAAATGCTCGTAGTTCGTTTTGACCAACGAGCATTCGAAGAAATGCTCTCTGAAGGGAGTGTCAGCCCGTCACAGAAGCGAGCCAACCCAAAGAGAACCTGTATGACGTCGAAGCAAAAAAAAACTATTGCCCCCAACCAGGTTCTCGAAGAAGCTCTTTCTGCTGCCCAAGATGGTGATCAAAGCTCTTTTGCGGCCTTGCTTCCGACCGCGGAGAACCCCACTGTCCCCAAATCCAGCAAAGGAAAACACTACGATATTTTTAGGGGCATAAAAGAAATCCATGCGGACGAGAAAGAAGCCGCATAAGAGAGATGAGCAGTCTGCATATACGGCAGCCAACTTTGGCCGCAGGCGGATGGCCCATGCGGCAACCAACTCTGGCCGCAGGCGGATGCACCCTACGGCAGTCAACTTTGGCCGCAGGCAGATGGCCCATACGACAGCTGTCACCCCCAGTTTTTAAGAACATGAGTATTTTGGTCATTTTTTATTTTAAAATATTTTTGGATTTATTTTATTATTTATGATATTGTTTTGGGGTTATTTGAGTCGGGTTCAAATTTCAGCTCAATCCGACTTGTAACGGAGACCCGTGGTAGCTTTGACTCTAGTGGGACCCACTCATTAGTTAGGCATGGCCCACATATGATAATATTTAAGTTAGTATGGTTAGACTAAATTTCATGACTAGGTTGGATTAATTAGAGACTCAAACTAGACTATTATAGCCCCAAACCAAAATTCTTATTTAAATTAAACAAATAGGGGTCATTATAGGGCATTTTGGACATTCCAAAATGGGGACACCTATACATTCTTTGCCGGCCATGAAGGAGGAGAATGAGTCACCTATTGTTCATTCTTAGCCACAAATATTTCTCTCTTGTTCTTCCCAAAATTTGAGAGGAACCTCCATTGATTTCATCCCCAAATAAATCCTTTCCTCCATCAAATCTTCATCATTTGTTCTCTACTCCACGAGGAGAGGGTGCTTGTCATGTTTGGGAGGATTTGGCATTGGTTCGTGTCCATTTGGAGATCCCTTCGTGTCGGTGCCGTATCGAAAGGAATTCCTTGAGATTTCGTCTCCCGGAAGGTAAAATCTACCTCTAAATCGAACTCTCATGCATTTAGGAATATTTTGAACCCATAGGAATCACCCCCATGGTTGTGTCTCCACTTGTGTCCATTTCGTATCCATTTGGAGATAATAGGAGTGTCCTTGATGTGTTGTTGAGTCCATGTGGGAAACCTCCAATATTGGACACACTTGTGTTTGAATAATTTAATACATGTTTTAATCTTAGATTTTTATATGTTAGAGATGTGTTATTACTTGTCTTTACATTTTCTTATATGTATCATATTGTAACATAATATATATTCTTGTGTATATATATTATATTAAGTGCCTCTCTCTCTCTCTCTCTCTCTCTCTCTATATATATATATATATATATATATATATATATATATATATATATATATATATATATATATATATATATATAGAGAGAGAGAGAGAGAGAGAGAGAAACTTAATATAATATATATATAAATATAAATATATATATATACAAAAATATATATATATATATATATATATATATATATATTATATATATATATATATATATTTTTTTTTTTTTTTATATTATATATATATATATATTATATATATATATATATATATATATATATATATATATATATATATATATATATATAGGGTCCTTCTACAATACATCCTATGAAAAAATTTGTATCGATACATCCAAATTGGATGATGATCCAATGATTTGGATTGAGGTCAAAAGTCAAAATCAGCATTAAATGATGTTCCCTACTCTATTAATCTGAATCAACATTAATTTTGACTTTTGATCTCAATCCGAACCATTGGATCAACATCCAATGGTTCAGATTTGGGATGTTTCGATACAACTTTTTCCACGGGATGCATTGTAGAATTTTCCATATATATATATATATATATATATATATATATATATATATATATATATATATATATATATATATATATATATATATATATAGCAGAAGCTTCAGTAAGCAGCAGCAGCAGCTTCAGCAAGCTGTTGCAGTAATCGGCAGCATAAGCAGTTGCAATAAGCAACAGCTTATTGTCAACATTTTGAGCTTTTTAGCCTTTAGTCTCAACCCATTTAACTCCCCTTTTTGAGCCACTTAATGCCCACTTGTATGACCCTATATATGACTCCATTTGACCCTTAGTTAGAGTGTCTAGTGTGGGTTAGAGTGGGTGTTTTGTTAGATATTGGAATGTGAGAGTTGTGGGCTATTGGAGTGTGTTTAGTGAGTGTACTAGATAAGTTTGTATCCTACCTAAGTTAGGTTGGTTAGTAGCCTAGTAGAGTTGAGTGAGGGGCTACTCTAATATACTAGGAGAGTGAGTTAGAAGTTAGATAGAGCTTGGTTAGAAGAGTAGGAGGGTGGTATCTCAAGATGCCATAGGGTGTCTCATGATACCTTAAGGTAATATTGGGAGTGACCAACATGGGGATAAAATGAACTGCATGGGCTAGATACATAGATTTTTGGGTTGGTAATATCTAGGTAGGTTAGTGTCTAGCTACCCTAAGAAGCCTAGGTTAGTCTACCAAGGTTAGGAAGGGTTGCCTTTGTATCGGGACAAGGTATTGGGAATACTTTGTAAAGGGTAATAGCTAAGGTTAAGGTAATTACCTAGAAGCTAAGGTATGAGTCTAAGGTGTTAGGATATGGTTAGAAATTGTTTGTCTTGGTTGGTAATGGTTAGGATTAGTGCTCTTAGACTAGTTTTGACCTCAATTGACCGTTTTGACCAAAAGTCAACAAAAGTCAACCGAAAGTCAAACTTAGCCAAAAAGTGACCAGAACTTGACCGGACTCAACCAGAGTTGACCAGTTGACCAAAAGTCAACAGTTGTCAATATTAGCCTAGTTTGACCTAGGGTTGACCTAGAGTTGACCAGGGTCGACCAGTTGACCAAAAGTCATCTGTAAGTCAGCCTTTGACCCAGTTTGACCTAGTTTGACATGGATTGACTTCCTGTGACCTTGTTTGTTCTTGTTCGACTTAATATGACCTAGTTTGGCCCAGTATGACCTAGTTTGACCTAATTTGACTTAGACTTGCATATCATGACTTGATTAGTTTATTTTTCATTATTAAACCCTGTTTTGACTTATGGTATCTCATCTTTAGGTCTGTGATTACTCTGAGCATCTGTTCACCTTATCATCTCAGGACCACAGGCGAGTACATTCACTGATAGTTTTCATTATCTTAATATCTGCTATATCCGATTCAGTTATAGTGTCTTACTTGATTTCCTGACACGATGGTTCACGGACTAGTATACGTCGGATCATGACATGAGATGTTGTTTCTGGATTTTATTGGTATATTGGTACATTTTCTGTCTTGTTTCCTGTACTTGTATAGACATCGGTTCCTGAGAGGGAGTAGCTACCCTCTTAGGGAATCCCGTGTCATGACGTGTCATGTCCGGATCCATTATATTATTCGGGGATGGAGAATTATTTGGGGCTATGTGATCAATACCATTCTGTCACTTTATTCTTGTGCTTGCGCCACTCTTACCTCACGTAGAGTGTAGCAAGATCTTATTCCTTGTGCTCGTTATCCAGGTTGGCTGACATGACCCTTTTAAGTGATTTTTATGTGATTATCGGGCTAACTGGATAGCCTGTCCTGTTTTCCAAGCCGATCACATAACGCTCAAATAATTTATGGCACATTTTATATTTATTTTATTACATCATATATCCTATTCAGTTCTACATTCAGTACTTTCCTTACCATGTTATGATATTCAGTATTCATATCCTGTTGATTTTGTCTTGTATTTTATTATACCGTCTCTTATAGAATTTGTCAATTCATATGGAACTGCTGTTAGTGTTTGTACTTACTCATTTTCCTGACAGGATACCGTTGATATATTACAGATGATTCAGAAGCAGACAGCTCGACCTACTATGGGGTCGGGGTAGATGTAGACTTAGGCCAGGACTGTAACCTGGCAGTTGAGCCACTAGACTTTGTACACCTGGACTAGTATAGCTTAGTTAGGTTTACCTGGACTGCGATCCAGCTAGTATTTTCAGACTGTAGTATTTTATATTATATTTTGAGATTCTGTGATGTGTTTATAACTCTGTGCTTATGCTAGATCTTTAACTTATTTCCTGTTTTCACTTCTATCATATTTCTATTTAGTGCTATCTATCCTAGTTTGTCTTGTAATTGAGTTATGCCATATTATACCTCCGTGCGGAGATGACATGTACCCTTATATTTTGTCTAGTTGTAGTTTTTATAGACGACCTATACAGCGTTCTACCGTCGATTCTATGGCGTAGGCTGGACGTACCCACGTTCTTGTGTCCTTTCTCAGGGTGCAGGTCGTGACACATTTTTGTGGTGGCCCATACAGGTCGATATTACAATTAGTAAAATCTCATAATATTGCTCGACTTAGAGTACTAATTACGAGCCTACGACTAGGACATAGGATCTAGGATATGATAGGAGTTACTAAATCACATTTTAGGAAAATTCTGATCTTTTGATTACCATGACAACTCTTCTTGCATTGAATTCAATTGTTCTTCCTTGATATTCCTTATTATGTGCCATATTGATTCTTTGTTTCAATTTGTCCTCAGGATGATGATTACTCCCTCTCAGGCAGCAGGACCTAGTGCTGTTCCAGAGAGGCCCGATCCGGTAGGACCTCCACCTCCGGCTGTGGGAGCTGCAGTTGAGAGAGCTGCTACCTCAGTTCCTGTCCTTCTGGCGGAAGTAGCAGCGACAGTTCTAGAAGGTCTTCCACCTCCAGATGCAGGGCCATCTATAGTCATTCCTGAGACTCTTCTACCACCACCTCTGCTACCGACGGATGTACAGTAGATGATGGCCCTTCTTTAGCAGATAATGTAGACCCAGAGGGCCCAGGCAGAGGCACAGCAGTATCAAGCTGACGCATCCCATCGCCAGACAGAGGTGCTACGATAGAGTATAGAGAACTCCCATCAGCTGGCGATAGCAGCAGTTGAGAGGGTAGTCTCGGGTACAGTTCAGGGTGCCCAGTTCAGCAGCAGAATCAGATGAGGCCTGGCATATGTCTGGATTTCAGAAAGATGAACCCGAGGGACTTTAAGGGTACCAAGGGTATCCTGTATGCTGATGACTGGTTGGAGGACGTCCAGAGGAGCCAGAAGTTAGTAGAGGTTCTGAGGGGACTATGGGTGACGTCTGCGGCTAGCCAGTTCTTTGACATCGCTTTGACGTGGTTCCGGACAGAACCTCAAGTGTCAGTGAGGGGTATATCATAGAAGAACTTCCAGAGGCTCTTCAAGGAGAAGTTCTACCCCGACGTGGCCCTTACAGCTCTGGAGGCCCAGTTCGTCGGATTAGTGCAGGGAAACTCGTTGGTGGACGAGTATGTAACAGAGTTCTTTCGTTTGAGCAGGCTTGTACCAGATCTGATCCAGAATGAGGGGTATAAGGCCCGCAAGTTTCGGAGGGGCCTTTTTTATGCAGTTTATACTCGTACTTTCGAATGATGCGATGCGACCTTCGAGCAGATCCTGATGGAGGCACAGATAGCAGAGGAGGACTTCAGCCTCAAGCCGAAGAGGGGCAGCGATGTTCTTGGAGCGAGCTCTAATACGGGGCCGACGAAGCGCCCTCACTTTTAGTAGGGGCAGTTTCAGCAGCAGCCGCAGTTATAATTTCAGCAGGCACCAGCATATGCCCACCAGCACCAGGGACATGGCCAGAGGTAAACTACTCCGTACGGCTTCTGCGGGAAGCCGGGGCCCAGTCGAGAGGCCTGTAGGAAGAGGTTGGGCGTATGTCTATACTGTGGGGCACCCGACCACCAGCTGAAGGATTGCCACGCTCGCGGAGTCCGAGGAGGCCAGGACAGAGTGCAGCAGGCTAGGGAAGGCCTGCAGGGGCGAGCTTTTGCCATGACAGTCGAGAACACACAGACAGTAGCAGGGCAGATTGTAGGTTTCAATCTTTCGATTCTATTCCCGTATTTGCCTCCTTATAACTGTCTTGAAATTCGATTCTATCTGTTCCTTGTTAATTGATCAATTTTGTTATGTTATTCTTGTGATATGATTTTGATTTTTCCTCTGAGATAAGTCGTATGGGCTAGGTCGCCTCGATTATGGGATTTTAGAGTCTTCTATGGTCATGTTAGCAGGCATAGTGAGGACATATGTCAGATTATGGACGTATTTCTCGGGTGTAGGAATTTAAGGTTTTCGCGGCCAAGCATGCAGCAATACAAAAATTTTAAATACTATGATTCTAGAGGTATGTACCTTAGTCGAGGACTCTGTGATTATCGTAGCCCTACTCACTAGCATGACGAAGATTCTGAGTATCATGATTTGGACAGACGTATATGATTCTCGAAACTACATGATTTTAAATTAAGGGTAATTTTGAATTTTGTAATTTTAATCATTTATTTATTGACATTTAAATCAAGATATGATTTTAGAGATTTTTTTATCATTTTAAAACTATTAATGCCATGACTTATGATTTTGATGTGCTGTTAGTGAAACCCTAGAGAGTGCTTGACCTAGAGCCTAACCATGTGATTAGGATGTTTTAATGTCATTTCTGGCCTAAGAGTATTTTGGTCATTTGACCTCTTTGAATTATTTTGATATTTATTGCATTGGTGATTGTTAATTTTGACTTTTGATAGGAGTGATTTTGTGTTAGTTTCGTGTCCGTATCCGACACGTATCAGTTTTTTTTACAAGTGTTTGATGTGCCTCAAAGAGATTTTTTTATTGGTGATTTTTTTTGAAAAGTATTTGAATGGGATTATTTTCTGCATGTGTTTCCTGATATTGCTTAATTTTAATTTCGAGGACAAAATTTTTTTTAAGGTGGATAGATTTGTCACCCCTAGTTTTCAAGAATAAGGGTATTTTGGTCATTTTTCATTTTAGAATATTTTTGGATTTATTTTATTATTTATGATATTGTTTTGGGGTTATTTGAGTCGGATTCGAATTTCAGCTCAATCCGACTTGTAACGGAGACCCGGGGTAGCTTTGACTCTAGTGGGACCCACTCATTAGTTAGGCAAGGCCCACATATGACAATATTTAAGTTAGTATGGTTAGACTAAATTTCATGACTAGGTTGGATTAATTAGAGACTCAAACTAGACTATTTTAGCCCCAAACCAAAAACCTAATTTAAATTAAACAAATAGGAGTCATTAGAGGGCATTTGCACATTCCAAAATGTGGACACCTATCCATTCTTGGTCGGCCATGAAGGAGGGGGGAATGAGTCACCTATTGTTCATTCATAGCCACAAATATTTCTCTATCTTGTTCTTCCCCAAATTTGAGAGGAACCTCCATTGATTTCATCCCCAAATCAATCCTTTCCTCCATCAAATCTTTATCATTTCTTCTCTACTCCATGAGGAGAGGGTGCTAGCCAAGTTTGGGAGGATTTGGCATTGGTTTGTGTCCATTTGGAGATCCCTTCGTGTCGGTGCCGTATCGGAAGGAGTTCCTTGAGATTTCACCTCCCGGAAGGTAAAATCTACCCTATAAATCGAACTCTCATGCATTTAGGAATATTTTGAACCCATAGGAATCACCCCCATGGTTGTGTCTCCATTTGTGTCCATTTCGTGTCCATTTAGAGATAATAGGAGTGTCCTTGATGTGTTGTTGTGTCCATATGGGAAACCTCCAATATTGGACACACTTGTGTTTGAATAATTTAATACATGTTTTAATCTTAGATTTTTATATGTTAGAGATGTGTTATTACTTGTCTTTACATTTTCTTATATGTATCATATTGTATCATAATATATATTCTTGTGTATATATATTATATTAAGTGTATATATATATATATAAAAGAGTTTGATAAGCAGCAGCAGCAGCTTCAGCAAGCAGCAGCAGTGATCAGCAGCATAAGCAGTTGCAATAAGCAGCAGCTTTTCAGCAGCAGCTTATTGTCAGCTTTTTGAGCTTTTTAGCCTTGAGTCTTAAACCATTTTACTCCCCTTTTTGAGCCACTTAATGCCCACTTGTATGACCCTATATATGACTCCATTTGACCCTTAGTTAGAGTGTCTAGTGTGGGTTAGAGTGGATGTTTTGTTAGATGTTAGAATGTGAGAGTTGTGGGCTAGTGGTGTGTGTTTAGTGAGTGTACTAGATAAGTTAGTATCCTACCTAAGTGAGGTTGGTTAGTAGCCTAGTAGAGTTTGTAGGACCGTTGAGCACCTCTAGAGGGGGGGTGAATAGAGTGTGTGCGTGTGCAGCGGAAAATAATCACCAATTAAAAACTTAAGTAATAACTATGGCAGTAAATAGGAGACAGTAAATAAATACAGTAAAGTAAGAGTCAAGAATTCAAACTTAGTGACACAGCGATGTATACTGGTATCCCTCTGAGAGGACTAATCCAGTCTCGAGTACTCTTGCTCGATGTTAATCCACTATGACACAAGCTTTAACTGAGTGCTTGCAACTCTTACAACACCGTGCTTGGCGACAAGTGCACGACCGACTTCACAACACCGTGCTTGGTGACGAGCGCACGACCGGCTCCAGAAGGCAATTGAAAAACTGGAACGTTTTCTGAATACAACCTCTGATACAACTCTTCAACACCAAACTCTAGATTAAACAGAAACTGTACTGGCTTGGCTAAGAGTCCTAAAGGCTTAGATATGAAAGTAAAAGCTCAGATCACTTTAGATAGAGAAGAGAAGAGGTGAAATTGGATTGTTAAAATGAATGCTAATCTCAACTCTATTTATAGTGTTTTTGGGAGACCGAACTCAGGCAGAGTTCGGGCAGAGTTCGGATGCTAGGATTTCGCATACGAACGTTGGATGCAGATTTGGTGGGAACTGTATTTCAAATAACCCAGACCGAACTCGGGCCGAACTCGGACCGAACTCGGACCGAACTCGGTCAGAGTTCTGTCAGAGTTCTGCTGGTTCAGAACAGTAAGGAATAAACCAAATTTGCATAGGTTTTGGGCCTTTTGGAATTGTAGATTTTTGGGATAAGTAGGTAGGCTTATTTTTGTTTGTGGACTGAGAAAAACCTAAGCCAGTACCGATCCGATCAATCTCATATTTTTCCTAGACTCAATAAAAGGAGAAATACAGAATAAATATGAAAACCAATAGCCCTTTTGATGACGTCATTTTCCTGACATTGAAGACGCATTTTTCCTTGACGGCAATCGTCCAAAGATAAACAGATCTGAAAATCTGAAGAGTGAGTTAGGCGGTTCAGAGAAATCTTCTTGTATGACGCCGTCTTTGGCCCATTGCATATGTCCTGGTTTGATCATATTTGATCATGCTTATAGCATGTCTACAAGCATAGCAATATGATATATAATATTTAGGTAGTAACATAATATTTAGGACAATGCTAACATTAGGACAATGCTAAGTTTAAGTAGTAACATAATAGTGATTACATGAATATTAGTGACGTCGATATGTTAAACTTAATTGATTAGCCATATTCAAAAACATGATATAATCATTGGGCTAACAGAGTTGAGTGAAGGGCTACTCTAAGATACTAGAAGAGTGAGTTAGAAGTTAGATAGAGCTTGGTTAGATGAGTAGGAGGGTGGTATCTCAAGATACCATAGGGTGTCTCATGATACCTTAAGGTAATATTGAGAGTGACCAACAAGGGGATAAGATGGACTGGATGGGCTAGACACCTAGATTTCTGGGTTGGTAATATCTAGATAGTTTAGTGTCTAGCTACCCTAAGAAGCCTAGGTCAGTCTACCAAGGTTAGGAAGGGTTGCCTTTGTATAGGGACAAGGTATTGGGAATACTTTGTAAAGGGTAATAGGTAAGGTTAAGGTAATTACCTAGAAGCTAATGTATGAGTCTAAGGTTTTAGGATGTGGTTAGAAATTGTTTGTCTTGGTTGGTAATGGTTAGGATTATTGCTCTTAGACTAGTTTTGACCTCGGTTGACCGTTTTGACCAAAAGTCAATAAAAGTCAACCGAAAGTCAAACTTAGCCTAAAAGTGATTAGAACTTGACCGGCCTCAACCAGAGTTGACCAGTTGACCAAAAGTCAACAGTTTGTCAACATTAGCCTAGTTTGACCTAGGGTTGATCTAGAGTTGACCAGGGTTGACCAATTGACCAAAAGTCAACTGTTAGTCAACCTTTGACCTAGTTTGACTTGGATTGACTTTCTGTGACCTTGTTTGTTCTAATTTGACCTAGTATGACCTAGTTTGGCCCAGTTTTACCTAGTTTGCCTTAGACTTGTATATCATGACTTGATTAGTTTCCCTTTCATTATGAAACCCTGTTTTGACTTATGGTATCTCATATTTAGGTCTGTGATTACTCTGAGCATCTGTTCACCTTATCAGCTCAGGACCAAAGGCGAGTACATTCACTAATAGTTTTCATTTTCTTGATATCTGTTATATCCGATTCAGTTGTAGTATCTTACTTGATTTCCCGACACAATGGTTCACGGACTAGTATACGTCGGATCATGACTTAAAATATTGTTCCTGGATTTTCTTGGTATATTGGTATATTTCCTGTCTTGTTTCCTGTACTTGTATAGACACCGATTCCTAAGAGGGAGTAACTACCCTCTTAGGGAATCCCGTGTCATGACGTGTCATGTCCGGATCCATTATACTATTCGGAGATGGAGAATTACTAGGGGCTATGTGATCAATACCATCTTGTCACTATATTCTTGTGCTTGCGCCACTCTCACCTCACGTAGGGTGTAGCGAGATCTTATTCCTTGTGCTCCTTATCCAGGTTGGCCGGCATGACCCTTTCCAGTGATTTTCATGTGATTGTCGGGCCAAGTGGATAGTCTGTCCTGTTTTCCAAACCGATCACATAACGCTCTAATAATTCATGGCACATTTTATATTTACTTTATTACATCATATATCCTACTCAGTTCTACATTCAGTACATTTCTCACCATGTTATGATATTCAGTATTCACATCCTATTAATATTTCCTGTTGATTTTGTCATGTATTTTATTATATTGTCTCTTATAGAATTTGTCAATTCATATGAAACTGCTGTTAGTGTTTGTACTTGCTCATTTTCCTGATAGGATACCGTTGATATATTACAGATGATTCAGAGGCAGAATGCTCGACCTACTATGGGGTCGAGGCAGATGGAGACTTAGGCCAAGATTGTGACCTGGCAGTTGAGCCACTAGACTTTGCACACCTGGACTAGTATAGCTTAGTTAGGTTTGCCTGGACTGCGATCTAACTAGTGTTTTCAGACTGTAGTATTTTATATTATATTTTAAAATTCTGTGATGTGTTTATATCTCTGGGCTTGTGTTGGATCTTGAACTCATTTTCTATTTTCACTACTATTATATTTCCATTTCGTGCTATCAATCCTAGTTTGTCTTGTGATTGAGTTATGCCATATTATACCTCCGTGCTGAGATGACAGGTACCCTTATATGTTGTCTAGTTGTAGTTTTTATAGACGACCTATACAGCATTCTACCGTCAATTCTACGACGTAGGCTGGACGTACCCACGTTCTCGTGCCCTTCATCAGGGGGCGGGTCGTGACAGCAGCCAACTCTGGCCGCTGGTAGGTGGCCCATGCGGCAGCCAACTCTGGCCGCAGGCTGATGGCCTATGCGACAGCCAATCCTGGCCACAGATAGGGTGTCTCACGTGTCCCTGTTGGAAGCTCTGTGTTTGACCGTCTCTCATGTGGACCCGACTCCATGCGGCCCATTGAAAATGTAGAATATTCCAATCTGGACACTTCTTATTATGCGCCTTCAGGTGCTAAATCGAAGAAGTCTAAGGCTTTACGGGCCCAACAAGCCTAGTTAACTGTCCAAGTTGCTGACCATCATCGGGCACCATTAACTGTTATACGGGCTCCTGATGAAAAGTTGTACAGAACCACCCGCATCCAGTCCCCCAGGGCTAACGGACAGGGTGGGTCTCAAAAGTCTCCCTCCAAAAATTAAGAGCAAGTGCTTTTACTAGCCTCGGATCAGGGAGAAAACATGATATCTATGCACCCGTGTGCTAGGGATACCCGAGCACACAAATTGGATGCAAAGGTAGATCAGTCTGCTATCGACATGCAAGAGGTGATTAGTCACAAACGCAAGAAGAAAGAAGCAACCTTGGCATGTGATGAGCCCTTTTTGGGATGTTGTTGTACCCTGGTCGTCATCAACTGCTGCTGTGACAAGTCAGCAGCACCTGAAGATCGGCAGTCCATTTTTCAATGACTGTACCAGCCAGCACCTGTCCGACAATACCTTGAGGAACATGTGCAAATCCCGGGAGATGAGAAATTTCCTTTCGCCTTCTATAATTCAACTCGAATGGTTCTTCCCGGCAAAGAAGAAAAGAAGACAGGCTCTTCGAGCCTGGCAGTCTCAGCCAGCACTGTAAGAAAACTCTCGTCTGGAGGGTTGCCACCGACATCCACATGGGGTGTCTACCTAGGCACTCGATCCAGAAAGAAGATCCCAACACCTGGGGGTGCATCCTCGACCTCCTTGGGGGTAGATAAAGCCGGGGGTAGCAGTCCCCTTAATATATACGATAATTCGGTGTTCCAAGAGCATACACAGGGGTAGCGATCCACTGGAATTATGCAACAGACATGGACGTCCCTGAGGGTAGGGTGAACGCATTCGCCAAGACGATGTGGCTTCCTGCGTCGGGGGTAGCACCCCTTCCGAGTCTGAGGAAGTGGACATTCTGACATTCTTCGATGATTGTTCTGTACGAGGATACGACACGGAGAGCACTTCTTCTACGGTCTCTTCCACGTCTACCCACGTACGGATGGTCTTTATGGCCGGCGATGACCATAAAGGACCTACTGATCGGCAACATCTAGATGTACTTAAAGCCATGCTTCTGTCCCTGGTCAAGTCAGTAGACAAAATCAAAGCCACCTTGCTGACTCAACCGGCAAGGACGCATGGACAAACAAGCTTTGGACCCGCAGTGAATGCGGACTCCAATACAACCGCTCCTCCTTTGGGTGACAGTCCTCTAGGGGCATCCGCTCCTTCAGTCGCAGACAAAGCCAGGGAGGCAAGGAGGGAGGTCCAAGAACTTCGAGCAATGTTCAATGCCCGAGACTCCTCCCGGGACCTCCGAATACGGCAACTATATCCCGTTACGTGGAGAGATGTTCCTTTTTTGCCATGGTACAAACCGTTTTATGTCGATTCGTATGACGGAAAGACCTCCGCTAGTCGGTACATAACGTATTTTGAGGTCACAATAGACCACTTGCCGTATAGTGACGCCATCCTTACACGATTATTTATCGGAGCATTGGAGGGAATCACGTTTGACTGGTACCGCAACCTCCCAGACTACTGCATCCATTCCTTTGACGACTTCAAACACATGTTCCTGGAAAGGTTCTACGAAGTGGGGCATGATGTGACAATGTCATCTCTCATGGACGTCGTTCAGGGAGAAAGGATGCTAACGAGAAACTACATCAAGCGGTTTTGCCAAACCGCGATGAGATTACCCCAAGGCAATCATGAAAGCTCCTTGATCGAAATCTGCCAAAAGAAGTTGCTCCCTACAATCAACCTCTGGATGGGTGATGATCAATTCATAGATTGGACAACCATCATCAAAAGTGCTGCAAGCGCGGAGGCAAAGTTAAAGAAGGCTCATCACCTGGGACTACATATCTCAGATGGAGAGGATAAGGGAAAATATCGTAGTAACAACTCCAACAACAATAATGGCGACGGTACCACCAATAACCGGGATGCCAAAGGCAAACAGGCCATGGTTGCTGGTACGACCAAGAAGCCTGAACAAAAGCAGACAGAAGCTCAGTGGCCCAAGGTGAATTACTTATTCGAAGATAGTCATGTCAAGCCTATCTTCGATATGCTCTAGCAAGGGGACATGATCCAACTCCCTCCACCAAGGCGCGAGCCTCGAGCGGCGGAGATGGAAGACCCAAAATATTGCCACTTCCATCCCTATGTTCATCATTCCACCATGACTGCTTTCAACTAAAGCGGTACATCCAGTGTCTTATCGACTCCAAAGCTCTGTCCCTAGATTTTGAAGAGGTTACCGTGGCGGCAAATATTGTATCAATCCAGTTCGGTAACTTCCCTCCAATAAATACTCAAGACGGGGTAATACCTATCCCTCGGGCAACAATGGAGGTTACTAATCTTTCCCCCGTCCGGGACCAGACGACTGGCTTGGTACCTCTCACCACGTTACGAGGAAAGGTCATGTGGGTGCACCCAGACTTAGTGCCCGAATTAACTCAGGCGGCGTCATCTCCAACCAACAAGAAGAAAGGCAGGAAGTCCAGATCCTGCCATATAATTTCAACCGAAGTTGAGGATGCGACGGCCGTTGTTACCCGGTCTAGGGCACAAGTCCAGCCCACTCCGGGTAGTTCAGTCGAAGACCCTCAGCCAGTAATGCTGCCTGCGACTGATGTTTCGGGGCCATCTCAGCCTCCACAGGCGGAAAGGTCCATGCCGAAAGAAACCCGCTTCGACAGGCCGCTCTATAAGGATGCACCTCAGGGATTGGAGAGACCTTACAACTTTGACATATTAGCACAACTGGCTAATACGTCGGCAAAGTTGTCATTATACGAGCTTCTAAGGCTCTCCAAGGATCTTCGTGTCGCATTGAGTGAAGTACTCCAGAATGCCGATGCCTACTTAGCCCAGGTCAAACCTACAGGGGAAGACTCATCAGCAGATCTCCAGGGCAGCAATTGTGCAGAAGCAATGCCCAACATCGTATTCACCCCACAGGACATGTTGATCAAGACCAACTTTCATGATCGTCCCTTATACTATACTGGATACATAGGCGGCATCAAGGTGGATCAGATGCACATCGATCCTGGCTCGTCGATAAGCATCATCTTCAAAAGCTTGCTTCAAGTCCTCGGCATCCCTATGCACTGGCTAGCGGCAACCAACACTGCCATTAGCGGTTTCAACTCGGAAAGTAGCTATCCCTTAGGAAAGATCCGATTGAAATGTCAGATCGACGACCTGAGGACAGAGGTTACCTGCTACATCATAGATGCTGAGACGCCCTACAATATCTTCTTGGGGCGTCCGTGGATACATGACTATATGATCGTGCCATCCACACTCCACCAGTGCTTCAAATATGTCAGTAAGCACGGCTTCGTGAAGACTGAATTCGCCGACATCGATCCCTTCAAAGGGGTTGAGTCTTATTATTCTTCGGAGGCTTGTCTGTATGAAGAGTCCAAGAAGCACATAATTGACGAATTGGAGGCCGTCCCGGGGCAAGAGAAACCCTTGAGAATTCATCTCTAGGCCCGTAAATCGGGCAAAGCCACACCCCTTGTCCTAACTTTGCATAAAGAGGTACCCGGTTCTTCCGCTGCAGCTATACAGTCGAAACCGATGGTTATCCGACTCCCAAGGTCCAACCGGGAGCCAAAACCCGTTATAGGGATGATGGTGATTCGATTGCCAAAATCCAATCAAAGGCGACCAGAAGATAAGAGGCCCTCTGGGGAGCCGATGGTGATCCGATTGCCAAGATCTAGTCAAAAGCAATCGGAAGACACGAAGTCCTCTACCGAGCCGATGGTTATCTATATTCCTAAAACGAGCCAGCAACCAAGTGTTGATCCGAGACTCTCAGGCAAGCCAATGCCACAAGCAGAACCCTTGGTGGTCAAGTTGCCCAAGACAGCGTCCCAACCTCCGGTCACGCAGGGGGTAGCTAAAGAGGAGACAGAACTCGTGAAGTATCTTGTTGCTAAGGATGAATTCCCTCTTCCCATCACCGACATAATGATCAATAATACGTATGGCTTCTAACGCATGTCCTTTATGGATGGCTTTTCAGAATACAATCAAATCAAAATGTCTCCTGATGATGAAAAACATACGTCATTTCAAACCCCGATCGTCGTGTATTGTTACACAGTTATGCCCTTCAGCCTAAAAAATGCATGTGCTATATATCAACGAGCTATGAGTCATCTTCATAGATCACTTGTGCAAGACGGTGGAGTGTTACGTTGACGACATCGTCTCAAAAGCCGCTCCAAGGATGATCACTTATACGATTTAAGGATAGTGTTCGACCTTATGTGAGCGCATAAATACCTGTCGAATCTACCTGTTCTGGTAGTGCTGGTCGTCGGAAAACCCTTTCTACTCTATGTACGGGCAATGGAACACTCCTTCGATGCCTTGCTAGCACAGAACATTGATGCGGGGCACGAACAAGCCATCTATTACCACAGCCGAATGATAGTGGGGCCGGAGCATAGGTACACCACCGTGGAGAAGGAATGCCTTGCCTTGTTGTTCGCCATTCAAAAAATACGACACTATGTGTCAAGGCAGACCATCTATGTTATCTTACGAGTTAATCCCGTCAGGGTTCTCATGACAAAGCCAGGCGCACTCAGTTCTTGTCTAGCCACGTGGGCGATACTGTTACCCCCCTACAACATGGTCTTCGTTCCGCAGAAGGCTGTCAAAGGTCAAGCCTTAGCCGACTATCTAGCAGCCCATCCAGGCCCAGAAATAGCTCAAATCTATTAAAAAAATCCCATACGAAGTCGTTAACTCAACCATGGCTTCACACGATGACGTTTGGTGAATGTTCTTTGATGGTCCTTCAAGAACAGGGCCACAAGGTGATATCATCGCTGGAGTCGGGATAGTATTAATTTTTCCCTCTGGATTGGTAGTCAATCGGGCATATTCTCTCACAGAACCTTGTTCAAACAATATAGCCGAATATAATGCTTTGGTCATCGGACTTGGACTCGCAAAAGAGGTAGGGGTCAAGTACCTGGAAGCGTATGGCGACTCACAGCTGATTATTAATTAGATCCGAGGCTTATACGAGGTTCGTAACACGGACCTGATTCCTTACCATCAGACAGCAATTGCCATCATTACAACCCTGGAGAGGTTTTTTATAGAGCATGTTCCTAGGCCCCAGAATATTAAAGCCGAAGCCCTAGCAGGCCTCGCCGCTTCTTTGGCGGTTCTAAATTATGCTCATCATCTAGTAGACGTGATAGGCCATGAGTTGGTATGTCCCAAAAGTAACGTTCAATTGAGTATGAGTTACTCCACCCAGATAATCAATGACTTGCAAGACTGGAGACTACCATTCATCGACTTTGCAATCTATAGAATCTTGTCTGATAATGTGAAAGAAGCAACTTCAATCAGAAGACGTTCTCTCAAATTCTTTTATGACACAAAAAAAAATATTATATCGACGATCTTACGACGGGCTGCTGTTAAGATGTTTGTCAAATGCAGAAGCCAAAGAAGCCTTATGCGAGACTCACGATGGCGTTTGTGGGGCTCACCAACCTGGACCGAAGTTTCAGGACCGTCTCCGTCGGATGGGCTATTATTAGCCTACTATGGTAGCAGATGTAGTCGATTATGCAAAGAAGTTTAAGGCTTGTCAGATCCACGTAGACTTCATACATCTTCTATCTGAATTCTTGCACCCAACGGTGGCCTCTTGGCCATTTAAAGCATGGGAAATGGACATCATTGGCCCAATCACCCCACCGTCATCCAAAGGGTACCGGTTTATACTTGCAATCACCGACTACTTCTCCAAGTAGGCGGAAGCTGTTCCGCTGGCAGAGGTAAAGACATCAAACGTGATCACTTTCATAAAATATCACGTCATTTACCGTTTTGGACTGCCACGGAGGATCATTCATGACAATGGTCCGCAGTTCGCAAGCCATGCCTTTTATTGATTCTGCGATAAGAATTAGATTCAGAATGTTGCTTCAACAGTATACAACCCATCAGCTAATGGTATGGTCGAAGCCTTTAACAAGACCATAATCAAGCTTCTCAAAAAGTTTGTGGCTTCAAACAAACGCGACTGGAATGAAAAATTGGGCGAATGCTTATAGGCGTACCGTACTACGAGTCGAATGGCTACAGAAAATATACCGTTCTCTCTGGTGTACGGGAGCGAGGCAGTTCTCCCATTGGAGACTCAGATCCCCTCACTTCGTGTGGCCCTTACTTACCAGTTGACATCGGACGATAACTACCACCGACGGCTACAAGAATTGGAAGCTTTAGACGAGAAGCGCTTGCAAGCTCAACAAAGCATCGAGCTCTATCAAGCACGCATCTCTCGGGCCTTCAATAAAAAAGTCAAGCAGAGGACATTCCAAATAGTCGATCTCGTCTTGGCCGTTTGCAGACCGATGGTCATGACTCACAAAACTGTTAACAAATTCCAGTCCAAGTGGGAGGGTCCATTCATCATCGAGACCATATTCTCTAGCGGTGCATACCGACTCGCGAAGCAGAATGAAGACTTGCTCATGATGCCCATAAACGACAAATTCCTGAAGAAATACTATGTCTAAGGACGTGCTGCTACTGCCTCAAACCACCAAATCTTCCAGACCATCGAGTTATGTACACCAAGTACCTCTGAACTCACACTCTATTTAACTCCGAGTAGATTCACATCGCATCTCCCTGAGTGCTGAGTCATGTATGCTGATACCTCTGAACTTTTACTCTAATGCTTTATCGCACATGATTCTGCCCAGCTTATCGTTATCTCTGAGCAAACTTCTTGGTCCTGATTATCGTATATCACGTCTATATTACCTCTGATACCGATAGTCTGCCGACTTAACACCTGTACCCAACCCGGAATAAAATACATGGTGTTAAGACCATAAAACCTACACATCCATATTACCTCTGTTAGGTTTTGTCTCAAAATCTATTACTCGCACCACCAGTGCGCAGAAGAGTAATAGGTCCACCAAAGATTATTCTTGATTATCGTGCGTCACGTCCATATTACCTCTGATACCAATAGTCTCTTGACTTGACACCTGTACCCAACCCGAGATAAAAGACATGGTGTTAAGACCTCAAAAACTACCATATTACCTCTGTTAGGTTTCGTTTCAAATTTATTACCCGTGCTACCAGTGCGCAAAAGGAAAATAGGTCCACAGAAGTCATCCTAATCAATTACTCGTACCATCGGTGTACAAAAAGAGTAATAGGTCCACAAAATATCATTCAAATCTATTGCTCGCATCTCCAATTGCACAAAAGGGCAATAGGTCCATAAAAAGTCCCCTAGTAGGATGTCCTTTATCAAACACAAATACTGTATTAGGCCCTCTAGTACAAGCACCACAGATACCACAAATAAAGAATGGAGTGAATGTATTTTATTTATTCAAAATCAGTTTCATTCATAGGACTACATCAGCAGCAAAAAGAAAATAAAAGAAAATCCAGCAACACATAATTTGGTCAGTTTGGAAGCACTTCACCTTCATCAAAGAGCAGTTTTGTGGCCCCCGAAAGAAGTCATATTTTACTGCTGAGAAGCAAACAAGGCTGTTGAATATTCGAGATGCTGCACGGAGGAAGGCAAATATAGCATGCTTTTATCTCCTCCGTATTGCGGACATCTTAGGTCCGTTCCTCCATAAGACCAACCTTCAAAACAACATCCCTAGTGTTGCTTTTTCCTACTTTGAGAGCCGTAAAAACAGAACTTTCACGATGATGCCCCACCACCGTCCGACTCTCTGATGTATAAAGGTTCTTCCTACCATCTGAGGAAAACCATTCCAAAGCATGAAGGAGTATGAGCTCTCTGATGTTTGTGTCAATCGTTGCATCTTTACCATGCCCAAAATTGTCGATATCGGTCCTGGAGAAATTTGATACCTAGACCCCTAAAAAAAAGAGGGTTAACAGATAAAAGAAAACAAAGTTCATTCTTTAGCTATACGGACCCACCATACTGTGGTCCAATGAGATAGGGCATGAATCGATCATGCCTGACGCACAAAGGCGATACATGACAGGTCGGCACATAAAATATGCGATATAGCAATTCAAAAATTAAGTCGTCATTTTTCCACCGTCCTTACCGTTGATGGAGGGTTGTACGTCAGGATGAATGGAAAAATAGTCTGCAGCTCTCGACGAAGAGGCGAGTCCCTTCCCTTCGGCCGTAGCACAAGTTGACTTGGACACTTTTGGAGCCATGGCTAACTGGGACAGAAAGAATAACAAAAGACGAAGGAGGAAAAGATGAAAGAGAAAAAATCCCTCTATGAATAACCTATATTTATAAGGAGCGCCACATTGATTCTCGAGTCCATTAAAGATAATGATGACGTTTGGGGATTTTATCCTTAGTAACCGTCAACTTTATCTCGAAAACAGAATCCAAATCCAAAACCAAATCAAGACATTAAATGCAGCAGCGACAACTGGCAGTCTGGATGGGATCTCCCTGCGTCATATGATCTTCCTGCGGCTCAAGGTCTCTCTTAACTCGAAGAACTCCCACCGGCTTGACCTATCTCCATGCTTCTTATTCAAAGTATTCCAAATTTGCCATTTTAAAACTTTGAAGGGGGTCTTGTAGAAGCATGGAAAATATGGGGTTCATGCGGATGACAACTGACCGTATGAGTACTTTAGGCCAAATTGGTCCGCATAAAGAAGAGTCGTATGACAGACTCGACATGTCCCCTGCGGCCCCATCATCACAATCTCAGATTATATATTAAAAAGCAACCAAACTGATTTGAGCCGCAGAAGGAAGAGTCGCTTATGCGGCCAAGACGATCGGCCCTTTTGATAAAGCTGACAAACTCTGTCAAAGTTGACAAAACTGACAGCTGACACTATGACAAAAAGAAGATAGGACATGACACAGGGTCCACGTGCTTGGACATGGCCATGCTGCTAGAAGGACTGCGACCTGAGCCGCATGAACCTTATGCGGCTCAATCTATGTGCTTTATATGGCCCAGAATATAGAATCTATGCAGCTCAAAAGTCCCCAAGCTACATGCGGACTAAGGGAGACTGCGACTTAAGCCACATGAGTCTTATGCGGCCCAGCATGGCCGAACACTAAAAGACCTATGCGGCTCAAAATGACTTGAGCAGACTGATCCTATCGTACGATAGGACACATGGCAGGCCGACCAAGTATCAACCACCTAGATTTGCTACAACAAAATCTTAACAAGTCACTAGCTGGCGATCAAAGAGCGGGTCTTTCTGTGCTATTGTAGCCACGTGATCACGTGGCCATCTATGCGGCTCAAGATATCTATTACTATAAATAGCTGGGTACCACACCCATACAAAAGGCTAGCAACCTACGAAGGGCAATTTCTTCAAGAGCATGGATCGTGTCAGATAGTCCAAGGAGTAAGGCAGAGTTGCTACACATTTTCGAGCCTCCATCGTCACCTCCCAGAATAAAAAAACTAAACAATTGTAGTTAGATTGTTTCCTAGGATTTCTTTCTAGGCTTTTTTTTGTACAAGTGAGTTTGTAATCAAGTTCAATTCCTCTGTAACTCTTGTTCTTGATATTTAATGGCAAACAGTAACAATGTGCCTAAGAAATGAAACCTCCTTGAGAAAGAATTCACACTTGCTAAGCTTTATAAAAAGTTGCTCATTCCTCAAGATTCCCAAAACTGTCTATAGATGCTGCTCATGCTCCTTTTAGCTCTTGGAGTAAATCAAGATATCATCTATAAAGATGACTACAAATTTGTCCAAGTACTGATGAAAGATCATGTTCATGAAAACTGTATAAGCGTTGGTTAAACCGAAAGGCATGACCAAGAACTTGTAGTATCCATACCTCGATAGAAATGTCGTCTTCGGAATATCTTCCTTTCGAACCTTCAGTTGGTGATAGCCCGATCGCAAGTCGATCTTCGAGAATACCTTGGATCCACTCAGCTGGTCAAATAGATCGTCTATGCACGGTAAGGGGTACTTGTTCTTCACCGTCACTGTATTCAAGGCTCTGTAGTCGATGTACATGCGTACTGTCCCATCTTTCTTAGGCACAAAAAGAACGAGTGCTCCCTATGGTGATGCACTGGCACGAATAAAGCCTTTCTCTAATAAGTCGTCAATCTGTGTCTTCATCTCTACCAACTCCTTGGGTGCTAGTCGATATACCCAAGACGAAATAGGCTCGGCTCCAGGAATAAGCTTAATAAAAAACTCAATGTCTCAGTCAGGTGGCAGTCCTGGCAATTTCTCGAGGAACACATCCTCGAACTCAGCAATAATAGGGTGGTGAGGGGTGTCCTGTATCATCATGTGAGTCTCCAATGTAGGGGCATCGCTTCTCAAGGCTTCTTCCTTGGTGAACTCGAACTCCGTCGCATTCGGTGGTCTAAAGACAATACTGCCCTTATGGCAGTCTATGAGAGCGAAATACTGGCTCAACCAGTCCATCCTGAGAACCACATCGAATGTCGACATAGGAAATACAAGAAGTCGTGCCTTCATCTCTCTACCACTTATTACTATAGAACAATCTCTACAAATACCACTAACAGGTACAACTCCTTCTCCAGTGAGGATTCTAATATTTTTAGGTAAAGATGACATGGATATACTATGTATAGTGGCAAAGCTAGTGGCTATGAATGAATGGGTGGCTCCAGTGTCAAATAATATGATGGCAGGAAATGATGTAACTAAAACCATACCTGCTATGACGTCTACATCTGGTTATGTCTCTTCTACAGCTAGTGCAAAAGCCTTCCCAACTCTTTGATTACCCATTTGTGCTCTAGCCTGTTGAAATTGGGCTACCTGAGGGGGTAAAGGTGGTCGTGGTGCTCCTGGTCCCATAATCGCTAGCCTCTGAATCTGCTGCTGGTTTTGTGGAGTGGTCCTCTGAAATGCGCAATCTCTAGCCTGGTGCTAAATCGATCCGCAAGCTAGGCAATGTCCTAGTCGTCGTCGACAGTCTCTCTGAATATGACCAACTTTGCCATAGAAATGGCAAGTGGCCTTCTCCTGTGCCTGGTATGGCCCTGTCCTTTGGTGATGCTGCTGTGAGGGAGGACGTCTCACTGGCCCTCCTGTAGTGGTCTTAGTTGATCCCATGGTCGAAGTAGCTCGTCGGTGTGCCTCTTTGCTTATGGCCTCCTGAGTTCTAGCCTCTTCCAGAACAGCTGCTTGGAAGACCCTCGACTCGGAGCTGGTGTATCTCTGCAACTCTATACTCAAGCCTCTATGAAATCTTTTAGCTTTCTCCAGCTCCGTCGTAACCAACCCCGGTACAAAATGTCTCAACTGACTAAACTCGGCATCGTACTCATCAACTGTCATACTTCCCGGTTCCAAGTGTAGAAACTGGTCATATAGTGCATCCTTAGCAGTATCGGAGAGAAACTTCTTATTGATCTGCCTTTTGAATTTCTCCCATGTCTGATCAACTCCTAGTCGTCTCTCCTCTGCGGCCCACCAATCGTAAGCATTTCATTCCAACTGTAAGTTCACTGCCGTCATCCATAGATCTGTGGATAACTCCGAAGCCTTCAAGAGATTTTCTGTCTTAACCAGCCAATTGGTGATTCCGATCACGTCTTCAGTGCATTTGAAGTGTGGAGAATTCATGTTACGGAATCCAACGATAGAGCCTACAGAGGCTTGGGGTGCTCGGGTTAGTGCTGTCTCCAAACTCCTCCTGATGGTCTCGTTCTACTGCATCTGGGCCTGTACTAAGTCCTGGAGGATCTGGTCTGTAGTAGTCCCACCAGCCTGAGGCATGGTCTACTGTGGGGGCATATATGGCATCTAGGGCATAAACTGTTGGACATCCTGAGGTCCGTACTGTGGAGGATATGGAAGGGGATACTGTGGTGGGTATGATGGAGGATACTGAGGTGGATACTGTAGAGGATACTGGGATGGATATGGTAGGGGCTGCTATGGTGGATATGATGGTGGATACTGTGGAGGCTGATGTGGTAGATATGATGGTGGATATGGAGGTAGAATCTGTGGTAGAAACAGAGGTGGACAGGGTGGCAGAGGTGGTAGGTACTCTTCTTGAGCTGCAGGATATTCGGGGCCTGTCTGTCCTACTTGGGGTGCCGGGGCTTGCTGCTGAGTAGTAGATGGTGTCATCACAGGCTGCAAGTCTAGTTCGAATGGTACTGGAGTGGTAATGGACATGGCTAGGGGTGGCTCACCCACTGGTCCCTCTTGAGATGTTGAGCTCCTATCAGTAATGGCGAGAGGGGTAGCGCGTCCACTATGAAACTTTATCCTATATTGGCATGAAAATTAGTTTTGGTTAGAATAAGATCAAACTGGATGCCATCAAGCAGTCAAACAAGAAATTGAGAAGAGATCAAGGAAGGTATTAATAAGTGGTTGAGATTCCATATTCTACTCCTATATGCAGGCTTGTTGGACACAATCATGTAACCCAACAATATTATAGACCTGCTTGGGTCACCATAAAAACATGTAACGCCCCAGTCCCATAATATATAGGAATAAGTACATCAACATGCCAACTGAACATATACGAAGAATACACCAATGTGGTATCCTCGTATTTGTACATAAGCTGTAAATAACATAACATGATAAGCCACAATATAAATAACTATATCTCATCCATAGCTCAACACAGAATGAATAATAAGTCTCAATAAAAAAAGAAGTCAAGAGATAGTCGGGTGGACATACCCACTCCAAACAGCTATAAAAAATAGTCTCAACTAAATGGAGTCCAACCTCCACAAAACAGAAAGATGAAGATAAAAAGATGTCCACTACATAGTCTCAGATAATAAAGTATTAGTGGGAGATGCCTCATCATCGACGTAATAAGGATCCAAAGCTGCTTCCTACTCTTGGGGATAGTCCTGCTCATCTAATCCTGGAGAGATCACCAGGTCCTCACAGGGACGTAACAAGATAGAAAAAATATACTGAAATAACTAAATGTGTAAACATACAACAATGACACTACAGGATCTCCTAACCGTCTATGTGAGATGCACTTTGATGACAACGTTCTATGCTGGAGCTGTAGAATCAGCAGATTAAATAAAGAATGGCAGTAAGTAGCGCTCATCCGAGTCGCTATAGGCCAGGGGCAGAAAGTAGCGCTCATACGAGTCACTATCTGCCCATAAATGTGTGTAAAAAGTAAATGTAGCCCCTACGCTAGTAGTTGTCCCCTTCCTCCTATGCTCCTGTCCAAGATGTATCCACAACCTGTCCAGTTGGCAACTGCTATGGCTTCTAACTCGACACACTAGTAGCAGTTACCTACTATCCATCGTACGACCCATACGTATCGATGGCCAGTCGAGTACGCAGGTCCGTGTCTTATATGAACTCATTTATCTCATGATACACATGTGTCAAGGCCATAGGAGATATGAAAATATCCTATACTCATAAGGTGGTAGTCTAACACTAAGTCGATATGCATAATAAAGTATAAAATAACGAAAATGACTGAATCCAGTCACCTGCAGCCAAGTGTGACTTGGACGCACAATATAAACAAAATAACAAATAAAAGAAAGGAATATGCAATAATAAAATATACTGAAAATAAATGAGCACAATCAGAATCTATGGCAAGGTATACTTGCCTGTGGTGCGAAGAAGGCAATCCAACAGTCGCAAGCGACAACACCAAAAACTCACAATTCATAGATGACTCCGGATGCTGAAACAAACATCAAAAACGTTTTCGGTGTAAAAGTTATCTCTAGAAAATGCCTGTTCGAAGGTCAAATTCTAGAATAGGGGCAAAATCATAATTTTGGATCAAAATGATGTCCACCGTTGGACCCACTTTGTACCAAAATACGTGCCAATGTCTACGGTCTCTAAAGTCATCAATCTACATGTCTATAGATCCTGTTTGAGGAGACGAACCCAACGATATGTCCAATTTTGGATTTTGATGAGTTGTGCACAATTTCGCCCGTTAGATCGGACCGTGGGCCCGCCAAATTTGTCATTCCGATTAACCTTCTCAGAATTAGACCACACTTGGCATACATGACAAGGAAAATGATACGGTCCTGCTGGAGGATGTTTCGAGTCGATCCGACGGACGTGCACGAAGTTATGGCCAAGTTTGCAAAACGTCAATACGGGGGTATCTTGACGGATATGCATTGATTTCGTCGCGCACACGCAACGAAATTGAGTTACGCCAGTTCCCACACGTCGACAATATCCATACGCGCCTTTCGATGCATATAGTATGCGATCACGTCGCCCGGTTTGTCGGGGCGCATGCCGTATCGGGAAGTTTCTAAAGTTTTTAATGTTTTTAACACAGTTTTTCGCACAAGTTTAACATCACGTAACTTTCTGTACAAATAACGAAATAAAATTCTACAAAGTGCGTTCTGTTCTCGGTTATGTTGTCTCTGACAGTTTTAAACCAGTTTTCAAAATTACTAAGTGTTTTGATCAGAATCACCCTTCCAAGTTGAGGGTTTAGGCTGTTCATACGCCCTATTTTTGGGCTGAATCGACTAAAATTTGTATTGATTCCGCAGTCGATCTAGGAGGTGATATCAAAATCCCTTTATGGGAATTCAAAGTGGGTTATATGGGCTTCATGTCGGACTTGGTAGATTCAAAAACGAATTGGCAGACGAGGAGATAAGTCGATAGGAAGTAGGGTACCTGGGCGGCTGAATCGACAAGCTGCTCTGTTCGTCTCGGGTTGAAGGGGGGTTTCATGGCAGTCCGGTGGGTGGCTCAGGCGATTAGTGGCCAGAGTGGTTCGCCGGGACGTGAGGGTCGTGCAGGAGTCAATCTTCGGGATTGGGGAGAGGTTTTCGATGAAATTTCTGAGGATAACTAGGGTTGGCCGTGGGGTATCGGTTTTATACCGAGCCGTTCCTCCTAATCCAATTTCGACTGGGATTAAAGGGGTTTCAGATTTGCTTGATCATAGGTTGGATGGGATTCAAATTGTTTTGGAAGATTTCGTAAAATGATTTGAATGAAAAGATGATTTGAATCTTCATTCAAATCATAGGAAGGGGTCAGGATTTTACGAGCATATATATATATATATATATATATATATATATATATATATATATATATATATATATATATATATATATATATATATATATATATATATATATATATATATAACATTAAGCAAGTGAAATAAATAGATAAAATGCCTAAAAAAATATAAAAATTATATCTAAAATTTCCAACTATATTGTAGACTACTTTTATGATAGTATAAGACAAGCATATATACATATATATTAACAAAACCCATGACTTAATTATATATAACAAAATTTAATAAAAATGAAAAATATATAGTAATTTAATTAGGAAAAAGATGGGGGTTTACAGCAGTTATCGGGAGTGGTCGTCAAGACAGCAAACAACAACAGCTTAGAGTAGGGGTCTTGGGTGACTGTCTACTACACTTAGGTAGTACAGTTTTGGAGTGTAGGTAGCAGTTGTTAGAACATCAGCAGTAAGAAGGCTGTCTTTGGCAGTACCATGTCTGCAGGGAAAGCAGAGCAACAGTAGGGGACATTAGAGTGTGTGACATTAGTAAAATAGAGGCAGGGTAGGGCCCTAACAGTAGGCAGGGGCTACCTAAAAGGCTTGGCCATGCCTTGGCAAGGCCAGTGCACTGTAAGGGAGTGGCCAGAGGCCTGTGCACACTGGAATTGGCACAACAGGTATGGAAGAAGAGGGGAGGTTTGGTATCCTAGTAGGGGTAACATCACTAATATACATACTAGTGTATCTGTGCTTGAGTATATCAATCACATGAGTACATATTAGTGAGTGCGTTGGAGTGAGGTATGTGCAGTAGTGTCTAGTGTGTGCTTGTGAATGTGTTGAGGGATACTTTTGTCTGTATCAATATGACTTAGCTGTGCAACAGTGGAAGTGATGAGTGTGTTAGTGTATCAGTTAGACTGTGTGCAGGGTTCCCTTTGGTTTGACAGGGCCTGTAGGGTGACTTGATGTAACAGCTTGGAAAGGAATGGGAATCCACTAATGCATACCAATGGATGTATTGAGCTTGAAGGAATTGTTAGTAAGAGTATTAGGTAGCAACTGTTAGTAAAGAGAGTTGAAATAGAAGTATTGGTGTATCAATTGGAAGGAAATATGAGCAACAATAGCTGGCATTGGTGCCAATAGCAGTGACAGTAGCCTTTAGCACTGCAAATAGGAGAGAAGGAATGTACCTCCCCTATACATAGGACATTAGAGAGTGTGTGTGTCTATTAACAGTAGACAGAGGGGAGTTTGTGCACAAATGAAGGGAGTGCACATCTGTGTACTATGCATTGATAGGTATATAACAAGTAGGATGCAAGGGTAAGCTCTAGTTGACAGCAGACAAAAAGGTAGGGGTCTTGTGAATGAAACAAGGGGTAGGGGTGAGCAAGTGAATGGGAGTCCTGTTTAATACAAATATTGAGGGTAGACAGCATGTACTTGTTGCCTATATAGATGAGGATATGTGGGCATTGGTGTATAGGTAACTAGTAGGAAAGGTAATAGCCTATGTTATATAGGATAATGTGTATAGGTAAATGGTTTTAGAAAAACACCAATGATTAGGTAATCTCCATAATAAAAGGCGTAGACATGATGTATTGGTTACGATACTAGGGAATAAGATTAGTATAATGGGTAGGTAAAATGGAGTTAGTGCCTTAGGGATAGGTAATGGGATTACCTATTATCATTTGGGTGAAGGGTAGGGTTAAGTAAGGTATTGGTATCCTAAAACCTAGAGGTTGTAGGAAAGATAGAGTATTAGGTAATGGGTTACCCAGGTGAATGTAGGGTTTAGGGGTAAGGAACACCTATGTAGGTAATGAGTTGGTAGATCAAATAGGTAAGGTCTAAGAAGAAATAGGTAATGAGGTAGGTAAAGGGTAGTGAAGAGATATGGTCTAATAATAGCTAATTAGATATCAAGGTAATATGGTATAGTATTACATGACCTATAAAATATATGATTCTCATTACCTAGTATTAGCAACTAGTATTTATATATATGATCTATATGTTGATACTTTAGTATCCTAATTTTCAGCTAGTGCAACCTAGATAAGTAAGGTATGGACCCATTAATCTGGATATAGGCTCATACAACCTAGAAGTAGCTAGTTTGACTAGTTTGACCTAGATTGACCTCGTTTAACTTAGACATGACTTAGAGACGTAGAATTGACCTAGTATAGCATGTTCATGATTCCAAAATACAAATTGACGTTGATATTCCATATTTAAGACTTCTTGGCACCGTATCGAATACTGTTGATATTCCACAACGAATCTCAGGCTAGTACATTCTCTGATAATTTTCCATTTATGGTATCTTTAATGTTTCTTGTATTTAGTGTAGATATCCTTAATTTCTTGACACATTGGTTACGCGGATTGGTATTGTTTGATCCCGTCATGAGATGTTATTCCTGTCCTGGTATATGTTGTACAAGCTCCGTTATTGTTCTTGTGCATTGTATAGACACCGATTCCCACGAAGGCTCGTGACCTTCTCAGAGAATTCCGTGTCGTAACGTGCTATGGTTGGATCTACTGTACCAGTCGTGGACGGGGAGTATTAGCATAGATATGTGATCAATACCCTCCCTGTATCAAGTCTTGAACCTTGAATAGTGTTGACCATACACCGCTTGTATGATTAACCAGGCTATAAACTCTTGTATCATGTTCCTAAGACGATCACATAATGAAACTAGTGTTCACTCACAAAGATACTATTGTTCTTGACTCTTGTACATGATATATCCTGTTCTCTTGCTCTTACACTCATTTAAAGTTTTACTTATCTCTTACTATGTTCATGTACATATTACTTCATCTTGTATATTCTCTCTATTTACTGCTACGTAGTCTTTATAATTTACTGGAACTATTATTAGAAATGTATTTCACTCCAATCCTGACTAGATATATTTTTTAGATGACACTGATGACGGTTGTCCTACCTATTATGGCCCACATGACGTGGTAGGCATAGATCGTGAGACTCTAATTTAGGAGGGTCTAGTTCCAGCCGATGAGACTTATTTACTGACTCAGTTAGGCTAGATAGGTACTGGATTTGTCTTCAGTTTGACTCTTGGCCTGTTTATTATTTTGAGACATGTATTTGAGAATTGTTGACTCTTAAAATCTCTGGACCTGTGTTATTTTTATGTTAAACTTTCTCTGGATATTTCATATCATATTGTCTTTATCTTTTTGTGCCATATATCTTCCTTATAGTAATGTGATTTAGTATGGATATATTGTCATTACTTGCCCTCTGGTTGGAGATGACTATCTCGACATTTTATAATATTTATATTTTAGGCTGAACGTGCTCACGTACTCGTGCCCTTACATCGAGTGTGGGTCATGACAGATAGGTCCGTCCCGAGTCACTCTAACTGGTGCAGCTGCGGGAGTGGGTTGTCTCTGTGTCTACTATAACTCTTTGCGAAGGAGCTGCTGACTACGAGCCTCTTCTAAGATAGCTGCTTGTGAGACTCTGGACTATTCTATTTTTGGAAATTAATACTATTTTTTTTGAATTTATAAAATCATTTTCCAAAATTATTTCTAGATTTATTTCTAATTCTAATTATTATTATCTAATAATTAGTTAATCTTTTTTTTGGATTTATTTTTATTAATAATTTAATTCTTGAGAGCCTACCAAGCCTTGGACTTGGATTGTGGGCTAGCCTAGCCTATTAGCCTACCAAGCCTTGGGCTTGGATTGTGGGCTACCAGCTAATATAGTATTCTTAATTTTATATTAATTATTAGTGGTCATAGGCTTTAGAATTAATAGTGGGTAATTAGTTACTAATTACTAGATTAGTTAGCAATTAGTTGTTAATTGTTAGTGGTTAGTTGTTATTCTCCACTATATGTTCGTAGATCTATTATAATTTACATTAGCGCCAGTAGGGGTTGAAGAGCACTACATTCTCTCCTATTAAAGAATTGGAGACTCCCCAATATTTTAATACATCAAAATCCCCATCTCTCTCTTTCTCTCCCTCCTACCACTTTGCTCAACCGACCAGTTCGCCGTCCGCTGACCGAACTGCGACGAACACGGTCCCCTCGTCGTCTCTTCCCCTCTTCTCTTC
The DNA here is from genome assembly GCA_029216955.1 of Iris pallida. NCBI lineage: Eukaryota > Viridiplantae > Streptophyta > Magnoliopsida > Asparagales > Iridaceae > Iris > Iris pallida. The sequence goes on from JANAVB010012198.1 coordinate 24,032,283, forward strand.
TCTCTGTCTCCTTCGTCACTCTTTCGACCGTACTTCGACCGACTCCAGTAACCACCGCACAGCCAACACTCCGCCTCCAGTACTCCTCCCCTTGGCCGCCGATCTCAGCCAGACCCTCTGGTTGCAACCGCCCCGATCTATCCCAATATGACTCTCTCTGCCTCCATGTTTCACCTCCACCTCCTATTCTCCCCGTTTTTAGCATCATCACACCACTCCGCCACCGCCCCTATTCTACCACAATCCACCGACCTACTCCTCGACTTCCTTGAACCACCACCACCGACACACGCCACTAGATCCCCATACCACCTCAACTTGGCTAACCAACCACTTCACAGCTCCGCCTCCAGCCCCAAACACCACCACTGCTTTGTTGCTTCATCGACCACTACTTGGCACCAGCACCACCACTATACAACCTATAATCACCACCGTGACCCAAACCCCGCTTACCTGAGTCCAGCCCCACCAGCCTCCTCGACCTCCCAGAGCTGCCACGGTAAGCGCCGTGACTTATCGACTTAGATCCGTCAGATCTGTTCTGTCAATGACCAGTTCTGACATTGAACCCTCCGCTGCGCCGAGTTCTCCGACTCAGACTCGTCGAAAACCACCTGGACTCGAGCTCCGGTGAACGTTCTCGCTGGCAACCCCCAACGCGGTGGGGATCTTTCCTTCGACCCTCTGTTCTTGAACTCTCCCCATCTTTTTTTTATCTTTGCTGACTCTCCTCTTCTTCTTTTCTTCCCTATTCCTTCTTCTTCCTCTTGACCTTTTTTCTCTCTCCTCACTCTTCTTCTTCTACTTTATTACTCTCCCTCTCTCGGGCTGCGAAAACATTTTAGGGAACCCTAAAATGTTTGGGCAGTGGGCTTCAAGCCCAATAACTCTTATGTTTTCTATAATTATGTATACATATATTCTGTTGGGCCAGGCCACTATATATATTGTAGTATAATTAAATATGTATATATATATATTAGTAAATACATGTATATGTATTTCATATTGTTATTTCATTAGTATTAATATCTTTAGTATACAGTAAATATATTATTTGTTAATATATTAGTTATTACTCTATCTATTAGTTTAGTATAATTATTTTAGTTGATGAATAATTTTCCAAAATTTTTAACAAAGTTTCTATTTGGAAAATCTAAAAAGGTTATCTTCAAAATATTGTTTTCAAAATATTATTTTGACTAATATAACTAGTTTTGAAATATTATAAAATATTTTCCTAATTGTAGCTCCCCTTCCCAAAAATTTAGAAACAGTTTATTATTTAATTATTTTATTCGAATGGTGATTTTAGATTATTGGAAATAAATATGATTTCGTGTACACAATTTTAGATGAAAGACCTACATTAGAAATTAAGATTTTATTAGGTCCATTGAGAAGATACAGATAGATATATGTATATATATAGGTTTATATATATTCGTATATATATATATATATATATATATATATATATATATATATATATATATATATATATATATATAAATATATATATATATATATATATATATATATATATATATATATATATATATATATATATATATATATATATATATATATATATATATATTTACGGGCACCTATATATTTTGTGTAAATATATGTATATAGTATAAAGAGGAATATAATATTTTATCGATATATATATATATATATATATATATATATATATATATATATATATATATATATATATATATATATTTATATATATTTATATATATATATATATATATATATATATATATATATATATATATATATATATATATATATAGGAAAATATAGGGACAAATATTTGTGTATATATTTATATATCTGTGAATAAATAACATGTATATATATAGATATATATATATATGTGTGTATGTAGATATCAATTGATGGATATATATATATGTATATATATATATAGGAATTTATATATATGAATTGTATATATATTGGTATATGTGTGTTAGTATACCTATATTTGTATACATGTATAAATGTATATATGTGTAAATGTATTTATAACTTATTAAGGTATATACATATATACAAATTATATTTGTATATAAATACGTGTACATGTATGAGAATACATATATAAATGGAGTGTATATATATATATAAATGTATATACATATAGATAATAAATAGATAATAAATAGAATGGAATAATAACAAAAATAAAACCCATCCCAGCCCAACTGAACTGAGCCCGAGCCCAGTCGGGCTAGGACACACACAATGCAGCAACCCAGCTTAGCAAAGACCTAAAACAGAGCAGCTAACAGTAAGCCGCCCCCCATAATACCCGAACCCAAGAATAATACAAAGACGACCCCTGTACAGTTACGTCGCATGTATATTACATTTTTGCATCGAGAGATTGAGATCGAAATTCACGAAACCCTAGCGCCGACCCCCGGCAACCTACCCCGGCGTGCGCGCGGCCGCTGAGGGCCACCGTCGGCCGGCCAGGTCGCCGCTGACCCGCGCGCGTACGGTGAATCAAGAGCAGGACAGCGCAGCGACAGTCATCCGCGGGGCCTACTTCGCGGTGATATTCTGTCGCGCTCGCTCGACCGTTTTGGGAACCGTCTTCTCCGGTACGTTCCCCATCTATAGGGCTTTAAATTACTTTATGTAGTTTGTAGGTGATGGTCCTGTATTGTCCGGTAAATCGATGTAAAGTTCTTCAAAAACCTGTTTGGAAAATAGAACGTTTAACAGTCCTATTGTCCATGTTTAGAGGTCGTTTCCAATCGATCTAAGGTCATAATAGAAATTCTAGTTGAATACGTTTTAGACAACATATAGGGGATCAGAAACCATTTTGTAGTTCTGAGTTTCATAAACCATGTACAGTTTAAACCATTCTTGAAAACTCGGAAAAACCTGTTTTCGAAAGAGTGAAGTTTCAATAAAATTCATCCACACGACGTGCATTCCGCCAAACTGGACGACGTGGTCGCACACCGTAAGCATCGAAAGCTGCGTAACGGATTCGTGGTCGTGTGGGCTTTGACGGAATTCAAATTGGTCGCGTGTGTGCGACGAATTTGATGCGTATCCGTCGAAATTCACCGTATCGGCCTCTGTGCAAGTTTCTCAATTACTTCGTGCACGCTCGTCAGATCGAGATGAAACTTGCACCAGCAGGACCGTATCATTTTTCTGGTCCTGTATGCCAAGTTTGGTCCAATTCTGAGACAGTTGAATCGTACGTCGTTTTGCGGGCCCCACGGTCCCACTCAACGGGCGATTTTGTGCACGACGCATCGAAATCCAACTTTGGACATACGGTTGGATTTGTATCAAAAAACTGGATCCGTAGTCATGTAGTTTGATGAATTTAGAGACCGTTGACTCTGGCACGCTTTTCGGTGCAAAGCGGGTCCAACGGCGGACACCGTTTTGACCCGAAATTACCGTTTTGCCCCTGTGTCCAGAATTAGACTTAAGGACAGGCAATCCTCGCTAATTTGACTATTCTGAGAACATTGGTAATATTTATTTTAGCTTCCGGGTACTGTTGTACGGGTTTGACTATTGTGGCACATTGAGTAGTTCAGACTGTCGGTTTCACCAGCAGAGGACCACAGGCGAGTACAGTTTATTGTCTGCATTTCGATATTGATCTTTACTATATTTCATTGATTAGTCATTGGTTATGTGATTTTATACTCTATTATAAATTATTAAGTCAGGAATGAGAAGTACCAAGGATGTGTGATCCGACCGTAGACCTCGTTTACTTTTATGCAGTAGATCTCGTAGACATTGTTTACTTTTATGCAGTAGATCTCGTAGACATTGTTTACTTTTATGCAGTAGATCTCCTAGACATTTTTTACTTTTATGCAGTAGATCTCGTAGACATTGTTTAAATTCTGCAAGTAAATCTTGTAGACAGTGTTTATCTTTCATGCAAGTAGATCTCGTAGACCGTGCGGTATAGTGTCCCAGACCGATCACATATCAAAGGTACTTCTAACAGTTGGAGGAAAGTAATTTGTGTCTATTTAATTGCTATTGGTTTCCTGTATTTCCTGTTTATTTTCAAAACTCATGATTGATGTCTAACCTTTATTTTATAGTCATTTTCTTTATTTGAAATTGCATTCAGTGAATTGTGCTCGTTCCATTCCTGACTGGAAACTAACATTTTCAGGTTAGCCGTGGATTCACTTAGCTTGGGGAGTGATGGAAATACTTGCAGACAAAAGCCTAGAGACTAGCTAGATAGTTGAGTGGTAGTCATTCATTTATTTGTACAAGTTTATATTTTTCTACAAATGTAAAACTTGTGATCATTATAAGTTAAATTAACTATGTGAATGAGCATTATTTGTGATTTTGATCTTCATGGCCGTGACAACGTTCTACCGCCGACACTGCGGCGTAGGCTGGCTTGGACACGTCTCCTATCCGTTTAAAAAAAACGGGTGAGGGTCGTGACAAGTTTTTGTGGTATCCCATGCAGGTCAGTCTTTGCAAATCTTGCGAACTCGTGATAGTACTTAAGTTAGTCGTACTATTGCGAGCCTGTAACTAGAAATGCTCATTCACGAATTAGAAATTAATTTAATTTACGAGAATGACTAGGACTAGGAGTCCCTTATACAAATTTACCGATGGGTAGTCTAGGCCATGCAATGTAGATAAGGAGTTATTAAATTGATAGAGTGTCAGATCCTTATAGGTACACTATTACCTCTTGATATGGCGATAAGATCCAATGTGGATAGATTATTCACTTGGTGAGACATGGCTTCCTAGTATTAATGATCTAACCCTGATAAATTGATCAATTCATTCTCTTGCCTCTTAGATATCATCCTCACATCTTAGTCAAATTGCCTATTCAGTTCCTATTTTTGCCCTAAGAGTTATTATTTTATGTTATCCATAGGTGAACCTCATGTTAGTTTTGATTCAAAGTTTTCCTCAAAGGTTTGAATACACATAGAATAGATACTAGAATGTTTGTAATCCTTTTGTCTCCAGTTCTTTCCTCCATGATTAAATCTTTTAGTTACAGATTGCGACTGATGGGACAAATATTTACGCCTTATTACATAGTCGACTTGTTTGAATCCTTAGAAGCCCAGGATTTTTTACATACTTTAGTAAAAGGGATGTAGTTAACTTATAATGGCAGGACAGCAGCACACTGTCGCCATTTATTTGAATTATAGAGACTATGGACTCACTGCAGCCAGCAGCGCACTGGCGAGACACGATCCTAGAGTTGAAATTTTTAAGGAAATTATAGGTTATAGAATATTCCTAAAACTATGGCTAGTGGTCCTCTTTGATCATAGTCACACTGGTGTCAAAATAAAGTAGAGTATCAGATAACATGTCACATCTGAATCATGAAACCAAGGGTTTACCACAGCCCGATTTTACGGATGAGGCGTAGTCCTCGGTGAAATGACTTCAGACGTGATTACAAGTTTAGGATACTATAGAGGATATGACAGTGCCCTGTGTGTTCCATAAGATCTGAAGCCAATATTAGTAGAAGTTTTGTAAGATTGGGTAGCACGTCTCCCGATCTACTATTTCGTGGTCTTTGTGATCTATTAACGATGGTAATTGACTGACACAAATAGGTTTATCTAGAATATAGAATTTAGAGTTCCATAACCCATTAGTCGACCAAGTCCTTGTGGATAAGGAGATAGTAGGAAGACTGTATAAGCAAGAACACCGGGTAAGGTATGATTCTCTCAAAACTAGACACACTTGTGCCTTCTTTCAAAAATCTTGCATACTTGTTTTCGACTATCTTAACAAACGCTACTGTTACAGCTTGGTTTTGCAAGCTCGCTCTGTTCTCGAGCTTGATTCGAGGCATATGTTTAGTGGGGACGCCTGCTAACTTATTGTCTAATCAGAATCAGTGTATTATGGTCTGATCAACCATGATGCATTTGGTTCGCTCTTCGTTTAATTACACTACGTGGATGGAGATATATGGGTATCTAGGATCTCATCCGCGACTTCTTTGACAATTCCTCTTAAATTATACGTTCGCCCTTGAATCACGTGATTATATTCAGTAACATCTTTCTTGAACTCTTTATTGTTTTTTGTCTTTCACTGGTTCGAAAAGGCAGAAGCTCGTAATTGGTAGAGAGATACCGCATATCCCCTTGGCTATAGTAGTGGTATACATAAGTGTAGCTACCATCGGTTAGTCATATGACTGAGTTACTCGTTCTCCTCTCGACCCTCAAATTACTATTGAGACCTTCTAGCCATTCGAATTTGTGAGTGATTAGGGTTTTACCCTTAGTCGAAATACCTACCTAGGAGACTACCGATTCTTTAGAGACAAAAGGTTGCGAGTCTCTAATTATTTGCTGGAAGCTTGTCTTAACTAGCAACCCTTAAGCCTTGAACCAACCCTTCCTCGACCGAAGCCACAGTTAGACCTGAGATGAGTGGACAATAGGGTAATCATTTATCGTGACACTCATCCCAAGATTGGTTTCCAACAAATATTGCTCTAGTTAATTAAGTTCTATTATTAAGACCTAACTAGTATTGGAATACCACAGTCACTAGCTTAGCAGATACCATAGCTTAAATACCCTGTAATATTATGATCTACCAGTTGTCAACAACAATACCTGATTACTACAACCCTTGTGACCATAGTCTGGCAGGTTTGACACCAATAGAATTTCTTGACTCAAATTGTTAGAAATCTTTTCTTATGTTGTGCCTTGGAGTTGGTTACCATGTCGATAACTCTTTTACACTATGGACGAGTAGATCATCCTATTTATCGACCATATGTTATTACACACGCACTGGTTTTCATTTATTGAGGAACGACTCTTGACTTGGCTTACATCTACCGTATCTCGATACATCGTACCTTATTTTTTTATTAACAAGAGACGAGGTGCAATATCAGAACTTTGGGATTCTTCTAACCCCGTTATTCCTAAAACTATATCCTAGCATCTAAGGTGGGTAGACTGTAAGCCTTCAAAAATTTTGGGATGTACGAGGATTACCGATGGATTAGAGTAATTTCTATTAGAATGATAGTTAGTGCCCTATGGACTCCCACTTTCCATTTAGATCATTTTGTGTCCCCGGCCGTGTCATTAATATTCGGGACACGAGACCAGCGGTTACCTTCCAACAAATTTTATATGCAAGATCTAGACGAGTCTACCTTCATCTAGGTATATCATGTCCCACTCAAACCCGTCCCCTTGTACTCTATTTTTGGGGTACGACTTTCAGGTAAAAAGGACTAGTTATAACCTTTACCATAGTACCAGTATACTTTCCAACCTCCATTAGAGCCTTAACCACTACCCTATTCCTTCGACCCAATATATGGTGGTGATCTACTCGAAGTCCACTACGTACCTGCCACTAGTGTGCCACTCAATTGAGGCCTCACGTGCTACTTAAACACAAAAGTTACGGAAGGCGCATCTTCAGGGTTACAGAACCTATTTAACCTATTCTAAGTGACCTGACCTAGTAGAAATAGTTGTTCAGCAATATAGATTGGAATCCAAGGTTCACCCAACCAACGATCGATGTCCAAATCTGAGAACCCATTGAGACCCAGTAAAACCATCTATATATATACCACCATTTTGGACTATAAAACCAAACTATTTGAAATAGGCCCTATACCTATGTAGCCTCCATCTCTTAGAATGTGAGGCCATTCGTAACCCTTATTCCATCTATCTGGAAGTCGCAATATGATCTTGTATTGCATTTTACCCTTATTGCGTGTTTAAATAACCACGAAAAATATCACAATCTTGATTTCTCAAAATTCTGTTATATTAGAAAATTTAGTTCAGATAAGATTCAAGAACAAAATTTTTGTATTGCATGGATTGCAAGCCCTTTAAAAAATAACTGTTCTTCGATTTAGCAAGTGACTAGACTAGATTAGCTCATCTAGCGAATAAGACTATAGGTTCATGAGTACTCTTCCTATCTGTATTATTGTATATTTTCTACCGCTCTTTAAACTTCATAATTGCTCTTGATTATTCTTCCTTGTCTTCATGTCCTTCCTATTTCAGAGCAACGAATGGTCATGCTTATTAGAGTTTATCAACATTTCTTAGCTACTTGTGTAAGTTGCTGCTGGTTAAACTTTGGGTTGCTTGATAGATAAGAGAGGATGATAGATGCTATGTACAGTAGATATCTATTGGTAGAAATTTTTAGCAGTTTGTTGGAAGAATATAAAGTTTTAGCGACAAAAGATATGATGGAGTAGTGTGACCAAAGGTGGGTAGAAGTCTTCCAGTATTCGGAATTACGAAACGGCTAGAGAAGGTTATAAAATATTTGAGGAATTAAATTGAGGAGATTCAGATAATAGTAGACTAAGAATTTTAAGGAAATAGTTATAAATTAGAATTTCGAGGATGAAATTATTTTTAAGGTGGGTAGATTTGTAGCTCCGCTTCCCCAAAAATTTAGAAACAATTTATTATTTAATTATTTTATTCGAATGGTGATTTTAGATTTTTGGAAATAAATATGATTTTGTGTACACAATTTTAGGTGAAAGACCTACATTAGAAATTAAGATTTTATTAGGTCCATCGAGAAGATACAGATAGATATATGTATATATATAGGTTTATATATATATATATATATATATATATATATATATATATATATATATATATATTTTATATATATATATATATATATATATATATATATATATATATATATATATATATTGGATTACATATAGGAATATACGGGCACCTATATATTTTGTGTAAATATATGTATATAGTATAAAGAGGAATATAATATTTTATCGATATCTATATATATATATATATATATATATATATATATATATATATATATATATATATATAGGAAAATATATATATATATATATATATATATATATATATATATATATATATATATAGGAAAAAAAATATATATATATAGGAAAATATAGGGACACATATTTGTGTATATATTTATATATATGTGAATAAATAACATGTATATATAGATATATATATATATATATATATATATATATATATATATATATATATATATATATATATATATATATATATATATGTGTATGTAGATATCAATTGATGGATATATATATATATATATATATATATATATATATATATATATATATATATATATATATATGTATATATATACGAATTTATATATAGGTATATAGGTATAAAAAAAAATATATATATAGGCATTTATATATATGAATTGTATATATAGGTATATGTGTGTTAGTATACCTATATTTGTATACATGTATAAATGTATATATGTGTAAATGTATTTATAACTTATTAAGGTATATACATATATACAAATTATATTTGTATATAAATACGTGTAAGTGTATGAGAATACATATATAGATGGAGTGTATATACATGTATATGTATATATATATATATATATATATATATATATATATATATATATATATATATATATATATATATATATATATATATATATATATAAATGTATATACATATAGATAATAAATAGAATGGAATAATAACAAAAATAAAACCTATCCCAGCCCAACTGAACTGAGCCCGAGCCCAGTCGGGCTAGGACACACACAATGCAGCAACCCAGCTTATCAAAGACCTAAAACAGAGCAGCTAACAATAAGCCGCTCCCCCATAATACCCGAACCCGAGACTAATACACAGACGACCCCTGTACAGTTACGTCGCGTATATATTACATTTTTGCATCGAGAGATTGAGATCGAAATTCACGAAACCCTAGCGCCGACCCCTGGCAACCTACCCCGGCGTGCACGCGACCGCTGAGGGGCACCCTCGGCCGGCCAGGTCGCTGCCGACCCGCGCGCGTACGGTGAATCAAGAGCAGGACAGCGCAGCGACAGTCATCCGCGGGGCCGACTTCGCGGTGATATTCCGTCGCGCTCGCTCGACCGTTTTGGGAACCGTCTTCTCCGGTACATTCCCCATCTATAGGGCTTTAAATTCCTTTATGTAGTTTGTAGGTGATGGTCCTGTATTGTCCGGTAAATCGATGTAAAGTTCATCGAAAACCTGTTTGGAAAACAGAACGTTTAACAGTCCTATTGTCTATGTTTAGAGGTCGTTTCCAATCGATCTAAGGTCATAATAGAAATTCTAGTTGAACACAATTTTAGACAACATATAGGGGATCAGAAACCATTTCGTAGTTTTGAGTTTCATAAACCATGTACAGTTTAGACCATTCTTGAAAACTCGGAAAAACCTGTTTTCGAAACAGTAAAGTTTCAATAAAATTCATCCACACGACGTGCGTCCCGCCAAACCGGGAGACGTGGTAGCGCACCGTAAGCATCAAAAGCTGCATAACGGCTTCGTGGTCGTGTGGACTTTGACGGAATTCAAATTGGTCGCGTGTGCGCGACGAATATGATGTGTATCCGTCGAAATTTACCGTATCGGCCTCTGTACAAGTTTCCCGATTACTTCAAGCATGCTCGTCAAATCGAGATGAAACTTGTGCCAGCAGGACCGTATCATTTTTCTGGTCCTGTATGCCAAGTTTGGTCCAATTCTGAGACAATTGAATCGTACGTCATTTTGTGGGCCCCACGGTCCCACTCAATGGGCGATTTTGTGCACGGCCCGCCGAAATCCAACTTTGGACATACGATTGGGTTCGTATTGAAAAATTGGATCCGTAGACATAGTTTGACGACTTTAGAGACCGTTGACTCTGGCACGCTTTTTGGTGCAAAGCGGGTCCAACGGCGGACACCGTTTTGACCTGAAATTACCGTTTTGCCCCTGTGTCCAGAACTGGACTTAAGGACAGGCAATTCTAGCTAATTTGACTATTCTGAGAACATTGTTAATGTTTATTTTAGCTTCCGGGGGCTGTTGTACGGGTTTGACTATTGTGGCACATTGAGTAGTTCAGACTGTCGGTTTCACCAGCAGAGGACCATAGGCGAGTACAGTTTATTTTCTGCATTTCGATATTAATCTTTACTATATTTCATTGATTAGTCATTGGTTATGTGATTTTTATACTCTATTATAAATTATTGAGTCGGAAATGAGAAGTACCAAGGATGTGTGATCCGACCGTAGGCCTCGTTTACTTTTATGCAGTAGATCTCGTAGAGATTGTTTACTTTTATGCAGTAGATCTCGTAGACCTCGTTTACTTTTATGCAATAGATCTCGTAGACATTGTTTACTTTTATGCAGTAGATCTCGTAGACATTGTTTAAATTCTGCAAGTAGATCTCGTAGACAGTGTTTATCTTTCATGCAAGTAGATCTCGTAGACCGTGCGGTGTAGTGTCCCAGACCGATCACATATCAAAGGTACTTCTAACAGTTAGGGAAAAGTAATTTGTGTCTATTTAATTGCTATTGGTTTTCTATATTTCCTGTTTATTTTTAAAACTCATGATTGATGTCTAACCTTTATTTTATAGTCATTTTCTTTATTTGAAATTGCATTCAGTAAATTGTGCTCGTTCCATTCCTGACTGGAAACCAATATTTTTAGGTTAGCCGTGGATTCACTTAGCTTGGGGAGTGACGGAAATACTTGCAGATAAAAGCCTATAGACTAGCTAGATAGTTAAGTGGTAGTCATTCATTTATTTGTACAAGTTTATATTTTTCTATAAACGTAAAACTTGTGATCATTATAGTTAAATTAATTATTTGAATGAGCATTATTTGTGATTTTGATCTTCATGGCCGTGACAGCGTTCTACCGCCGACACTGCGGCGTAGGCTGGCTTGGACACATCTCGTATCCGTTTAAAAAAAAATGGGTACTGGTCGTGACACTAATTAATTGTATAATTATTTATGCATTCTTCTATTATCCTCTAAATCATAATCTAATCGTGCGTTCCCTGTTTTATGACTTTTTAATCTTTCAAATGAATCAACTGGATTCTAGACTATTATTGGACATTATGATCTTCGATGACTTATTTGGGATGATACGATCTTGGGGATTACTATTCTGGACTCAATGGAATAGACTATTTCATCATTTGGGTCCAACTTGTGGACTATAGCATATATATTTATTCTGTATCGATACGTTTGTGTCGTACACGTCGACTCCAACTAAAATGAGGCAAGTACACGCAGTGATTTACTTTTATTTGCTTATATTGTCTATATTTCATGATTTAGATATGCATATCGAGTTTATGTCACTCTTGCAACACGTGATTACTGTTTTACGAATTCTATTCATAATTCTCGTGTTTCGTGATCTTCGTGCATCGTGATTATCGTGTTTCGAGTTTCGTGTCGTGACTTGAATCCATGAGTACTAGTTGGGCAGGGAAAATACTAAGTAGACATATGGTTAAACCCTACTTGATTCGTGTGGATAGCCAATCATACAACTCACATATGTTTGAGCCATACCTTCGTGTTTACGTGTAGATAGCCATCGATACGATATGTCGTATATATTACCCTAGCCTATCACATGTCAAACTTTGTATTTCAAAACACATATAGGATAGGTTTTTGGTACTGTTTCATTCTAGTCATTTATCATAGTTACTTGTTTCTTCCCATATTTATTACCATTGTTGATTTCTATTAAAATGCCATTTCAGCTTTACAGTTCTACTTGTTTATCATGCCTCACATATTCTAACTCTTGTTATATAGTCATTATCATGTTATGAAATGTTTATCAGTGCTTGTACTTGCTCTAATCTTGACTGGATAACCACATATTTAGGAGATGCTATGCCCCAATTTAAATATTATTATAATTTTGATGTGTTTCCTAGTGAAACTAGAACTGTTGAGCTTAGAGACTAACCATAACCATGGGGACCTAACCATATGATTAGAATGAATATTTACAACTTTTTAGGCTAAGGGTATTTTGGTCATTTTGTGACTTTTGAATTATTTACGATTTTGATTAATTGATGAATTTTAGATTATTTTAATAATATTTAAATTGATGTATTGTGATTTTGGTCATTTTTCATATTTTAATATTTTGGGAATTTTTATATTTTAATATTGATTTTACGGGATTTGTTTAGTCAGGTTTGAGTTTTGTTTCGTTCCGACTTGTATTAGTGACCCGGGTAGCTTAGACTTTAGACGGGATCCCAAGATTAGTTACTTATGGCCCACAAACTCCACTAATTAAGTTAGTGAGTTTAGACTAATCCCATTTGATTAGATTGGTTAAGTTAGAGGCTTAAATTTAACCCTTTGGGCCCTATTGGGCTTTCCCCCAAGGCCCAAATAGGGTTTAATGGCAGCCACTTTAGCTAGGTTAGCCTTCCTTCCTTTCATTTCATTCCATCTTGCCTTTTTTCCTTCACAAAGTGTTTTTTCCCAAATTAGAGAGCTTTCATCTTTGATTTGATCTCCAAATCCTTACATCCCTCCACCAAAACTTCCATCCAACCTTCTCATACTACCAAGGGAGGGTGCTAGCAAAGATTTGGAGCAAAGTGCAAGGAGGAGTATCTTTTTTGGAAGATCTTCGTATCGGAGCCGTGTACTTAGGAGTATCATTGGGATTCCACTCCCAATAAGTAAAACCAACCCTCTAAATTAATTTCCTAAGCATATTAGTTAGTTTTGAATCCATAGGATCCACCCCCATGCAAGTACCCCATTTAGATTCAAATTTGAGACCATTTGGAGCTCTCTTAAGGATTTTAGATATGTGTCTTGTGTCCTACTTGATAGATCCCAAATTAGAACACCCCATGTGTATGTATGTATGACAATAGTTTAAATAGATATTTAAATTCAGTTTTAGAATGGTTACAGAGTGGATTGATCTTAGTTAGGATGGTTAGAATGAGCTTCATTTGGATACCTATATTGGTATCCAAGTATCTTGGCCTACATGTGTTTCTTTTGTCCAAAACAACTAAAATTTGTCATAATATTCATCCACATTTTTATTAACCAAAGCAACTTAGAAATGTCATAACGTTTAGCTTAGAACTCTGATTAATCTTCTATTTTTTTTAAACGAACCGTATCGAAGTTAGCTTTCCAAATATATATTTTAATAAGCAAAATCATTCGAGAACTTTCTGTAAAACTATTTGAGTGTCAGCTGTCTGAAAGACAAATGCGTTTCGGTGTTTTTGCGATTCCGGAAGCTTCCAAACATGAAAATGCGATTCGTTTGAAGTTTCGGAAAGCTAACACGAAGGGCTACGACATACTTTTATCCTAGAATTTAATGAAAGCCCAATTGGTACAATATTGGTTTTAAGTAGAAGAGTGACTATACGATATAGGCATTTTGTGTAACCTATGAGCCTATGTAGTATGGATATTAAATGAATGTAGAGTATGTAATGCATGATATGTTAGATGAATGAATATGATATGTATCCTCTTTACATTAATGTATATATATGGTTGAATGCAAGCATGTAGGAATGCAATCAATGTAATGTATGTAAGCAATGCATAAATACAGGAATGAAAGAATGATATACAATGTATGCATGAAAGTATATAATGAATGCTTGATATGAATGCAAGGTATACATGTAATGATAGATATGAATGCATAATGTATACATAATGTAATGCAATATATAATGATAGCATGTATGGTAATGTAGAATATATGATGCAAGCATGTATATGTCCACTTTTTTTTTCTTTTCCTTACATTTTTTCCTTTCCTTCCCTTTCCATTTCAGTTTTTTTTTCTTTTTTTCCCTCTTCTATTTTTACATGTTGTATTCAATGTATATAATGTATAGATGAATGTAAGTATGTAATATGCATGAATGACATGTATGTAATAAAAATAAGTATATGTATGCAAATTAATGATATGTGAATGGATATAATGCCTGAACTGAAGTATACATGTATATGGAATATGAATGAATGATATATATATATGTGTTAAGGTAATGTGATGTATGTATTAACATATATTTTGAGTTAAATATATGAGTTTGTATGCGTATATTATAAGTATGCATGTATGCATGAATAAATGTAATATAATATAGAGTATACATATATGATATGTATGTAGGCATGTATACAAAGTATGTGTGTATACATGATATGTATGTATGTATCTATGTATGTATAGGTGCATGAATGAATGCAAGTATGCATATATGATATGTATGTAGGCATGTATGCAATGTATGTATGTATACATGATATGTATGTATGCAATATAAGTATGTATGTATGCATTTCTATAAACTGAATTAACCTATAACATTTTACACATATGCATTCATACACCCTTTGACACCATGTATCCCATGTCACATACACCTACCTATCACTAAATCTGAGAACATTAACACATATCCTTTCACACATATGCCAAACACACACACACACACTCACTTACTCTTTTACCTCTCCTTATATATATATATATATATATATATATATATATATATATATATATATATATATATATATATATATATGTATTTGCCTATATATTTAGCTTTTCTATATATATCTATGTATATGAATATGTGAATGTTAATAATATATATACATTATATGACAAAGTTTGTGTGCCTTGTTAGCTTATGGTTTAGTTTTGTGCTTGGTTTAGCAAGTGACTTAGGCTATGAGTTAGTAGCTATCTTGTATAATTGATTTGCATAGACTTAGTTTGTTTAGACCTAGAATTGACTAACCTAGACTAGTTGACCATTGTTGACCCAACCCTAGCTAGTTTGACCACAATTGACTAGAGTTGACCTAGTTTGACTTTATAGTTGACCAGAGTTGACCAAGAGTTGACTTTGACCTAGATTGACTTAGAATTATGTAGATTGCATTATAATTTCAATTACCATATAAATTGAACTCTTTATAACCTGTGTTGCTCTAACTAGGATTTTGTGGCTCTAGTTGACCATCTTTTCATATCAGCTGTTCAGGGTATCAGGCGAGTATATTTTCTGACCATTTCATACTTGATAGATTTATATTTACGCTGTAGATTACTTTACTTGATGATGTCACGTTGTTAACACGGATTGGTACTATATGGATACCTTCATGAGATGCTATCCCCCTCGGGAGCATCGGATACATCATGTCATGTACATTTCACTTTCATCATGTATTCCTGTGCTTTCACCATTCATGTGCACTCTCGTAATTCATGTACTCTCATGTTCACGGAGCTTCCATGTTTACATTCATGTGCACCCATTTATGGGCTCCCATGTGATATTATGTGCAATAACATAACCTGTTTGGATCCTTGTGTATTGATTTGGTTACGGAGGAGTATAAATGGTTATGTGAACAATTCCAAAGTAGTGTAGTCATGTGCAAACTTTCATGTTTATTATCAAGCCGTTTATATGTCTATCTTGTACTCTACATCACTAGTCACTATTAGCTCTTTACTTATAGTAGATATTTCTTTACAGTCATCTCTTTTACTTCATATATTTTCCAACGTTTCATGTATCTTACTCTATAGCATATTTATATATCCTGTCATATTATGAACTGCGTGAGATATATTATGCTCGCTCCCGTCCTGACTGGACCTGTTGATAAATTTTACAGATAGCTTGGAGGTTACCTGCTAGCCTAGAGGAGACACAGTAGAGGTTGGAGTAGATGGCTAGAGTTTTTCTTATTTTATTTTCATTTGTCTTGAGTTGTATTCATTTTATGATTGTTTGAGTTGGTGTTGATAACACCAAGATTTATTTCTCTCTGTTGTACTTCTCTTGTGGATTCATAGTTATCTTATCGTGCTACTTCTACTTTTGGTGATTGAGTTATATCCTGCTGTGATTGTCCTCCGTACGGAGAGTATATCATATTGTATTCAGTTTTAATTGTGACCTAGAACAACATTCTATCGCCGACACTACAGCGTAGGCTGGACGTACCCACTTCTCGTGCCCTACACTGGGTGCGGATCGTGACATTGAGATATTCTTCTGAGGACTAGATAGCTTAATACTAAATTAAGGTATATTCTGATGACATATTTGATGAGGACAGTGTGAAAGGTAAATGTTTGCTTTAGTCATGGAGTTAGAGTTTATCACAGCCATACTAGCTAGCGTGAAAATGTATAGAGCCTGATTTAGGATATACTTATCTTAGTTATAGAATTTAGAGTTTCTTGCAGTCAGGTTGGCATGATGAGAATTCTTGATAACATGATTATAGAGGTATATACCTTAGTTATTGACCATATCGTTTATCGCAGCTATGCTTACTGGTGTGGCAAAATTTTTGGGTAACATGATTACGGATAGACGTATATGATTAAAAGATTGTATCTTAAAATTAGTTCTTAATATATCATCTCTATCATTTCACTCATGTTATTATAGAATTTATTTTCATCACATTCCCTAGCTCAGGAGTAGGAATATCCTTAGTTCCTCTAGTCAAGTTCCTTATAGAGCTTCATTTTATCAGTTCTTGAGGTTTTTTGGACATTGTAGTAGTTGGTAACTTACATATAGGTTTATGTCGTTGAGTATCAGTGTTGATTGCTGGGAAACATAGTTTGTGAGTCTGTGTATAATTTCTGGTTGGGCATGTGAGCTATAAGCATCAATATAGAGATAACACATAGTATAGTACTTTTGTGGTAATAGTTTTATGGTGGGTGTCATTATTGTTAGTATTTTTACCAATGGTAGAAGGGAGGGTAAAGTATGATGATTACCTCGTCCATCCCTCTGCAAATTCTATCTTTTGATTCATTACCTTTGAAACCATCATTTGATTTTCAATTACTAAATTTTGACTCTATTTGATCGTAACTAAATGATTTCGATTATAATCTTTATCGTGCCAAATTTTGATTCTTGATCATACTCAAATGGTTTTAATTATGATCATGCCTAGATTTCATTTCTATTATTACTCATGACTAGGCTTTGATCATATCTTAAATATGACTAGATCTAAATCATGACTCTATTCTCAATAATACCAATTTTTTTAATCTTAGTCATGCCTATATGACTTTCCTTTGTGTGACTAGATGACCTTAATTCTCATAATCATGACTATATTTTGATTATGCATAAACTTTCTAGTCATGTCTAGATAACTTAGATTCTATTCACCATGACCATATTTGAATTTATCCTTAATCATGCCTAAGCTTTGATCTTTGATCACACTTATATGAATTTGATTTTGACTTTGATCGTGCTTATCATTCTGCACTTAAATTTTGATCATTTCGACTTGATCATAATTTTGATCTAAAGGATTTGATCCTTTTAGTTGTGACTAGCTCGTGCCAGAAATTGGATTTTATTCATTCCATTCCTATACAGTTTTGAATTATGATTTCAAATTCATCCCAATCGTGCCTGTTGATTTGAAATCGTGCCATAATTGATCATTCCTAAATGATCTTTGACCATATTTTGATGCTATTACTAATTGTGCCAAATCAAGTTATTCCACAAATTTTGAGAAACCAAGGAAAACAATGCCCTTGAAACAGGACTTTGAGGAACCAAGGAAGAATGAAACACGGGACACTGGAGATTTGAAGGAATTAGTTATTGTGTGGTAGTGATACATTTTAGACTGGTTATGATACTTTGGACAATGAGATGAAATTGATGAAGGAAATGTGTAACTAGGAATGAAAGCAAAGTCAAGCGGATAGTAGCATCATTGAATTTTAGAAATGGTTATGTTTAAAAAATTATTACTAGTATAGATTATTTTCATATAAAGATAGAAGGTGGAATAATTCAAAAGAAGAAGAATAGTAGATAATAAAATTAAATGGGAAGAAATTAAAAATAATTGGGAGTTATATTCTTAAGATCGGTGAGGATATTCAAGAGTGAATCATTTTCGGGGAAGTTTAGATAACTAAGGTTAAAATATTGACTTGAATAACCCAAATATATATGAAGTATGCGGTGAAGGACTAAGAATTAATACAACATAGAATTTTGAATTTTGGAGTATAAGAATCAATTTTAAAATTTGTGAACTTTCAGGAAAGTAACGATTTAAGAGACAAGACTGATTGATAGATATAAAGGAATAATTTTTTGAATACAATGGTGAATAAAACGAGCAGTCTACAATGGAACCATGATGAAGGATTATATAGACAAATGACAGTTTTAATCCAAAACATGGTGGTGGAATTTGAACTTTATGACTAAGTTGATAATGGATTACGAATGATTGAGGATTTATAAACAAGAATATGATTGAGAAGTACTATCATTGGAATAATGAACAGGGATACCTTATGTTAGTTGTTGCAATGTTTGATTTTCATGAATTTATGAATTGTTACTGGTATTGCTGGATTTGCAGAATGACAACCAGATAAACTTTGTAGTAGTAGGGTGAGATGATTACCTTGTATTTTCTTTCTGTATATCATAACTTGTAATCATTTCTTTACTTTTTTCTATAATAGAGATCTGATTTTTCTATCCTTGTAATCACCCTTTGAATTCATTAATAGCAGAATCATTTCCATTCTGATCATGACTGTACACTTTTGTTTATATTCTTAACCGTGCCAAAAGAAATCTTTTGATTGTGATTCGATTATATTTTTAATCACATCTAAATTTTATTTTTGACCAGATTCATTCCTAATCGTGCCTAAATTTTTATTTTGTCATGTCCTTATGATTTATATTCTACTGATCGTACCTAAATTTTTATTATATTGATCGAGGCTATACTAACATTTTACTCTTAATCGTGCCCAAGTTCTAATCTTCGATCATGCCAACATGATTTTAATTTTAAACATGCCTAAATCCCGATTCTATTATCACCATGCCTAAATCTAGATTATATACTTTATCATATCTAAATTCTATCCGACTAGATTCTACCTTAGACATGACTATATTCTCAAATATGCCAATTATTAGTCATGCCTTTATGACTTCTCATGACTATGTGACATTGGTTCTATACATTGATTTTATCCTTCAATCATGCTTAAATTCTGAATCCTTAATCACGCACATATGACTTTGACCTTGAGTTGATTGTACCTTAACCATTCTATGCTTAGATTCTAATTTGATCCTAACTAATGATTTTGATCTAGACGATTTTAATTCTATATCGTGCCTAAGATATTGGATTTATTTCTTCATCATGCTAATGTGATTTTGATTGCGAATCCATTCTTGATCATGCCTAAATCATGATGTCTTTGATTGCGTCTAAATGGTTTTGACCATACTTCGATAATGATCTTCATTGTGCCAAATTGGTTTGATCGTGCGTGAATGATTTTGTTGATAACCAGATTTGATTATCCTTCGTCGTTAAATCAAATCATTTTATTAATCGTGCCTAAACGATTTGATTTTTATTCTTGGTCATGCTTAATCATCATTAGATGTTGATCGTGCCAAATTATACCATTTGTAAATTTCTTTATTTGATTAACCATAGTCGGACCAAATTGCACCATTCCTGTATTTGATCATGCCCAAGTGATTTTGCTTATATTAATATTTGTATTTAGATTTTTAATACTATCTTTCATCGTATTTAGATTTTAATTCTATTGATCATGTTAATTTAGATTTCGAGGATAATTTTTTTAAGGTGGGTAGACTTGTAACTACCTAGAATTCAAATCTAATTTTGGAAATCAATACTATTTTTTTTGAATTTATACAATCATTTTCCAAATTTATTTGTTGATTTATTTCTAATTTTAATTATTATTATTTAATAATTAGTTAATCTTATTTCTGAATTTATTTTTATTAATAATTAAATTCTTGTCAGCCTACTAAGCCTTGGACTTGGATTGTGGGTTAGCCTAGCTTATTAGCCTACCAAGCCTTGGACTTGGATTGTGGGCTACTAGCTAATATGGTATTCCAAATTTTATATTAATTATTAGTGGTCTTGGGCTTTAGAATTGTCACGACCCGCACTCGGTTTAGGGGCACGAGCACGTGGGTACGTCCAGCCTACGCCGCAGTATCGACGGTAGAACGCTGTAAAGGACATCTAGAATATATAGAATCTAAGACACAATAATATTAACCTGTCTTCTCCGTACGGAGGAATATAACCACAACTCAATCACATAATTCTAAGGAAGATAAACACGATGATAAAGATAAAGATGAAATAAATAGTCTGAAACAACGCTGAGTCACAATCACAAGTTCAAAGACCAAGACATAAAACAATATCCCAAAATAAATACTACAAGTCTCAAAGTATTAAACTGGAATGTAATCAAGACAAAATCTAGGTGAACTAGGTCACTACTGGCGGTGCGTCCTCTACGAGCACCGAGTCCACAGGCTGGTCCTGGTCATAGGCTCCATCTATGCCAAACTCGTAGTAGGTTGGGTAATCTGCATCTAAATCCTGTGAAAAACAACAGGGGTTATCCTGTCAGGATATGAGCAAGTACAAACACCAACAGTAGTTCCATGTGAATTGTCAAATACTATAAGAGACAATTATAATAAAATACAAGATAAAATATCAAGACTGAAAGTAAACAGTACAAGAGAACTGGATATCACGTCATGTGTTAGATACATGATAAAACTTAAATATAAACAGTGGAAAGTAATATGAAGTATGATGAAAACTAAAAAAAAGTGCCATGAGATATTAGAGCGTTATGTGATCGGCTTGGGTCAAGATCAGGCTGTTCTATTTTACCGGCTATGTACAGGTAGTATAATAGTATAGGGATTAGGCCAGCCAAAATGGAAAGCTATGCACAAGTAGTATAAGGTCAGGCTACACCCTACGTGTGGTGAGGGTGGAGCTATGCACAAGTAATAAACAAGTAGGGGTATGATCACATAACCTCTAATACCTTCCCATCCCCGAGTAGTATAATGAATCCAGACATGACAGGTCATGACATGGGATTCGAAGAGCAGGGGGGCAGTCCACTCCCAAATCGGTGTCTATACAAGTACATAAAATAATATCGAACAATGTACTCATATACCAGGTAAACCAGGAAAGACATCTCATGACGAGATTCTCGTATACTAGTCCGTGTATCCTCGTGTCGATAATCAAGTATAACACTACAACTGAATCGGATATAGTAGATATCAAAGCAATGAAAACTATCAGAGAATGTACTTGCCTGCTGTCCTGAGCTGAAAAAATCGAAACTACAACCCACTCAATAAGCCACAAACGGTCAACTCGCACAACAGTCTCCTAATGCTGAAACAAACATTATCAACGTTCTCAAAATGGTCAAATTAGCTAGAAACGCCTACCCATAAGTTCAATTCTGGACATAAGAGAAAAACGGTAATTTCAGGTCAAAATGGTGTCCGCCGTTGGACCCACTTTGTACCAAAAAATGTGTCAGAACCTACAGTCTCTAAAGTCATCAAACTACATGTTTACAGGTCCAGTTTGATGAAACAAACCCAACCGTATGTCCAAAGTTGGATTCCGGTGGACCGTGCACAAATTCGTCTGTTGGATCGGGTCGCGGACCTGCCAAAATAGCGTTCCGATCAACCGTCTCAGAATCGGACCAAACTTGGCATACAGGACCAGAAAAATGATACGGTCCTGTTGGCGTAAGTTTCGTCTCGATATGACTAGCGTGCACAAAGTAATCGACAAATATACAAAAGGACGAAACAGTGAATTTTGACCGATACGTATCAATTTCGTCGCGCACACACGACTAATTTGAATTCCGTCAAAGCCCACACGTCCACGAAGTCGATATGCACCTTTCGATGCTTTCTGTTTGTGACCACGTCGCCCAGATTGACGGGATGGACGGCGTATCGGGACAATTTTTATAAAAATTCAATTTTAGAAATCAGATTTTTCTCCAACTTTACAAACCAATAACTTTCTGTACAGTACATAAAATTTAATTCTACCAAAAGAGTTTTAAATCCCTATAGGTTGTCTACAAGTCTCTTCAAATAGATTTTAAAAACTTGCAACACGCTGGTTGCAAATCAGCCACAAAGTGGGGTTTCGGGACAATTTCTAACGTCCAATAAATCAAGTTTTTTTTCGATTTTGGAGCTCATTTTTCGTCACAAATGGTGCAAATCGACACGAACTATTTAAAGGGAATTAAAGGTGCATATGTTAGGATCATACCTGACTAAGTGGTTCGCAAAACGACGGAGCGAGGAAGGAGAAATCTATTTCCGAAGTTGGCTCTTCGCTGACGGTTTCCGTGCGCGGGTGGGCTACTCGTTGCGCGTTTCCCGACGATGGATGACCGCGGGTTAGTCGACGGCGATGTCGGGGTGCACGTTGGGTTGGGGGTGACGGCTAGGATTTGGTTTTTCTAAAAATCCCTCTCCTTCTCTCTCGATACATATATATATTTATATATAGGGCCGCTCGGGTTTGAAAAAAGAAAACAGAGGGGGCCGCTCGGGTTTAAAAAAGGAAATGGAGGGGGCCGCTCGGGTTAGTAAGCAGCATTCTACCGCTTCTTATTTTATGGGGGGGGGGCGGGGGGGGGGGGGGGGGGGGCGTGTGTGTGTTTGTTTGTTTTTTTTTTTCTTTTTCTTTCTTCTTTCTTTAAACCTTAAACCTTTTATATATATATATATAATATATATTATATATATTATATATATATATATATATATATATATATATAGATATATATATATCTATATATATATATATATATATATATAAATTATATATAATATATATATATATATATATATATATATATATATAGATATATATATATATTATATATATATATTATATATCTATATCTAATATATATATATATATATATATATATCGATATAATATAATATATATATATATATATATATATATATATATAATATATATATATAAATATATATATAGATATATATATTATAATAATATATATATATATATATAATATATGAAATATAAAATATATATATACTATATATATAGATATATAATATAAATATTTAATAATATATATATATATATATATATATATATATCTATCTATATATATATGTATATATATATAAAATATATATATATATATATATATATATATATATAGATATATATAATATTATATATATATATATATATATATATATATTCACACACATACATACATACATACATACATCATATATTATATATTTACCATATATTTATAAATTTATTATATAAAAAAATCAGCCCATTAATATTTACCCATTAATACAAATATTATATATATAATATTATATATATATATATATATATATATAATAATATATAGATATATATATATATATATGTATGTTATTCCATTGTGGGATATATAATAGTATATTATACTATATATCTATTATATATATATATATGTAATATATATTATTATATATATATATATATAGATATATATGTATATATATATATATATAGATATATGTATATATATATATATATAGAGATATATATATGTATATATATCGATATATATATATGTATGTATTATTCCATTTGTGGATATATATATATATATATATATATATTATATATATATAATATATATATCTATATAATATATATATATATATTAATGACAATGTCTCTTCTTCCTCTGCTTCCCGTTCCTTCCCATCCTGGGAAGCCCCTAGGCTTCCCCTTTCCGGCTCTCCTCCAGCGGTTGGTGTATGCCGATGGCCCATCCTTGGTCGGCCGATTGTATGGAGGTGATCTGTCAACTCTACGTCTCCCTCTCACCCGCTCATCCCGCTCCCCCCTTTTCTCCACCCGCTCGCCAACCTCTCTGTCCCGAACCCACCCTTCCGGCGTCCGCCATTCCAGCCCCCCACCATAGCCCTCTGCTTTCCCCTCTCCCGGCCCCCTTCCCGCACCTTCCCTCCACCGTTTCGGTTCCTAGCTACCCCTCTTCCGCGAATCCGACGTCCTACTCGGCGAGTCGAACGGATCCCGTGTTCGCCCGCTACTCCCATCATCTTCCCAGCACCCTACCGTAGCTCCCACTTTCCCGCACCAGTTCAGCTTTCTTCCGGAGCTCTCTCCTCCTCGGGGGGATCACCCACCTGCGGTGCAGGCTCTGGGGGACCAGTTCAAAATTCAAACGGAGCTCTAATCTCCTCGGAAGGTTCGCCCACCAGCGGTGCAGGCTCTGGGGGACTTCCCTACTGGCATCACATGGTAGGTTCAGTCAACCAACACCACGTGGTAGGCCACCCTCAATTATTCTCTGATCAGCGTAATCCCCCGTTGCCCACGGTTAATCCCGGTGGGACCCACTCCACACTCGGACTTTACGCTCCAGGCCATGCAGCCCCATCTTCTGGTGGGACCCCTCATTTCCGTGAAGTTTACGCTCAAGCACAAGCAGCTCTTCTGGTGGGACCCCCCCGTTCCATGAGATTTACGCTCAAGCACAAGCAGCCCCATCTTCTGGTGGGACCCCCCTTTTCTGGAGTTTTACGCTCCAGCACCTCTAGCGCCTGGTGGGACCCCCCCTTTCCCTGAGTCTTCCGCGCATACTTCTCTAGCGCCTGCCTCTCTCCTTTGCGCGCCTACGGCTGCTTCCCAGGTTTACGCGCCAGTGCCAGCCTTCCTCTTTTACGCGCCTGTACCAGCCTCTCAGGTTTACGCGCTTGCATCCTTCTCTCAGTCTTACGCGCCTGCCTCACAGTTCGCGTAAAAGGCGGAGGGGGCCTCTCCCTTCCCAGGTGTCTCTGGCCCTCGTGCGACATCCTCCATGCAGTATCCCCCCCGAGGCCCCATTGTACGGCCCGACTCCCCCCTACGTCCCTCTGGGGGCCCCCGTCGGCTGTCCTGATGGCCCCGACCCGTCGTCTCTTGCTGTCTCCGTCCCTCGCGTGGCCACCGCGTCCCTTCCAGGCTCCAGCTCGATCTCCCCACCCCTCATCCCCCCGATCTCTCCTTCCCTCATCCTCTCCTCCGCCCCCCCCCCCCCTACGGCTCCCTACCCGCTGCCCATCGGTCTGGTGCCTTCCCCTTCCCCCGTCGTCTCAGCGAGTCAGCTCGCCGACGGCGGCGCTGGAAGTGGTAGCCATTTCCTGGCGGTCCCGGCGGCCCATCCTCTCTAGGGCGTTGTTGGTACGACTGCGGCGCCACCCCTTATGCCCGGTGAGTCCTCTGGTTCCTTGGGCCCCTCACCCCGCCCCGGGCAGTCTCCATCCCAGGAATTTCTTCTGCCCTCCAGCGGAGAGATTCGGAATCCTCCATCGTCTGGTACTGATCAGATTTCCTACGCCGCCAAGTTGTGCCCGGACTTAGCGTCGGCCAAAGTTCTTCTTTTTCTGGACGTCCCTCTCCAGGACATTGAGTACTCCCAGGAGTCCCCGGTACCTTCGGTTCCATTTTCCGAAGCGGAACTGTCATCTCTCTCATCCTCTTTCCCCCACACCTTTATCCTCAAATTTTCGAACGGCTGCCCCAAACTCTCCAGGGTGCAGGAGACGATTTCCAGTTGGAGACTGTCAGCGGAATACCGCGTGGCACCCCTCGACCCGAGACATATTCTTCTCCATCTTTCATCCGATGGCGATCACAGGATTGTATGGTCCAATGGAACATGCAGAATAGATTCCCACCAGATGAAGATCATCAAGTAGTCAGCGGGCTTTAGCACCAAAGAAGACTCGGCGCAGGTCGCCGTATGGATCACCCTGCCCAATCTAACTCTCATCTGCTTTGTACCAGCTGCGCTTAGGCGTATAGCCAACTCCTTTGGAACATATAATGCCACAACGCCTGAGACCAGCAACCTTACCAAGGCTCACTATGACAAAATTTGTGTGGAACTCGACCTCAACAACGAATCGCCCAATTTCATCTCTATTGAGCTGGGCAAACAAACCCAAACCAAACAAATCCTCTATGACAACCATATCATGTTCTGCAACCACTGCCACTTAAGAGGTCACCTCCCTAAGCACTGCCACCGTCTTCACCCGGAACTAAAAAAGAAAGCTCCCCGGAACAACACCCTACCATCTGAGGGAAGGGATCCCAAGCCACCCCTCCTACCTCTTCCAAACTCACACATCCGATTCGAATCCAGCAACAGGAAGTCAGAGGAGAGTGATTCCTCCAGCAAAGCCTTGATCCCCTTCAACACCCAAGCCATAACTCTCTCCAACCAATTCGACGCCCTCGATACGGGAGACGCAGAATCGAAAAATGAACCCCCCAAGTCGACCGTCCTTCCACGAGTCGCCCACCAACCAGGCAGATGTAGAGGCGACTACGACCACCGTTGAGCTACTCTCCAACGAAATCGAAGTGGAAGACGCCCTAGCAATCTTAGGACCAGACCCAGTGTAGAGAGGACTACAGGTCCTAGCCGCAGGCTATCCTTTACAGCAGACTACTCTCCGGATAGGGAATGGCAATGACTCCATAGTAATTCCACCCGAGAATCCGCTCCTGGACTCCGCAGGGGAATCAGTAAGCCCTCCCCCGAACCCACAAGAGCAATATAACAGCGAACCCACAACCTCGTCAAAGATAGGAGTTTCAGTCTCTGAGACCATGGTCAAACAAGGTGTAGCAGAAACCTCAACAATCCAAACTAGATCTGCTGCCAAGCGGATCAAAAAACCCACCCACAACATCCTTAATGCTTAACATCCTTTCCTGGAATGTCCGCGGCCTGGCAAACAAACCAACCATAAGGAGATTAACTGCTCTTCGAAAAATCCACAAGATCGACATCCTCATTATTTTAGAACCCAAAATTCCCCCTAAAAGATTAAAATCTGTCCAGTTGCAACTTGGCCTCCCCACGGTCGTAGCAGGCAGACACGACATCTGGATCCTCTGTACGGAGGACGTCAACTTAGGAGTCATCCAGGACTCCGAGCAGGCCCTCTCCTGCTGGTTTGAACACCCCACGATCCCGGAGCACGCCATCATCTTAGCAGTCCACGGCAGCTGCGATATCGCAGAGAGAAAACACCTCTAGAACGACCTTCTCGACATCAACCAACACCACAACAACACACCATGGCTCTGTATTGGGGACTCTAATGCGGTTACTCGCAGAGAAGAGAAAATCGGCGGTCGCCCCCCTCCCATGCCGGCTATGCAAGATTTTAACAACTTTATCTTTAATGCTCATCTTGTACCCCTTCAGTTCACTGGCAACGCCTTCACCTGGTGCAACATGCAGGAGGGCGACCGTCGACAATACTCCCGGCTAGACAGGGCCCTCACCAACGCCTTCTGGAACGGATTGGGGTTCACTAGTTACCTATCCCACCTTAATTCTTCAGAATCTAACCATGCCTCTCTACTGGTTGAAATTAAAAACAACACCAATCCATTCAAAAAAACATCCAATTCCTCGACTTCTGGACCGAGCACCCACAATTTCTTGGCATCGTGACAGAAGCATGGAACAGCGAGGGCTCTCCCAACCCCCTCTCTAGAGTGAGCAACAAGCTCAAGGCCACGAGAAGAGCTCTGTCCCTCTGGAGCAAACAAGCCTATGGGGACATATTTTAAGCCGTTCGGGATATTGAGGACGACATCAACCGTGTCGAAGCCATGGTCGCCACGGACCGCTCCTCACAGGCCATAATAGCTCTGAACCTCACCAAAGCTATGCTCAAATTCAGGCTTAAAGTGGAGACTGATTTCTGGAAGCAGAAAGCGAGGTTAAAATTGGACAGCGAGGGGGATAAAAACTCAAAATATTTTCATAACTGCGTTAACGGACGCAGACAAAAACTTTTGATTCATAATACCTCCGACGACAATGTGAACATCATAACTGACCAAAAGGGCATTAAAGCAGCCGTCGCGGATTTCTATTCCAAACTATTCTCCAAAGAGACTGTTCACAAAGACAATGAGTTCCTTGATCAAATCCTCCTCCTCATCAATGCCACCGACAATGCCCAGCTGGAGCGCATCCCTGCTGCCCAGGAGGTGAAAGATGCTGTGGGGGCTCTGAACGAGCACAGTGCTCCTGGCCCGGACGGCTTTTCGGGGGTTTTCTTCCGCACATGCTGGGATATTATCCAACATGACATCACCGAAGCGGCTATTGCCTTCTTCGAAGGCGCCACTTACCCCAAAGCCATATCGAGCGCCAAGCTGATTCTTATCCCGAAAAAAGATAACCCAGAGTCCTTTCGTAATTTTTGTCCCATCAGCCTGTGCAACTTCACCAACAAGATAATCTCCAAGATCATCGCTACCAGAATGGCAGGTATTCTCCACAAGATCATTTCCGAGGAGCAAAGTGGGTTTGTTCGCGGGAGGAACATCCGTGACAATATTATGTTGGCCCAAGAATTAATCACCTGCATGAAATTCCCTGTAAGAGGGGGCAACATTGCAGTCAAAATTGACATAGAGAAAGCTTACGACAGACTGGATTGATAATTCATGATCTGGGTCTTCAGGGCTTTCGGATTCTCGGAAACCTGAACCAACATCAGATGGAGATCCATTAGAAACTCCTGGTTCTCTACGGTCATCAACGGTCATGTTCAGGGGCTTTTTAAATCTAGCCGCGGGGTTAGACAGGGAGATCCTCTATCTTCTACTATCTTCATCATCGCAGCAGACTCTCTGGGCAGGAACATTAACAACATGGTCAGAACCCCGAACATCCAACACTACCACACATCTAGTGGATGCCCCATCATCACTCATCTGGCATTCGCCGACGATTTACTCATATTCTCCTCCGGGGACGAGGAAGCAGTGGAAGTGGTTCATAACACCCTGCAGCGGTATGCTAGATGCTTCTGTCAAAAGATCAATACCTCCAAGAGCGTTATCTACGCTCACCAAAATATTAGGAGAGAGCATGCTAGTATCCTTTCCAACTTAACATCCTTTTCTGTTGACCATCCTCCATTCAATTATCCCGGAAGCCCTCTTGTATATGGTAAATCCAACACGGGCATCTTTGAGAATTTGATCTCGAGAATCAGGAAAAAACTTGAAGGGTGGCATAATGCAATGCTATCCCCCGGCGGTAAGATGCCCTCACCAATCACGTACTCACATCAATCCCTATCCACACCCTGGCGGTTTGCTCACCGCCCAAGAAGGTTCTCTCTTCGATTGAACAGATCTTCAGTAATTTCTTCTGGGGGCACTGCGACGGCAAAGACAAGCATCATTGGGCTAGCTGGGACACTATGGCTCATCCGACTATCGATGGGGGGCTGGGATTTACCAAACTTACTCACATCGTTAAAGCTTTTTCGATGAAATTGTTGTGGAAACTTCGAACGAGCAACAACCTATGCACCAGGTTTATGAAGGCCAGGTACTTCAAGCACATCCACCCTGCTTTGGCCATATCCAACGACAGATCCTCAGCGGCTTGGCGTCGGATCCTTATCGGAAGAAACCTCGTCGAGCCCGCAATAAGACTCCATCTGGGGGCGGGCGACTCGGATCCTTTCCTGGAGCGATGGGTGGGGGATAGCATGATCCCGAGTCTCACCGAAACCCCAAGAGACTCCAGGATTAAGGACCTGTGGAATCCCGCGAACGACGACTGGAACTGGGATCAAATTCGGAAATTGTGAGGACCCTAATTTTTAGGAATTATTTTTTATTTTATTTTATAGTATTTCTAATTATTAGGTTATATTGTATATTTAATTAGGATTTTATAAGTACTTTTTGTGTCTTTGGTTGTTGGAACACATGACATGTCCAACTCTTAAAACGTCCTTTATGAGTTTTGTAGTAGACAGGATGACCTTGAGTTTGTTATATCATGTCCCATCCAATTTTGCTTTTCAACATTCCTTTGACTTTGCGCAATTTTGGGCCAACTTAGGCCAATTTGAGCCATTGACATAATTTTAAGCCAACTTCCAATTTGCTTTTGGGACTTGACATAGATCGAAACCGTATGACCCAATATATGGTTTTGACCCATGTTGAGTCTACAATTCATATGCCTAGGGTGCACCATCCAATCGAGTTTTCATGTGCTACTTATTTGCAAATGGCACATGAGACTCATTAAATTAATTTTTCGGGTCCAACTCGACTAGTAATGCTACTCGGACCCTAACCTAGTCAACCCTACTAGTTAGTGCCTAATTAGGAGTACCAAAACCAAGTATATATATATATATATATATATATATATATAAGAGAATTTTAAGAATTAAATTGCAGCCATATGTAATATTCTCTTATATTTTTGACTTGGTCAAACATCTAACCAAAATAGGAAACGTATTAATAATAGAATGATTTGGAGAATCAAATCATATCCAAATTAGATCAAACCAAAGCCCATGCACTATATATATATACCTATCAAATCCTAACCATCCCCCTCTCTCATAACCATCCACTACTCCACAAATCCTCCCCCAAACCTAGCGGCCACCACTCCAAACCTGAAACCCTAGCCGACCCCCCTTTCTTCACAAAATATAATTTCTCCTCGATTTTTTTCGCCAACCACCAACACTTGGACGTATCTCTCAACATCCTCTTCCACCCTAGCAACTATAGGAGCAACCTTGCGGCCGTTAGAGAGGTGCACGACGCGCTACTTGGGCCGAAACTCCGTCGAATCGAAGTCTGAAACGTCACAGCAGGTTAGTTGAATTGTAGATGATGTTTCAACCACTTTTTCTCATCTTTTTCTCCTTAAACCAAATCTGGGAGTTATCATTATGTGTCTAGTCCAAACTCTGATCGCCAGATCCCCTAGTTCCAAGCGGTTTGTCCGTGGCATTGATTCTACGACAGGGTATCCAGAACTGACGAATTCTGTTGCGGGCCACTTTTTGCCTATCTAAGGTCATTTTGTAACCTTTTTATATTTTTATTCAGAATCTAGACGTCGATATCTTTCCGACGCATATCTGAAAGTTAGGTTTTGCATCCGTTTGCTATTTTTAAAAATTCATGACATTTGTCATATCATTGAACTCCGAAAAAATTCTGTTTTCCTTGTGTCCAAAAATGTCAAAACTCCATGAATCCATATTAAACTTTACATTGTGCAAGGTTTAACATTATAAATACTATTTTAACTAATTTCTGGGATTTTTATAGAATTTATTATTTTTATTTTATCATTGTTTCGGAAGTAAATTAATGGGTCGATTTGAGGAAGTCTTATGTAACATTGACATAAGACCTCTTATGAAAGGATTTTCCTTTTTGAAAATATAATTATAGCAATATATAAATATTTATAGATAAATTTCAGAATTTAAATATATTATTTCGTTATAATTGTAAAAGGATTTGGTACCCATATGTACTTATATAATAGATGTAGTATTGTAGCAACGTTATGACAACTAGGAGTCATAAATACTCATATAATTTATATATGGTATATTGATATAGAATAATAAATTTAGTTTGATGACTTTAGAGACCATTAACTTTGGCATGCTTTTCAGTACAAAACGGGTCCAACGGCGGACACCGTTTTGACCCGAAATTACCGTTTTGTCCCTGTGTTCAGAATTGGACTTATGGGTAGGCTGTTCTAGCTATTTTGCTCATTCTGGGATTGTTGGAAATGTTTGTTTCATCATACGAAGGGGTTTGCGGGAGTTCAGGTTTTATGGCTCTTTAATTGTAGGACTTTTGCTACCACCAGGCAAGTACACCTGCCAAACTTTACAGTACTTACATGCTATTCTATACTGGTATTCTTTTATGTTTCACTTGGTACATATTCCTCTTTCGCTTCATATCATGGATACTTTCTAGTTTTACGTGCACGTAGATTATTACTCTTTCTTTTCTCTTGTTACTAGCCATATTTTTCTATCATGTTCATGTCTAGTGATAGTATTGCTTGGCCTCTGTCGTGTCCCTTTGACATAATTGAGATGGACTTGACTTGTTGACATCTTGACTTGACTTGACTCATAGTTCTAGGCGAGGACCTTGTGATAGACGATGACTATACTTGACTACTCTCTGTTGTGAGCCCCACCGAGCTACGATAGAGACTTACTATAGGTTGTGAGCCCCCACTTAGCTGTGATCTATAGGACCGTGAGTCCCCACTGAGATGCGATTTACTCCGATTTATTCTTAGTCATGTTTATCAGCACGATTCTTGACGGCATGCCACTTCCTTATATTTTATTCTTATACTACTCTGCAGTCTTTATTTCTTGTACTATTTTCTATCCTTCCTTGCATGTTAAAACTGTTACAGTAGGTATGTATATTATGTGTCTTGCTAGTCCTCTGAGGACCTGGTGATCTCTCTAGGTATTAGTTGATGGTACGGTACACTGATGGATGATGTTTGCTACACCGAGACTTCAAGTATACATAGTGTGTTATTATCATATCTTCCGTATTTCAATTTTGTCCTATATTTGATTCTTGCTACATTATAGCCTAGTCTTGTACAAGCTTCTATTTTTCTCTAGCTTGTTCATGATAAATGTGTTATTGGGAATCCACTTTTACATATTTATCTAATCTAGAATCAGTGTATCATGGCCTGATCAGCCTTACTGCACTTGATTCATCATATTTATCATTATTATGTGGATTGAGATATAGTTAATCTAGAATAACCATACTGCTTATACGTATTCGAGCTGGGCTGGAGTCCTCTCGATGCGTAGCTGGCATGTACACGTATCCTAGTCCTACGTATTTTGGGACTGGGGCGTTACAGAAATGGTCTGGAATCGGAACGGTGGAGAGCATCCAGTCGCTCGGATTAAGAATCAGCCACGAGGACGACGCTCTGCAATGGACGTTAGAGGCCTCAGGGGTTTTTTCTGTGAGGTCGACGAGGAGTGTTGTCCAGAGATCCGGGTAGCCGCACCTTTTCGTGGCCCACTATTAGCAATCCCGCATTCCCAAGAAGTGGTCGATCCTAATGTGGAGAGTCATTAGGAAGAAATTGCCTACCGACGATATCCTCAACACCATCGGCATTAGCATAGCTTCTGCATGCTCGTGCTGTTCTGAACCCCAGATGGAGACTATTGACCACATATTTTGTCAGGGGACCCTGCCCGGCAGGGTCTGGACGACTCTTAACCAACTATACAGTATTGAACAGAGCAGTGGGCGCTTCAACGATCTCGCAGCCTCATGGGGATCAGCATCCCATGGCCACCAGATCGTCGCAGCGGCCGCCACATGGGCGATTTGGAAGAATCGCAACAAGGGTAGATACGAAGGTCACCAATACTCAGCAGGCCAGCTCATTCGGGAAATCTTCCGCCAATGCCGCAAAAGGAGCCACGACTGCTCTCACAGTCCGAGAGCATTCTGGTCCGAGCTCAACCCCTGACTCTTGGTGGTGGAGCAGCCTCTCCCCCTCGTCTTTCTTTTGGTGGTATACTTGTATATGCGTCTTTGTTTTCGTCCTGTATACGTCAGCAGGCTTCCGCATTTTGAGCCTTCATTAATAAAACGAGGGGGGTTATTTCATATATATATATATATATATATATATATATATATATATATATATATATATATATATATATATATATATATAATCAGAATTTATTTATAAACAAAAACTAAATATTTTATTTTATATATTTTTTAAATATATAAAGCTTTTATAAATAAAAACTCTATCAATAAAATACCTATTTAACTAATAATATAAAAACACTAACAATAATATTAAAATAATAAAATGTTATATATGACTATATTAGCCCTATTCGGGAAAGTAGGGGTGACAAATCTACCCTCCTAAAAAAAATTTGTCCTCGAAATTAGAGCAAACTAGCACAATAACAGTAGTAAGAACAAAGAAAAAATACCTCGAGGCTCGAAGAGATAAGGGTAACGCTACCGCATCTCGTTCTCTCTCTCCCAGGTACTCACCTGGAGAGTGATACCTCCATGCGACACGAACCTAAGGAATAACTTGGTTCCGGAGCACCTTCTCACGACGATCCAGAATTTCCATAGGCTGCTCTGGATAGCGGAGAGTTGGTACCACCTCTAACTCGGAGTGATCCAATACGTGACTAGGGTCAATCCTGAGCCACCTGAAGTCTATCCCTGATCAACTTAACCTTCTCTACTGCATCCACCACCATCTCTGGGCCATACAAAACTCTCTTACCGACATCGTCCCATGACAAATGAGTGCGACATCTCCGTCCGTATAGAGCCTCGAATGGCGACATCTCTATACTGGCCTGATAGCTGTTGTTGTAAATAAACTCTACCTGGTGAAGATGGTCCTCCCAAGATCCTCCGAAGTCTAATACACAAGTACGAAGCATATCCTCTAGTGTTTGGATGGTCCTCTCCGACTGATCGTCTGTCTGGGGGTGATACGCGGTACTGAACTTGAGCAGGGTGCCCAAGCTAGTATGCAAACTCCTCCAGAAGTGGGAAGTGAAATGACTATCCCGATCCGAGACTATGCTCACCGGAACTCCGTGCAATCTGACTATCTGCCGCACATACATCTCTGCCAGCTTCTTTGTAAATAGTCCCACCTTGAAATACAAAAAGTGGGCCGATTTGGTCAATCTATCAACGATGACCCAAATCGCGTCTTTCCCTCCTGAAGATCGTGGATGTCCAGATACAAAGTCCATAGTGATGTGCTTCCACTTCCACTCTGGAATGGGTAGTGGCTGAAGCAGACCAACTGGCCTCTGTCTCTCGGCTTTCACCTGTTGGCACACTAAGCATCGAGATACAAACTGAGCTACCTCTCGCTTCATGCCATACGACCATACGTGCTCCCTCAGGTCTCTGTACATCTTATTGGATCCAGGATGTATAGAGTACTGGAAACGATGCACTTCCTCAAGAACCTCCTTCCGAAGCTCTCCACTCGGAATGTATAATCTAGTACCGTGCCTCAGCGACCCATCTTCGGCTATAGAGAAATTGTCTAGCAATCCGGCCTGCACCTGCTCCCTGATGCTCCTCAAGGTCACATCATCAAACTGTGCTGATCTGACTCTGTCCACTAACGCAGACTGAATCTGTAAACCCGACATCTGAACCTCCATGTTCGGAATGATCACCTCGATACCCAAACTATCCAGGTCGGCCAATAGATGACGATCTGCCGTCAAATACATAGCGACTGGATACCTGCTCAAGGCATCTGCAACTACATAGCCTTCCCTGGATAGTACTGCAAAGAGATATCAAAGTCCTTCATCAGCTCAAGCCATCGTCTCTGCCTCATGTTCAATTCCTTCTCGGTGAACACGTACTTCAAGCTCTTATGATCCGTGAAGATCTCAACTCGCCCTCCATACAGGTATGCTTCCACAGCTTCAAAGCAAAGATAACAGCTGCCAACTTTAGATCATGGGTAGGGTAGTTCTCCTCATGAGGACGTAACTGCCTGAATGCATAGGCAATTACCTTCCCGTACTGCTAAAGAACGCAACCCAAGCCCTTCCCAGAAGCGTTACTGTAGATCGTGAAACCACTAGTCCCAGATGGCAACGTCAAGATAGGAGCTATATTCAACCTCTTCTTCAGCTCATCAAAATCAGCCTGACACTCCTCGATCAAAATGAACTCTACATCTTTCCTGGTGAGTCTAGTCATCGGCTCTGCAATCCGAGAGAAGTCCTGAACGAACTTTCGATAGTAGCCTGCCAGACCCAAAAAGCTCCGAATCTCGACGACTGAGCTCGGTGTGGACCAAGTCTCAACTGCTGAAATCTTCTTCAGGTCCACTGAGATCCCATGCTCGGTCACAACATAAGCCAAGAACTCTACCTTCTCCAAGAAAAACTCATACTTCAACAGCTTCCCATATAGCTGCTTCTTCCTGAGAGTCTCTAGCACAATCCGCAGATGCTCCTCGTGCTCTTTCGGTGTCTTTGAGTAGATCAATATGTCATCTATAAAGACTACCACAAACTTGTCAAGGTACTGATGGAATACCTTGTTTATCAAGTTCATGAATACCGCTGGGGTATTGGTCAACCCAAATGGCATAACAGTGAACTCATACTGACCATACCGAGTCCGAAAAGCCGTCTTCGGAATGTCCTCCTTCTTTACCTTTAGCTGACGGTAACCGGACCTCAACTCTATCTTCGAGAATACCTTCGCGCCATTCAACTGATCGAACAAGTCGTCAATCCTCGGCAACGGGTACTTGTTCTTGATAGTAAGGTTGTTGAGTGCTCTGTAGTCGACACACATGCATACTGTCCCATCATTCTTCAGTACAAACAGAACAGGTGTGCCCCAAGGTGAAGAACTGGATCGGATGAATCCCTTGTCCTGCAGCTCATCGACTTGCTTGTTCAGCTCTGCCAACTCACTGTTGTTGATCCTATAGACATGCTGCGAGACAGGCTCAGCGCCCGGCACAAAGTCTATAGAGAACTCAATATCCCTGTCTGGCGGCATTCCTGGCAACTCATCAGGGACAACATCCAAGAATCCTGCTATCAATGGATGTGGCAATTCCTGCCCTGTCAACATAGCTCCACAAAAACCATCTCTCGGCTCAGCTGCTCCTGTGGCAAACTCAAACTCTGGCTCTCCCGGTGGTCTAAACAAAACTCTGCTTCCTCTACAGTCTATCCTAGCATGGTGCCTGCTCAACCAATCCATATAGAGTACCATTTCATAGCTTAGAAAGGGCATTACGAGAAAAGACGCACTCAAATCCTGGCCTCCCAATGTAAGTCTCCGCCCCTTATAAATATTATTGACAAGGATAATGCCTCCCCAGTCATAATCTTACAAGTCCTACTCAGTGGTTCAGCAATAATATTGTGTCTAAGTACAAAAGAGACAGATACAAAACTATGCATAGCACCAGAGTCAAACAAAGCTAATGCATGATATGAATCGAGTAGAACAGAACCTGCTACCACGTCTGCTATAGGCTCATCCTCCTCGACCATCAGTACGAACGCCCTACCCTGAGCTGTTCTCCTCAGATGCTAGGCGAAACGCTGCTGCTGGGTCGGAAGTGGCGGGCCCCTCTGCTGAACAGCTGGTCCCACTAGAGCTCTAGCAGGAGGTGCTCTGTCCTGACCTCCCCGAGCTGGACGAGTAGGACAATCTCTCAACTGGTGGTCGGACGCTCCACAGACTAGACAAACGCCCAACCTCTTTCTGCAGACCTCTCGGGTGTGCCCCGGCTTCCTACAAAAGCATATTGTGGAATCTACTTCTGCCCCTGTTGATGTTGTGCATGTGTTGGTGCCTGGTGCTGCTGATGCTTCTGCTGGTGGTGGAAAGGCTTCTGCTGGGTCTGAGGTCGCTTGGCCGGTCTTGTACTGGAACCAGCACCCATAGCATCGCTACTCCTCTTGGGCCTGAGACCCAAGTCCTCCTCTGCAATCTGAGCGTCCATCAGAATGTCCTCAAAGGTCGCAGTACGATGCCCAGACGTGCGTGATCTGACGACGTGGTTCAGGCCCCTCCTGAACTTGCGGGCCTTTTCTCCAGCATCCTGAACCATGCCCGGGGCAAACCTGCTCAGACGGAAGAACTCCGTCACGTACTCGTCCATAGACATGTTTCTTTGCACAAGTCCCACAAACTGGCCTTCCAGTACACTAAGAGCCACATCAGGAAAGAATTTCTCCATAAATAGCTTCTTGAAGTTCACCCATGTCAAGCCTGTCACTGTCATGCGAGGGTCTGTGCGGTACCAAGTCAGAGCGATATCAAAGAACTGACTCGCTGCTACTGACACCCATAGTCCCTCCGAAAGCTGTGCTAACCCCAGGCTCCATTCAAAATCCTCTAGGCAATCATCGGCATACAGGATCCCTTCTGTTCCATTGAATTCTCGAGTAAACATCTTCTTGAAATCTATCACGGAGCCAGGTTTCGCCTGCTGCAGCTGTGGCTGCTGGGCTGGAGGGCCGTGAGTCTGAACTGTAGTCACCTTCTCTACAGCGGCGAGTGCTAACTGGTGCACATTCTCTATACTTTGCCTCAAAATCTCTGTCTGCCGTTGTGAAGCCTCAGCCTGCGCTCGCTGTGCCTCTATCATCTGCTGGAGGAGCGCGAACATCTGAGTAGTGTCAATTGACATCGCAGGTGGAGGTGGAAGAGTCCCCGGCTGAACAGGAACAGTCCTCGGGACTTGTGGAGGAAGACCCCCCGATACTGTTGTCGTTACCTCTGGAACGACAGGGACAGTAGGGTCAATCTCCTGATTCGCAGCTCTCTCAGTCAGAAAAATAGGTTGTGACGGATCAAACCTCTCCGGTGCTGCACTGGATCCAGCTGCCTGAGCTCGAGTCACTGTCATCCTGGAGACAGATTCAAGCAAGAAATCAATATGGCACATGATATAATATCATCAAGGAAGGACAATTTGTTTCAAAATGCAAGAATAGTTTGTCATGGAAATCAAAAGATTGTGGTTTTCCTAATATGTGATTGAGTAACTCCTATCATAACCTAAAACCTATATCCTAACAGCATGCTCGTAATTAGCACTCTAAGTCGAGTACCATTACAAAATCGCACTAGTTGTGACTCTGACCTGTATGGGCCACCATAAAAATACGTCATGACCCACACCTTGTTTAGGGGCACGAGCACGTGGGTACGTCCAGCCTATGCCGCAGTATCGGCGGTAGAACGCTGTAAAGGTCATCTAGAATATATAGAATCTAAGACACAATAATATAACCTGTCTTCTTCGCACGGAGGAATATAACCACAACTCAATCACATAATTCTAAGGAAGATAAACACGATGATAAAGATAAAGATAAAGATGAAATAAATAGTCTGAAACAACGCTAAGTCGCAACCACAAGTTCAGAGACCAAGACATAAAACAATATCCCAAAATAAATACTTCAATCAAAGTATCAAACTGGAATGTAATCAAGAAAAAATCTAAGTGAACTAGGTCACTACTGGCGGTGAGTCCTCTACGGGCACCGGGTCCACAGGCTGGTCCTGGTCGTAGGCTCCATCTATGCCAAACCCGTAGTAGGTTGGGAAATCTGTATCTAAATCCTCTGAAAAACAACGAAGGTTATCCTGTCAGGATATGAGCAAGTACAAACACCGACAGTAGTTCCATGTGAATTGACAAGTATTATAAGAGATAATCATAATGAAATATCAAGACTGAAAGTAAACAGTACATAAGAACTGGATATCATGTATGTGTGAGATACAAGATAAAACTGGAATATAAATAGTGGAAAGTAATCTGAGGTATGATGTAAACTTAAAAGAAAGTGCCATGAGATATTATAGCGTTATGTGATCGGCTTGGGTCAAGATCAGGCTGTTCCATTTGACGGGCTATGCACAGGTAGTATAATAGTATAGGGATTAGGCCGGCCAAAATGGAAAGCTATGCACAAGTAGTATAAGGTCAGGCTACACTCTACATGTGGTGAGGGTGGAGCTATGCACAAGTAATAAACAAGTAGGGGTATGATCAGATAACCTCTAATAACTCCCCATCCTCGAGTAGTATAATTAATCCAGACATGACAGGTCAAGAGCAGAGGGCCAGCCCACTCCCAAATTGGTATCTATATAAGTACATAAAACAATATCGAATAATGTACTCATATACCAGGTAAACCAGGAAAGATATCTCATGACGAGATTCACGTATACTAGTCCGTATATCCTCGTGTCGAGAATCAAGAATAATACTACAACTGAATCGGATATAGTAGATATCAAAGCAATGAAAACTATCAGAGAATATACTTGTCTGCTGTCTTGAGCTGAGAAAATCGAAACTACAACCCACTCGATAAGCCAGAAACGGTCAACTCGTACAACAGTCTCCTAATGCTGAAACAGACATTACTAACGTTCTCAGAATGGTCAAATTAGCTAGAAACTCCTATCCATAAGTCCAATTCTGGACATAGGGGCAAAACGGTAATTTTGGGTCAAAATGGTGTCCGCTGATGGACCCACTTTGCATCAAAAAATGTGCCAAAACCTATGGTCTCTAAAATCATCAAACTACATGTCTACAGATCCAATTTGACAAGATGAACCCAACCGTATGTCCAAAGTTGGATTCCGATGGGCCGTGCATAAATTCACCCATTAGATCGGGTCAAGGGCTTGCCAAAATAGCGTTCCGATCGACCGTCTCAGAATCAGACCAAACATGGCATACAGGACCAGAAAAATGATACGGTCCTGTTGGCATAAGTTTCGTCTCGATATGACGAGCGTGCACAAAGTAATTGACAAATATGCAAAAAGGCCGATACGGTAAATTTTGACGGATGCGCATCAATTTCGTCGCGCACAAGCGACCAATTTGAATTCCGTCAAAGCCCACACGTCCATAAAGTCGATACGCACCTTTCGATGCTTTCGGTTCGTGGCTACGTCGCCCGGATTAACGGAATGGACGGCGTATCGGGATAATTTTTCTAAAAATTCAGTTTTAGAAATCAGATTTTTCTCCAACTTCACAAACCAATAACTTTCTGTATAGTGCATAAAATTTAATTCTACAAAATGGGTTCTAAAGCCCTATATGTTGTCTACAAGTCTCTTCAAACTAATTTTGAATACTCGTAATATGCTGATCGTAAATCGGTCACAAAGCTGGTGTTTCGGACAGTTTCTAACGTCCAATAAATCAAGTTTTTCTCGATTTTGGAACTCGTTTTTCGTCGCACATTGTGCGAATCGGCACGAACTATTTGAAGAGAATTAAAGGTGTATATGTTAGGATCATACCTGACCAAGTAGTTCATAAAGTGACGGAGCGAAAAAGGAGAAATCTATTTTCGAAGTTGGCTCTTTGCTGACGGTTTCCATGCGTGGGTGGGCTGCTCGTTGCACATTTTTCGACGATGGACGGCCGTGGGTTGGTCGACGGCGATGTCGGTGTGCAAGTTGGGTTGGGGGTGACTGCTAGGATTTGGTTTTTCTAAAAATTCCTCTCTCCTTCTCTCTTGATACATATATATATTTATATATGGGGCCGCTCGGGTTTAAAAAAAGGAAACGGAGGGGGCCGCTCGGGTTAGTAAGCAGCAGCTGCTGCTGCTTGTTATTTGTGGGAGGGGGGGCATGTGTGTGTTTGTTTGTTTTTTCTTTTTTTTCTTTTCTTTCTTTCTTTAAACCTTAAACCTTATATATATATATATATATTAAAGAAACCCCCTCCTTTTATTAATCAGGCTGACAAGCCGAATCCTGTCCAAGTATACAAGACACAAAATGACAAAACCTATACAAGTATACCAACAAAACGGAATGAAGGGGGATGGAGAGACCTCTACCAACAAGAGTTAAGGGAGGGTAGAGGACCAAAAAGAACTCGAAATGTGGGAGCAACGGGTGCTCTTTTTACGACACTGATAGAAGACTTCCCGGATGAGCTGGTCGGCCGAGTATTGGAGGCCGTCATATCTCGCCTTGTTGTGATTTTTCCATAATACCCATGTGGCGGTCGCTGCGACGATCTGGTAGCCGTGGGAGGCAGAACCCCAAGCGTCCGCCAGATCGTGGAAGCGTCCACCGCCCGGCTGAATGTTGTATAGCTGGTTGAGGGTCCTCTAAGAATGGTTAGGCAGGGTCCCCTGACAAAAGATGTGGTCAATGGTCTCGATCTGACGATATGGGCGGCAATTACAAGCGGACGCCAGACTGATCCCGATGGTGTTAAGGATCTCGTCGGTGGGCAGTCTCTTGTTAATGGTTCTCCACATGAGGATAGACCACTTCTTGGGGATACAGGTCTGCCAATAGTGCGCAATGGGGTGATGCGGCGGACCAATCCCGAGGAAAGCTGTCCTCGCAGACCTCACCGAGAATGCCCAGATGCTTCGAGCGTCCATCTAAGCGCATCGTCTTGACTGCCAATAGTAATACCGATCTGGCAGATACATTCTACCGCTTCATCACCAGCCCAATCCCTAATTTTGTCCAAGTTCCACTCGTCAGTAGAGTAGTTCCATAAGTCTCTAATTCTGCTGTTTCTCGGGGTCTCCAATATACTAGGGATTAAGTTGTTCCCTGTCCATCGCTCCAGGAATGGGTCCGACTCACCGGCTCCCAATATGAGTCTCATTGCGGGCTCGACGAGGTCGCGATCGACTAGGATACGATGCCAAGCCGCCGAGGATCTGCTGTTGGAAATGGCCAGAGATGGGTGAATGTGTTTGAAGTACCTGGCCTTCATAAATTTGGTCCATAAGTTGTTGCTCGTGCGGAGTTTCCACCATAATTTCTTAGAGAAAGAATTGACGATGTGGTTAAGCTTGGTAAATCCAAGACCACCGACCTCGGTAGGGCGAGCCATGGATTCCCAGCTAGCCCAATAGTGCTTGTCTTGACTGTTGCAGTGCCCCCAGAAGAAGTTATAGAATATATGTTCGATCGAGTCAAGAACCTTCTTGGGCGGGGACCACACAGCCAGAGTGTGGATGGGGATGGAAGTGAGCACATGGTTGATGAGGATCATCTTGTCTCCCGGGGATAGAGTGACATTATGCCACCCTTCAAGTTTCTTCCTGATTCTAGCTATCAGGTTTTCAAAGATGCGAGTATTAGATTTCCCATACACCAGGGGACAACCGAGGTAGTTGAACGGGGGTTGGGCGACAGAGAATGATGTTAAGTTGGATAGATTGGTGGCATGCTCTCTTTTGATGTTATGGTGGGAGTAGATAATGCACTTGGAAGGATTGATCTTCTGACCCGAACATCTGGAGTACCTCTGCAGAGTGTTTTAGACTACTTCCACCGCTCCGACGTCCCCGGAGAAGAAAATGAGTAAATCGTCTACGAATGCCAGATAGGTGATGGTAGGACAGCCACTGGACGTGTGATAGTGTTGGAAATTCGGAATCATGACCATATTGTTAAGGTTTCTACTCAGGGCGTCCGCGGCAATAATAAAGATGGTGGAGGATAGTGGGTTGCCCTGTCTAACGCCTCGGCTAGATTTGAAGAATCCACCGGCCTGGCCGTTGATAACCGTGGAGAACCACGAGTTCCTGATGGATCTCCAAACAGTATTGGTCCAAACTTCCGAGAATCCGAAAGCTCTGAAGACCCAGATCATAAATTGCCAATCCAGTCTGTCGTAGGCTTTTTCCATGTCTATCTTAACGGCAATGTTGCCCCCTCTGACTGGGAACTTCATACAGGTGATTAACTCTTGGGCCAACATAATATTGTCCTGGATGTTTCTCCCTTGCACAAAGCCACTTTGCTCCTCTGAGATTATCTTAGGTAAAATTCTCGCCATCCTGGAAGTGATAATTTTGGAGATGATTTTATTGGTGAAAGTGCAAAGACTGATGGGGCGATAATCCTGAAAGGACTTCGGGTTATCTTTTTTCGGAATGAGGATGAGGTTGGCGCTGGATATGGC
Organism: Iris pallida; assembly: GCA_029216955.1. Taxonomy (NCBI): domain Eukaryota; kingdom Viridiplantae; phylum Streptophyta; class Magnoliopsida; order Asparagales; family Iridaceae; genus Iris; species Iris pallida. The sequence continues at coordinate 24,076,653 of JANAVB010012198.1, forward strand.
TTTTGGGTATGTAGCTCCCTCGAAGAAGGCGATAGCCGTTTCGGTGATGTCTTGCTTGATAATGTCCCAGCATTTTCTAAAGAAAGCTCCAGTGAAACCGTCCGGACCTAGGGCGCTGAGCTCGTTCAAGGCCCACACCGCGTCTTTCACTTCCTGGACCGTGGGTGGACGTTCCAGCTAGATGTTATCGTTGTCATTAACGAGTCTGGGGATTTGGTCCAAGAAGGGTCTGTCGATATGGACGGACTCTTTGGTGAATAGTTTGGAGTAGAATTCCATCGCAGCTGCTTGGATGCTTTTGAGGTCAGTAATGATGTTCCCGTTGTCATCTGCCGTACGGTGGATAGCTAACTTATGTCTGCAACCATTGACGCATGTATGAAAAAATTTCGAGTTTCTGTCCCCCTCGTTGTCCCATTTCAATCTCGTCTTCTGCTTCCAGAAGTCAGTTTCTACTTTAAGTCTGAATTTGAGCATGGCCTTGGTGAGGTTCAGGGCCGACCTTGCCGTCGCAGATCGATCCGACGCAAAAAGAGTTTCGGCGCGGGTGACATCGTCTTCCGCCACCCGCATGGCTTGGAAAATGTCTCCGTAGGTGAGTTTGCTCCAATTGGATAGGGCTTTCCTCGTCGCTCTGAGCTTGTTGCTCACCCGCGATAGAGGGTTGGGGGAGTCTTCCCGATTCCAAGCATCCGCGACGATGCCCATAAATTGTGGATGATCAGTCCAGAAATCGAGGAATTGGAAGTTCTTCTTGGGAGGGTTGTTGTAGTTTTTGATTTCGACCAGGAAAGGGGCGTGGTCGGATTAGGTAGAGTTGAGATGGGACAGATAGGTGGTGATCCCCATACCATGCCATCGATCGTTCGTGAGGGCTCTGTCCAATCGGGAGTATTATCGCCGCTCGCCTTCCTGCATGTTGCACCAGGTGAAGGCGCTGCCGGTGAACTGAAGGGTGGTGAGATGAGCATTGAAGATAAAATTGTTGAAGTCTTGCATGGCCGTTGTGGGAGGAGGTCGCCCTCCGATTTTCTCTTCTCTGCAGGTGATCGCGTTGAAGTTCCCGATGCACATCCAAGGGGAGTTGATGTAGTGGAGTTGGATGTTTATGAGGTCATTCCAGAGATGTTTCCGCTCAGCAATATCATAGCTTCCGTGAACCGCCGAAAGGATGGTACGCTCAGGGAGCAAGGGATGTTCCCACCAGCAAGTGAGGGCTTGGTGGGAGTCCTGGATGACCCCGATTTTGACATCCGTCGTGCCAAGGATCAAAATGTCATTTCTGTCAGCTATGGCCGTGGGGAGGCCTAGCTGTAACTGGATAGATTTTAATCTTTTGGGAGGGATTTTGGGTTCGATAATAATGACGATGTCGATCTTGTGGGTTTTTCGTAGGCCGAAAATTCTCCTTAATGTGGATTTATTCGCCAGTCCGCGGACGTTCCACAATAGGATGTTAAGCATTAATGAAGTTGGGGGAGGGTTTTTTGTTTCGCTTGGTGGCGGATCTGGTTTGGATGGTTTTGTTGTCGACAGCAGCTTTATTGGCCTTTCCCCTCTTGAGGTTGACGCTTCTGCCCGGGACGAGGTGTCATAGTCCCCGTGCGAGAATGACTCCTCCTCTATTGACGTGGTTGGGGGTCGCTCGAGGGTTGCTCTGGTGGGTCTGTAGGAAAGCATACCAATTCCCCGGCGGAGTCCAAGATGGGATCTTCAGAGGGGATGGCCAGGGAGTCGATGGCGCTCCTGATCAGCAGAATAGATTGCTGGAGAGGGTAACCCGTGGCTTGAACCTGTAGTCCTCTTTGTACTTGTTCTGGCCCAAGGATAGCGAGGGCTTCTTCAACAGGTTCTACGATGGTGTGTTGGTGGTCAACGCCGATGGTGTCGGTAATCTCCTCATCAATCTCCGTATTCGGGGGACTGTGTGCTGTCTCGATGAGGTCTAGTTCGGCCGGTGGAAGGCTAGACTCACTAGAATCCGCTTCTCCCGATTCTAGGACATCAAAAGGGTTGGAGAGGATAAGATCTTGGGTGTTGCAGGGAGGCAGAGCTTTGATCAGAGTTTTGTAAGGATGCTCGCTTCGGTCAGTCTTGCCGTCATTGGATCCGAATCGAATGTGCAAGTTTGGGCACGGCAGAATTGGTGACGTGGGTGTCCTTCATTTAGCTGGCCCATTGTCTCTCCGGGAAGATTTCTTCTTGAGTTCTGGGTGAAGGCGATGACAGTGCTTCGTAAGGTGGCCCCTTAAGTGGGAATGGTTGCAGAGCATAATGTGGTTGTCGTAGATGACTTGTTGGGTGTAGGACCGGTTGCCCAGCTCTATAGTGGTGAAATTGGGTGGTTCGACAGTGAGATCGAGTTCTACGTAAATTTTAGCATAGTGGGCCTTGGTTAGGTTGCTGGTCTCGGGGGCCGTAGCCACGTATGTGCCGAAGGAGTTGGCGATGCGCCTAAGTGCCGCTGGGACAAAACATATGAGGGGTAGATTGGACAGAGTCACCCAAGCAGCGACTCTCGCAGAGTCTTCTTTGGTGGTAAACCCTTGTGACCATTTGATGATCTTCATCGAGTGGGAGACGATCCTGCACGTGCCTTTGGACCACACCGTCCTGCGATCGACGTCGGAGGAAAGATGGAGGAGAATATGCCTGGGGTCGAGGGGGGCTACCCGGTAGTCGGTCGATAGGCTCCAGCTAGCTATCGCTTCCTGTACCCTAGAGAGTTTGGGGCACCCGGTAGAAAACTTAAGAACAAAAGTATAGGGGAAAGAGGATGACAGAGAGGTCAATTCTAAGTCGGAAAAGGGGACCATAGGAACAGAGGACTCTTGAGGGAAAACAATTTTCGGAAGGCTGACATCATGGAGAATGGGGCCCTGCGGGGAGGCCAAGTCCGGGCGGAGAGCTGCGGCGAAGGACCGCTGGGGAGGATCTGACGGGGAGGGGACCTTGGTCGCTCCTCCGCCGGGCGGGGGCTGCAACAACGGGGGGCCCGACTCGGGGCGGGGGGGGGAGGAACAGCGGGGCCAGCCGATAGGGGGCTGCCAGAGGAGGAGGAGAGGGGTGAGGGGGTGTGGAGAGGGAGGTGGTTGGTGAGGGTGTGGGGGTGTGTGGCTACGCCCCGAGTGATGGGAAGCACCTCCGAAGGGGCAGCCGCGGACGGAGGGATAAGGGGGACGCTAGCGTCGCGGACCGCTACGAGAGGGTCCCCGGGATCAGCAGGGCACGAGGAGGCGAGAGCTCCCGAGGTCTCGGAAAGGAGAACGCCGGAGGATAAATGGACGGTGGACAGCGACGCGGAAGACGCTGGGCCTGATGGGGTGAAGGCGGCTGGGAGGCCGACGGAGGAATCGACAGGGGAGGATGGGAGGGCAGTGGCCTGAGAGTAGTGATGGAAGAAGGTGGGCAGGTTGGGCCCATGGGGCACGGATTGGGGCGCGTAAAATAGCGGGTTGGGAGAAGTCATGCCTGGGTACGCAGGGGATAGGTACGCTAGGGAGGGAGGCACGTGACCCGCGTGACCTGCGTAAGAGGAAGAGGAAGGAAAATACGCCACGGATGGGGACAAAACCTCTCGGGTGGGGGCCACAAAGGGTGCTCCAGAGAGAGCATTAGATGGAAACGAGCCAGCGTAAAGTGAGGTGGGGGCCGCAGATCTAATGAAAAGGATGGAAGGGGAGCTCCTGAGAGCATCTCCAACCCTATTGTGAGTTTGAAAAAAATGGTTGCCACATAGGAATGACAACCATTTTTTTCAAAAGTACTTCTCCAATGTAAATGTGAAATAAAGTGTGGAGTTGACATGGCAATGACATGGCAAAGACAATGTGAAGTTGGTTGTCTAGATCTAGACAATGCACTTCACAATGTCTTTATGTCCACATCATCATTTGTGAATAAAAATATTTATAAAAAAGAAGTAGAAGAGTAAAAGTTGTCTTGGAAGTTGTAAAAAATTATGGCTTAATTGTACTTTGCTACCCTCAACTATTACTATCTTTCAACTTTGTACCCTAAACTATTTTTTGTAACAATTTGATACACAGATGTTATTTTGGACTAAAATGCCCCTACCCCTACCCCTAACCCTCCCCCCTGCACGCTCCGGCCGCCCCTCCTGCTCACTCCGGCCGCCCCCCCCTGCTAGCTCCGCCCCCCCCCCCCCCCCGCCCCCCCTCCCCCCCTGCTCGCTCCGGCCGCCCCGCCCCCGCCTCTCCCCTAGGCCGCGGCAGCACGGGAGGAGGGGGGCTGGGGAGGGAGGGCGGGGCGGGAGGCGGGGCAGGGGGTGGCCGAAGCTAGCAGGGGGGGTGGGGGGCGGGGGGGGGGGGGCGGAGCTAGCAGGGGGGTGGGGCGGCCAGAGCTAGCAGGGGGGTGGCCGGAGTGGGGAAGGGGGTGGAGGGAAGGAAGAGGGAAGGGCATTTTCGGAATATTTGAAAAATTAGGTATCAAGTTGAAAAAAAATAATAGTTGAGGTACCAATTTGTTACGAAAAAAAGTTTATGGTATCAAGTTGAAAAAGCGGAATAGTTGAGGGTAGCAAAGTGCAATTAAGCCAAAAATTATTTGTATTGTCTTCTCAATACTTTTGCATTGGAGATGACTTTTTAAACCCATTGTCATTTGTGAATATAACCTTGCCACATATACAAGACATTGTCTTGTCCCTCATGCCACATAGGATTCATAACACAAAACAAGACAATAGGGTCAAGTTGTGAATCGGGCCGGGCCGGGCCGGCCCGCAGCCCACATTGGGCGGTTCGAACCGGGCTCGGGCCAAGCCCGGACCGGACCGGAGCTGACAGCGGGCCGGGCCTGGCCCGGCCCGGTCGGGAAAATCCAAGCCCAGCCCGGCCCACAGGACCGGCGGAGGAGGGGCTGGGCCGGGCCGGTTCGGGCCAGCGGGCCGGGCCGGGTCCGGGCTTCGGTCGGGCCGGTCCGGGCTTGGGTTGGGTTTTGAATGTTTTTTTTTTTTTTTTTGAAAAATTTGATAAAAAGTTTATGTTAAAATTTCATAGTAAATAATTGATGTTAAAATATATTGTAAGTGTATTAAGTGTTAAAATTTCATTATAAATTATTTATCCTAATATATTATTTTAGTTTACATTTATGTATAAATATATTGTAAGTGTATTAAGTGTTTTAAAGTTTACAAATTTATTTTACATTTTTTTAAAGTATAAATTTATAAAGTTTAAATTTATAAAGTTTAAATTTATAAAGTTTATTAAATTTTATATAAAATTTATAAAGTATATAAAATTATTTATAAAGTTTATTCTAAGTGTATAAAGTTTTTTTAAAGTTTAAATTTAGTAATATTTGTATAAATTTTAAACATTTTTCCCTCCTTCTTTTTCCGGGCTTGGGACCGGCATAGGCGAAGTTAAAAAATGTTTTTTTTATATTTTTAATTTATTTAGTTTGTTTTAGTTGTTAATTTAAATTATTTATATTTTACTTACTTTCTTTTAAGTAATAAAATTTATAATTTATTTTAGTTGTTAATTTAAATTATTTATATTTTACTTACTTTCTTTTAATTAATATGATTTATAATTTATTTAGTTTTTTAAATTATTTATATTTTACTTACTTTCTTGTAAATTATTTACTTTCTTTGTTTGTTTTTTTTGAAAGTATAATTTTTTAAAGTATAAATTATTTACTTTTAAAAATTATTTACTTACTTTCTTTGTTTGTTAAAATATACATTGAAAGTATAAATTAGAAAATTTTAAAGTATACATTGAAAGTATAAATTTTTAAAGTACAAATTCCGAAAGTGTAAATATCAAAGTTTTTTTTTTTTTTTTTTTTTTTTTTTTTTGGAGAAAAAAATATCAAAGTTAGTATTCATACCTTTGCCTCATTCATCTTGCACCGCTCTAGATGATTCACCAATTCTAAGCGATTCGAAGTCTAGCTCGTTGATGTCGGCACTTTCATCTACTTTGTCTTGAGTTCTTTTCTCGGCATGGACCCAGTCTTGGACACATACACATGCTTCCAAGATATCTGGCAGCAACCGGCTTCTCTTCTTGCTCAAAATTCTTGAACCTGAACTAAAACATGACTCCGATGCTACCGTGGACACCGGAACCATTAGTAGATCACGTGCTATCATAGAAAGTACAGGATATCTTTTCTCGTGTTTTTTCCACCATTCTAAAATGGTGAAGTGAGTGGAAGAATCGTCTTCTTCCTCATAAGAACTAAGGTATAAAGACAACTCTTGGGTCGGTTGGGAAGATTGTCTTTGTTTCTTCCGTTGTAGTATACGTTTGGCGTGTGTCAACTTAGACACCAAACCAGAGCTACTACTACCACTAGGCCCTTGAGTTGGGCGGGGAGTTGGTGCTTTGTCTTCATAATGAATAACTAATCTATCCAAAGTTGCCTTAACTTCTACTTTTATGCCACTAACATCAACATTCATGTTCTGTCCAAAGTCATCTAACAATGTATCTACACCATCTAATTTAATTCTAGGATCAAAAATTGAAGACAAGCAATACAATAAAGGTACATCGCCCCAATATTTTTTGAATTTTGCTTCCATTTTCTGTACAACATAAGCAAAATTGTGGTTAGTTCTATATTTAGAAAATAAGAAAGAAATGTTACAAAGTTCTTGTAAAGCTAGGCAAGAAGTTGGATAGTAAACACCGGAAAGAGTACGTGTAGCATTGTAAAAAGTTTCTAAAAAATCATAAATTGAACTAGCAACTTCCCAATCATCCTCAGTTACTTGAAATTCAAAATTGAGATCCGTGTTACAATAATATGTAATAGGATCTTTAAAGGGAATTGCGGACTTCAACATTAAGTAAGTTGAGTTCCATCTATGTGGAACATCCTTTACAAATCTTCTAAAACGAATACTAAAATGTAAGCATGTGGCCTTGAACTGTTGTTGCCGTGCAGGAGACGTGTTTAAACTGTGTAAACATTGTCTAAGAGTATCTAAATGTGAGCTAAAATAATCAAGACATTCTTTTACTACTAAGTTAATAATATGACAAGCACATCTAACATGCATTAATCTACCTTCTAAAATGGGTTGAAATAATAGTTGTAATGAAGAGATGGCAGAAGTATTATTACTAGCATTATCAAAAGAAACAGAAAATATTTTTTGGTGAATATCATATTCACGCACGTGTTCTATAATAGCGCTTGCTATTATGGAGCCTGTGTGTGGAAATTCTAATATCTTTAGACAGATGATGCGTTTTTGCAACACCCATTGTGAATCTATGTAATGTGTTGTGATACAAATGTAAGCATAATTTTGCTTACTTGTCCAAATATCAGAAGTAATGGCTATTTGACTAACATGCAAAAAACTTTCTTTTAAAGCCTCTTTTTTTTCATGAAAAAGTCTAATAGCCTCTTTTCTAGCGGCGCCTCTAGGCACTTTACTAAAACAAGGATTTAAAGAAGATGTGACATAATCATATAAATTATCACTTTCACCCGCAGTGAAAGGAAGTTCATCAGAAATCAAATATTTTGTAAACTCAGTTTTATGCCGAGCGGCAGAATAAGAAAACGTACCCATGTTCGATCCCGTGCTACCTCCACCAAAATTTATTTGAGTTTGAGATGCAGAAATTGTGTCCCTCCCGTAACAGGTCTCGTAGTGTCTTGAAATTGTACCCGTGCCACCTCCAGTCTTCCATTTGTATATGTTGGCACATTTCTTGCACTGTGCCGCGTACGCAATTGGATTTCCTTTCGGATCTAAAACAAGAGAATTATCGGGATTAGTTTGATAAAGAATAGTAAAAAATTCCCAATACTTTGATTTCTTCTTTCTTTTTGGCACATTCTGATTGGAACTCGCAATTTCTGGAGGGGATCCTACTAAATCTTCAGGAATATCATCAGGAATAGGATTTTGCTCAAAATAAGTATGAAAATATTCATAAGAATTTCCGGCATCACCGGTAGGTGGGTTAGAACCTTCTCCGGCCATTATAAAAAATTAATATAAAAGAGTGGGAGAGAAGAAAAATACACCGGAAAAAAAATTCCCGAAAAAAAAAGAGCAAGTAAAAGAGAGGGAGAGAGAGTAAGAAAAATACAAACAAATTTTGTTCAAACAATATAAATTTTTTTTGAATTTTTAAGAGAGAAAGAGAAGAAAAAATATTAAATCGGACGCCGGATTTCGGAGTTGAGCCTTGAGCGGGGTTGGGAGCTTCTTCGCAAATTGATGGAAATTTAATGAAAATTGTATGAAGATTGAATGAGTGAGTTGTGTTAGAAATATGGATTTTATGGGCTATTTATAGAATTTTTTTCATGCCAAATGACCCCCTCTACCCTCAAAATATAGTTGTTGGAGTGGTTTTTTGGTCATTTTCTTGAAAAATGACCAAAATACCCCTCTAACGTTATTATAACAGCTATATTATGGGGGTATTTTGGTAAAATACCCCCTGAAATTCAAAAAAAAAAAAAAAAAAAAAAAAAAAATCAGTCAGCCGGTTCAGACCGGGCCAGACCGGGCCGGGCCGGTTCGGGCCAACCGGGCCGGGCCAACCGGGCCGACCGTTTAAAAAAAAAAAAAAAAAAATTTCCAGCCGGTCCGGGCCGGGCCGGGCTTGGGCTCGAAGGGGGGGGCCCGACCCGGACCACATGGCTCTTCGGGCTGGGCCGGTCCGGGTTTTTGGGCGGGCCGGGCCGGGCTAACAGGAGGTCGGGCCGGGCGGGCTCGGGCCGGGCACCGGGCCGCCCGGCCCATTTTACACCTTGACAATAGGGTTGGAGATGCTCTGAGGAAGCTTCGGCTGGCAGCATGCCAGCGTGAAGATTGGGAGATGCGGTGGGAATGGTGGGACCCCCCTGATGATGGGACGGCTAGGCCGCAGATCTTGTGAAAAGGATGCGGGGGAGCTTCTGAGGAAGCTTCAGCTGGCTGCATACCAGCGTAAAGATTGGGAGAGGCGATGGAATGGTGGGACCCCCCTGATGATGGGACGGCTGGGCTGCGAACCCTCCAAGGTGATGGGACGGCAAGGCCGCATACTGCACGGTGAAAGGGAGGAGTGAGGGGTCTGCCTCGCTGGCGCCACAAGCGTCCAAGCGCTTAGCAGAAAAAGCAGGAGCGTAAACCACAGCGTTCTGGGTGGAGTGGGTCCCACCTGATAAAACTGTGGGAGAGGAAAGGATACGCTCAGCATCATTAAATAGAGAGTGGCGGCCACATGGTGCCAATAGGGAAGACCCTCATAGCCTGCACAGCAGGTTGGCGCATCCCCCGAGGAGACGACTGCAACATTTGAATTTTGAACGGGATCGGGAGATGGCATGGGCGCGGAGGGGGGCTGGAGAAGAGGAAGGGGGCAACGGGCGAACTCGGGCGTCGGTTGACCAGCCGAAGCGGACGCATGAGCCACGAAGCTAGAAACAGAACTGGAGGATGGGTGGGGCGGGAGGGGGCCCGGGAGGGGAGATACCGAAGGATTAGACGCCGGAGAAGAGCGGACGGGGAGGGAGCGGGATGGGGGGGGAGGTGGGAGTAGAGTTGACGGATCAACTCCACGCAGTCGGCCGGCCAAGGGTTGCCCATCGGAGGGGGAAGGGGAAGGGGGAGCCCTAAGGGGCTCCTCAGGCGGGGAAGAGGGAACTCGGGAAGAGGAAGCAGAAACATTTTTTAATATATATATATATATATATACACGCACACACACATACACACATGCATACATACATACATACATACATACATACATATATTATATATTTACACATATACGTATATATTTATTTGTATAAAAATAAACCCATTAATACAAATATATATTTATATATATATCCCATAAATGAAATAATACCTATATATATATATATATATATATATATATATATATATATATATATATAATCAGAATTTATTTATAAACGAAAACTAAATATTTTATTTATATAAATATTAAATATATAAAGCTTTTATAAATAAAATTTCTATCAATAAAATACCTATTTAACTAATAATAAAAAAACACTAACAATAATATTTCAATAATATTAAAATAATAAAATATTATAAATGACTATATTAGTCCTATTCAGGAAAGTGGGGGTGACAAGAATTAATAGTGGGTAGTTAGTTACTAATTACTAGATTATTTAGCAATTAGTTGTTAGTGGTTAATGGTTAGTTATTAGTCTCTACTATATATATATATATATATATATATATATATATATATATATATATATATATATATAGAGGAGGGATCCGCATCCCCTCATTTTTTGCATCCCCAAGCATCCCCATGTTAACAACCATTGGATGTGCTTTAAGTCATCTAATCTTAACCGTTGGTAAATCAATGGTTAAGATTAGATGACTTAAAGCACCATCCAACGGTGTGAGTAGGGGGGATGCTTGGGGATGCAAAAAGTGCGGGGATGCCTATCCTTCCTCATATATATATATATATATATATATATATATATATATATATATATATATATATATATATATATATATCACACACATACATACATACATACATACATACATACATTATATATTTACACATATACGTATATATTTATTTATACAAAAATAAACCCATTAATATTTACCCATTAATACAAATATATATTATATATATATATATATATATCCCATAAATGAAATAATACCTATATATATATATATATATTATATATATATATATATTATATATATATATATATATATATATATAATATATATATATATATATATATATAAAATATTCTCTGGTATGAGTGGAGGAGCTTCGTCCTCGTGCTGCTCCGATTTGGGGTCCCCCTAGGGATCCCCCCCTCCGTCCCGTCCGCCACCGGCGATGGCTCTGCACCCCCTGGCCGGCCGGATGTTTATCCCTGTTTGGGCTCCCACCGTCCTCCTCAGACCCCCCTACCGACTCCCTCTCCTCGCCCTCCTCAGCGCCCCGCCCATTTCCGTCCTCTCTTGGCTCATCCGCCCCCCCGACCGGCTTCTCCGGGCTCTCCACCACCCCCTCCCCCGCGTTCTGGACGCCCTCCGCCGGTCACACCACCTCCCACTCCCCCGCGTTATGGACGTCCGCCGTCGGTCTCCCCGCCTCCCCCTCCCCCGCGTACTGGACGCCCTCCGCCGGTCTCACCGCTACCCCCTCCCCCGCGTACTGGCCGTCCGCCGGTCTTCAGCCTGACCAGCTGTGGGACGGTAGCTCCTCCGCGGGGTTCCCGAGGCAGTCGATCCCGGCAACTTTTCAAATTTTGAATCCTGCTGCCTACTCCTCGGATAGGGCTCCTGCCAGCTGGGCTGGTCACGGTAGACCTTTCGCCTGCTACTTTGGTCCAGGCTCCAAGGGCGCTGTCCCCGAGGCGTTGGCCTCTTTGCCACCTGATGGAATGCGCAAGCAATATGGAAGCCTCTTCCGAGCGCAATCTATTCCCCTCTTTTCGATGCTTCCCCATTACTCGGTCGGGTCCCACCACCCTTCCCCAGGCGCTTTTGCGCTCTTTGGCGAGCCCCACTTCTCCGCGGATTGGATGGGTACTGTTGGAGCTGACCCTCTTGCGGGCCCCCATCAGCTTGCGCTTTCCAACTCTTCTTGGCCTTTCGCCAGCTGGCGCTACCCCTCCGTGCGCAGCTTGGAGGCCCCCTCCCTGCAGAACATGGCAGCGGGATCTGTGCGCAGCTTGCAGGAGAGTGTGGAGGGACCCTCCCTCTTGCTGTCATCCCCAGCGACGGAGCATGGTGGATCTTCCACCTCTCCTTGTGTACCGACGTCCCTTGGTGTGACCCTCCCCCCTCCTCTGTGCTGTCCGCAGGAGGCGACCCTCCCACCTTGTCCTCTGGGATCTCACATCCCCCCCACCCCACCTCTTCCCAGGCTGGCGTTTCTCTCCCACACCCCTCCACCCCTTCTTCCGCCATGCTTCTCTCGGTGGAATCCGTCGACCCCCCCTGCATGCTCAGTAACCCCCCCTCGCTGCCGCCCTCTGTGCCTCCACTGCCACCTGCCTCAGGAACCTCACCCCCTACGCCCCCTGCGGCCCTGCCCTGCGCAGGCGCTCCTGGCCCTCTTCCCGCCGCCCCCACGGCGTCCTCCTTTATGGCAGCGGCCGGGAGTCCGTCCGCCGCCCCCACCAACGCTGGAGTCGCATCACCCTTGCCCCAAGGTGGTGGTTCATCTGCCGCTCTCGAGCTTATTATCCCCGCTCCTGCGCCGACCCCTCCTCCCTCGCTGGCATCTGGAGGGACTCAGCTCCCATCCTCTTCAAGAGCAGGTCCGACCTCCTACGCCGCCACCCTTCGCCCGGACTTAGCTCATCAGAAGGGACTCCTCATCCCTGACGTCAATCTCCCGGATATCATGTACTCGCAGGAGTCCCCTATCCCCACAATTCCATTCTCTGATTCGGAATTGACCTCGCTTTCATCCTCCTTCCCCCACACCTTTGTCCTCAAATTCTCCTCAGGATGTCCCAAAATTGCCAGAGTACAGGAGGTTATTGCCAGCTGAAAACTCTCCGCAGAATATCGCGTCGCCCCCCTCGACCCCAGACATATTCTTCTCCACCTCTCTTCCGATGCTGATCACAGATCTGTGTGGTCCAAAGGCACAAGTCGGGTGGACTCCCACCAAATGAAGATCATCAAGTGGTCCTCCGGCTTTAGTACTCAAACAGACTCAGCAAAGGTCACAGTTTGGGTGACGCTGCCGAATCTATCCCTCATCTGCTTCGTTCCAGCGGCTATTCGGCGCATTGCCAACTCCTTCGGGACGTATGTCGCAACGGCCCCTGAAACCAGCAACCTCACCAAGGCCAACTACGCCAAATTTTGTGTGGAACTCGATCTCACCTCTGAGACTCCCAATTTCATCAGAATCGAGCTCGGCAATCGTACCCACACCCAGCATGTCGTATATGACAACCACATTTTGTTCTGCAACCACTGCCATTTACGCGGCCACATCCCAAAACATTGTCATCGTCTTCACCCTGAACTCAAGAAGAAAGCGGCTGGGAACGATCACCTGGAAATTGGAGGGAGGACTCCACGGTCTCCTCTCTTACAACCACTGAACACGCATACCAAATTTGGTTCTAGTGACGGCTTTTCCGACAATGTCGGAAGCCCCAGCAAAATCTCAATCCCTAACGAAACCAAAGCGCTAATCCTCTTCAATAAGTTTGATGCTCTTGAATCGGAAGATGAGGGCACTTCTACAGAGCCCTCCTTTGTTGACAACTCTATCAATGAGGGGGACCGGCAGGATTCTGTTGATAATAACATCACCGAGATTATCCCATACTCGGAGACCACTGCGGAGCTCAAAGACTCCACTGCTGCAGAGCAACCCATCACCATACCAGATCCTGTAGTAGAAGCATTATCGATCCTCGAACCAGACCAGGTTCAGAGAGGACTTCAGATTCAAGCTGCTAGTTTTTCTCTCCAGCAAACTCTGACACAGTTTGACAGCACCAATGATGCCCTGGCCATTCCTCCGGAGGAGTTCATCCTGGATTCCGCCGGAGATCAGATCGACCACCCTAGTGAATCCACTGCCGAATTCTGTGCGAACTCCAGCAACATACCAATCGCGACAGTGGCAGATAAACCAACATCGAGCAGGAAAACAGATAAGATGGGAACAGCAGATAACCCAACTATCCTTACCAGATCCGCCTCCAGGCGGAACAAAAAATACCCTTCCCATCCTCATTAATGATTAACATCCTATCCGGGAATATCCGTGGACTGGCCAATAAATCCACTCTGAGGAGAATATCCACCCTTCGGAAGCTTCACAAAATTGATATTCTCATTATTATCGAACCCAAAATTCCCCCCAAAAGATTGAAATCTATCCAACTGCAGCTCGGTCTCCCCCAGGCCATAGCTAGTAGTAACGACATCTGGATCCTAGGCACGAAGGACGTCAATTTCGGAGTCATCCATGACTCTTTGCAGGCCCTTTCTTGCTGGGTGGAACACCCTTTACTCCCTAAGCGCATCATCCTCTCAGCAGTACACGACAATGTGTCATTGCAGAACGAAAACAACTGTGGAACGATCTTATTGACATTCACACCAACCACATTACCTCTCCTTGGCTATGCATGGGAGACTTTAACGCAATCACCAGCAGAGAAGAAAAAATTGGAGGTCATCCGCCGCCGACATCTGCCATGCTAGATTTCAACAACTTCATCTTCAACGCCCAACTCTCCCCTTTCCAGTTCACCGGCAATGCCTTCACCTGGTGCAACATGCAAGAAGGAGATAGCCGTCAATACTCTCGCCTAGATAGGGCCCTTACGAACGTCCATTGGGACGGAATGGGGATCACTACCAGCCTATCCCACCTCAACACAACAGAATCTGACCACGCCCCCCTGTTGATTGAAACTAAAAACTCTTGCAATTCCGTCAAGAAGAACTTTCGATTCCTCAACTTTTGGACCGAGCACCCTCAATTTTTGGACATCGTTGCGGACGCGTGGAATCGGGTGGAATCACCCGACCCCCTCGTACGGGTGAGCAACCAGCTTAAAGAAACGAGGAAAGCCCTGACCATTTGGAGCAAACAAGCCTACGGGGACATTTTTCAAGCTGTGCGGGTAGCCGAGGACGACGTCTCTCGGGTAGAGGCTAGGTTTGCTTGGGATCGCTCGCCAACGGCTAGGACGGCCATGAATCTTACCAAAGCTATGCTCAAATTCAGGATCAAAGTGGAGACTGAGTTTTGGAAGCAGAAAGCGAGATTGAAATGGGACAGCGATGGGGATAAAAACTCAAAATACTTTCATGACTGCGTCAAAGGACGCAGAAAAAAACTCTCGATTCATCAAATCTCCGACGAAAATGGGAACATCATCACCGACCAAAAGAACATCCAAGCGGCCGCTCCGGAGTTCTACTCCAAGTTATTCTCCAAAGAGACGGTTCACAGAGACAACTTATTCCTGAATCACATACCATATCTCATCAGCGACACCGACAATGTTCAGCTGGAATTTCTCCCAACCGTGCAGGAGGTGACCGATGCTGTTTGGGGCCTGGATGCGAACAGTACTCCCGGACCGGACGGTTTTTTGGGGGTGTTTTTTCGCACTTATTGGGACATTATTAAACAGGACATCACTGAGGCAGCTATCGCATTCTTCAAGGGAGCTACTTACCCCAAAGCCAACTCCAGCGCCAAGCTGATCCTTATTCCGAAAAATTCAAACCCTGAATCATTCCGAGACTTTCGTCCCATCAGTCTATGCACTTTCACAAACAAGATCATCTCCAAGATAATTGCAACCAGAATGGCCGGACCTTCCAAAGATCATCTCCGAGGAGCAAAACGACTTTGTTCGCGGTAGAAATATCCAGGACAATATCATGCTAGCTCAAGAGTTAATCACCTGCATGAAATTTTCAGCCAGAGGGGGCAACATCACTATCAAACTCGACATGGAGAAAGCTTACGACAGAATGGATTGGCAGTTTATTATATGGGTCTTCAGAGCTTTCGGATTCTCGGAAAATTGGACCAACACTGTGTGGCGATCCATTAGCAACTCGTGGTTCTCCACGGTTATCAACGGTCAGGTCGCAGGGTTCTTTAAATCCACTTACGGAGTTAGACAAGGCGACCCTCTTTCCTTCACTGTTTTTATCATTGCGGCCGACGCTTTGAGCAGAAATCTTAATAACATGATTAACACCCCCAACTTCCAGCACTATCACACCTCTAGCGGCTGCCCATTCATCACCCACTTGGCCTTCGCCGACTATGTTCTCGTATTCTCGTCCGGGGAGATTGGCGCGGTGGAAGTGGTGCACCACACTCTGCAGAGATATTCCAGATGCTTCGGTCAAAAAATCAACACCGCCAAGAGCGTGATTTAGGCCCACCACAACTTCAATCGAGAGTACGCCCGCGACCTCTCCCACTTAACATCATTCAAGGTAGCCCATCCGCCCTTCACATACTTGGGATGCCCCCTTGTGTATGGGAAATCAAACTCAGGCATCTTCGAGGAATTATTATCTAGAATCAGGAAAAAACTTGCGGGTTGGCATAATGCCACTCTATCCCCTGGCGGCAAGATGATCCTCAACAAACATGTGCTCACCTCAATTCCTATTCACACATTGGCTATGTGCTCCCCACCCAAGAAGGTTCTGACCTTGATCGAGCAGACCTTCTGTAACTTTTTCTGGGGGCAGGACAAAGGCCAAGACAAGCATCACTGGGCGAGTTGGGATTCTATGGCACGTCCTACCGAGGAAGGGGGTCTGGGCTTTACCAAACTCTCCCATATCGTTAAAGTATTCTCGTTAAAACTGTGGTGGAATCTTCGGACTAGCAACAATTTATGGACCAGGTATATGAAGGCCAGATACTTCAAGCACATTCACCCATCGATTGCCATCTCCAAATGTCGATCCTCGGTGGCGTGGCGTCGTATTCTCGATGGGCGAGACAGCACAGAACCTGTTATCAGGCTCCATTTGGGTACCGGTGATGCGGACCCCTTCCTGGAGCGATGGATTGGGGATAGCATGATCCCGAGTATCACGGAGACCCCTAGAGACTGCAAGATCAGCGATCTGTGGGACTTCAGTAGTAACGAATGGAACTGGGACAAGATCCGTGATTGGTCCGGTAACGATACGGTGGAGAGCATCCGCCTTTACGGAATTAGAATCGGCATCGAGGCGGATGGAAGGAGGTGGTCGCTCGAGGCTTCGGGGGCATTGTCGATACGGTCGGCTAGACGCACTATCCGAATTAATGGGAACCCGAACCCGTCCGTTGCCCCCTTTTGGCACTCTTGCATCCCTAAGAAGTAGTCTTTCCTTATGTGGAGAATCATCAGGAAGAAACTGCCAACCGACGACATACTTAACACTTTGGGGATCAGCTTAGCATCTACATGCAATTGTTGCTCGGATCGTCAAATGGAGACTATAGACCAGATATTCTATCGGGGCGGTCTGCCCGGTCAAATCTGGAGGATCCTCAACCATCTTTGCAGGATCGAGTCGGACAGTGGGCGCTTCCACGATCTTGCAATCTCCTAGGGCTCTGCCTCCCACGGACACCAGATCGTCGCAGCGGCCGCCACGCGGGTCATCTGGAAGAACCGCAATAAGGCTAGATACGAAGGTCTCCAATATTCGGCCAACCAGCTCATCCGGGAAGTCTTTCGCCAATGCCATAAAAGAAGCATCCGGTGTACCCACAGCTCGAGGGCATTCTGGTCCCCATTCCTTCTCTAGCTCTCGCTAGCCATTGCACCCCCCTCCTCTTTTCTCTTTTTATGGTGGTATACTTGTATAGGCTTCGGTATTTTGCGCCTTGTATACTTGTTCGGGCTTCGTTCTTCGAGCCTTGATTAATAAAAAGGGGGTTTTGTTAATATATATATATTTTTTATAAACAAAAACTAAATATTTTATTTAATATAATTATTAAATATATAAAGCTTTTATAAATAAAACCTATATCAATAAAATACCTATTTAACTAATAATACAAAAATACTAACAATAATATTTCAATAATATTAAAATAATAAAATATTATAAATGACTATATTAGCCCTATTCAGGAAAGTGGGGGTGACAAGAATTAATAGTGGGTAATTAGTTACTAATTACTAGATTATTTAGCAATTAGTTGTTAGTGGTTAATGGTTAGTTATTAGTCTCTACTATATGTCCCTAGATCTATTACAATTTGTATTAGCGCCACTAGGGCTTGGAGAACACTCCATTCTCTCCTATTAAAGTTTTGGGGACTCCCCAATATTTTAATACATCAAAATCCCCATCTCTCTCTTTCTCTATCTCTCTTGCCACTTTGCTCAACCGACCAGTTCGCCGTCCGTCGACCTAACTTTGGCGAACACCGTCCCCTCACCGTCTCCTCCCCTCTTCTCTTTTCTCTATCTCCCCCGTCACTCTCTCAACCCAACTCCGGTCGACTCTAGCAACCACCGCAACCAACACTCCGCCTCCCCTTGGCCGCCGATCTCATCCAAACCCTTCGTCGCAACCGACCGGATCTCTCCCAACATGGCTATTTTTGCCTCCCTATTTCACCTCCACCTCCTGTTCTTCCCTCTTCACCACCATCACACCACTCTGCCACTGCCCCTATTCAAACATAATCTACTGACCTACACTCCAACGTCCGTGAACCACCACCATCGACACACGCCACCAGATCCCCACACCATCTTTCCTCGGCTAATCCACTACTTTACAGCTCCGCCTCTAGCCCCAAACACCATCACTATTCCGTTGCTTCATTAACTACTACTCAACACCAGCACCACCACTACACAAGCAATAATCACTACTGTGACGCAAACCCCGCTCACCTGAGTCCGCTGCTACCAGCCTCCTCGACCTCGCAGAGCCGCCACGGTGAGCGTCGTTACCTATCGACCCAGATCCGCCAGATTTGCTCTGTCGACAACCAGTTCACACATCGAACCCTCTTCCACACTGAGTTCTCTGGCTCAAATATCGTCGATCATCGCCTGGACTCGAGCTCCGATGAATGTCGTCGCCGAAAACCCCGAGCGTGGTGAGCCTCTTCCCTTTGACCCTCTGTTCTTGAACTCTCCCCACCTCTCTTTCTTGATTTCTACTGACTCTCATCTTCTTCTTTTCTTCCCTTCTCCTTCTTCTTCCTCTCGGCCTTCTTTCTCTCTCCACTCTCTTCTTCTTCTCCTTTATTACTCTCTCTCCCTCTCTCTCTCGGGCTGTGGAAATTTTAAGGAACCCTAAAATGTTTGGGTAGTGGGCTTCAAGCCCAGTAACTCTTATGTTTTGTATAATTATGTATACATATATTTTGTTGGGCCAGGCCACTATATATATTATAGTATAACTACATATGTATATATATATATATATATATATATATATATATATATATATATATATATATATATATATATATATATATATATATATATATATGTATACATATATTTTGTTGGGCCAGGCCACTATATATATTATAGTATAACTACATATGTATATATATATATATATATATATATATATATATATAAAATATATATATATATATATATATATATATATATATATATATATATATATATATATATTTTTTTTTTTTTTTTTTATATGTATATATATATATATATATATATATATATATATATATATATATATATATATATATATATATATATATATATATATATATATATATATATATATTATATTGGTAAATACATGTATATGTATTTCATATTGTTATTTCATTATTATTAATATCTTTAGTATAAAATAAATATTTTTTTTTAATATTATTAGTTATTACTCTATCTATATTACTATAATAATTTTAGTTGATGAATAATTTTCCAAAAATCATTTTGTAACAAAGTTTCTATTTGGAAAATCTAAAAAGGTTACCTTCAAAATGTTATTTTAACTAATACAACTAGTTTCAAAATATTATAAACTAATTTTCCAATTAATTGTGTAATTATTTATGCATTATTCTATTATCCTCTAAATCATAATCTAATCGTGCGTTCGCTATTTTGTGACTTTGCTCAATCTTATAAATCAATCAACGGGATTCTGGACTATTGTTGGACGTTATGATCTTCGACGACTTATTTGGGATGATACGATCTTGAGGATTACTATTCTGGACTCAATGGAATGGACTATTTCATCATTTGGGACCAACTTGTGGAGTATAGCATATGTACCTTTTCTGTGTCGGCACGTTCGTGTCATATACATTGACTCCAACTACAATGAGTCAAGTACCCACAGTGATTTACTTTCATTTCCTGATATTGTCTCTATCATGATTTAGATATGCATATCGAGTTCATGTCACTCTTGCAACACATGATTAGTGTTTTTTGGATTCTATTCATGATTGTCGTGTTTTATGATCTTCGTGTATCGTAGTTATCATGTTTCAAGATTTATGTCGTGACTTAAATCCGTGAGCACTAGTTGGGGAGGGGAAATACTAAGTAGACATGTGATCAAACCCTACTTGATTCGTGTGGATAGCCAATCATAAAACTCGCGTATGATTGAGCCGTATAATTTTTGATCATAGTCATTTGTAGTGTCCCGACCCACAAGATGCCTTATGACGGATGGTTGGTTCGATGAAGCCTTGTTGGACTTGGGAATGTGCGAAGGATCACTTGGAAGGCTACGCGGACAAGGTAGGAATTGTCCTATAAATGTGAGTAGTGTTGAACCCTTCGAAGATCCTTTAGCTTCATGCTTAATAAAAAGGATATGTATGCTATGTTGATCATTGAGTTGTTGAATAACACCTTGCATGAAAGTCGGAAAGATAATGAAAGATAATTAATCACAAGACCTGAAACTATTGCGAATCATTTTGTGAATTGTGTGCTTCGAATCATTTCAATTAATTGTATGCTTGCGTGTCTTGCAATGAAATACATGACAGATGAAAGAAAATTCCCAGTTACTAGGGCAGCGAGTATATCGAGCCTCAGCTCGATGAACGTATGCTAAACAGATGCTAAGTCCCAAGAATTGGGCAGTAAGTACATTGAGTATCGGTTGAAAAGATGTATGGTATCAAAGATGTGAGAAAGGACTTAGGTAATCACATTCTTTTATCCTGTGCTAATGTAGAATGTTGATTACACTAAGACCCAAGATTGGACAGATGATAATGTGAATGTTGGCTCAAGGCAAGATGGCAATACGAATGAGAAAGATAGCTTATTAAGAAAGATATCTTATTTACTTAGTTTTCCTTATCATGCATTATATGTCTCTTCATAGATAAGTTGCATATATTTGCATGGTCATGGGCAACTTGTCGACAAGTTGGTTCCTTGAATGGTATTCCAAGGCCTTTGAAACCGATTCGTCCTGGAGGGAACCTCGTGCTGAAGTAGTAGCATGGTATACGGGACCTTCAGTAGGGCTAGCTACCCGCACTTCAAGGGGCACTGTTATACCTGTAAGATGGTCCAAGATGACATGTAGTCAGTGACCTTCATATAGATAGGTCCAGTGCTAATGATGTCTTATGCAGGCAGAGTAAGTTATTACTCAATTATAGGAAAGGATTTTGGCTGTCGGTAAGAATCACCTGAATGGTGACAATTATATTGAATTATGATATTGTTCCTAACAATGTCTTGTGCAGGCTGAGTAAGTATTATAAATATACAGGGATGGCTATACGACCGTGGTAAGAATCAGCAAAGGGTGGTAACTGTTGTAGAAGCATGAAAAATCTTAGCTGATAACATTCCTCCACCACATCACAGATGATACGAAGGCGCAGACCGAGTATTAAAAAGACAACAGAAGATACGGAAAGAAGATCTGTTATTATTCTGTCTACAAAGATCTAGTACAGATTCATCAAGGCTATACGTAAAGGACTAATCCTACTTCTTATACAAAGGATCGATCACAGGTTCAGCAGACCCTAGAGGAGTCTATAATAGACTTAGTCTTCATCAAAGTGCAAGCATCTTTCTTCTTAGTACGCATACTAGAAGATTGATCTCCATCAAGGCACATTCAGACTTTCTTGTACGCACAACCCTCCAAATGCGCGTCAACTGCTCATCCAAAACAAGCAACTTCCTGAAGCAGCTATTGGCCCGACCTCCCTGAAGGCACAGTAGGTCACAAAGCCTAGAACGAGCAAAGCAGTGTACAACCTGTAGCGCTTCAGGATGACAACCAGACCAAACTCGGTCGTTAGGACCTCCAAGACCTCCAAGACGTCACCCAGAGTCAAACTCCTTAGGGAGGATACTTGGATACTTCTCAAGAGCGGTAACGGCTCCTTCTACAGAGATTTCTTCTACAAGAACATGACCCCTTCGAACGAGAGAAGCCCCAACCAACAGCCGACTTATGCAAGGCCAGCGGCTGTCTGAAGCTAAGTCTGGATCAAACATGGTAGTGAAGGGTGACACGAAGAAGATAGTGACTCTTCAAAGGAATACTTCCCATTTTATAGGACCGATAGTTGTCCAAACTATAGGCCACTTGGCCTACGGTCAAAATTCCCTCATTAGTGGGATGAGCCTAGGACTGGGCACATTGGGTCTCAATTAATAGGCCCATTCAAGTGAGTCTCCAAACTGTTCAAATATTCTTTGGAATTCCCTAATTAACGGTAGAAATTAAGAAGGAGTCTGCATTCCAGGGTAGTCATTTACTTCTCCTGAAAAGAAGACGTAAAAGCCAAGCTGTCTTCAACCGGAGGCACATGTACCCCACTTTGTTCCTTTGCTTCTAAGGCGCAGACAACACATCCCCCTCTCAGAAGCACAGACAGGTGCTTCGATCCAAGTATCCGGCCCGTTCAACGGCCCCTTTTTCTCAGCAAAGACTTGGGAGATACCGTTTGCCTCCAACATAAGCCTGACTACTACTCTAAAGCACAGTAAAATTGTCTATCTGAAGGCGCAACCTACTTGTCACCCTAAGGCACAATGACTTTACCCGAAACACAGCCTACTCATCGCCTCTAAAAGCACAAAGGCTCTGTTGTCTTCAAAACAGAGTCCACTTGTCGCTCTAAAGCACCGAGGCTCCATCGTCTCCAGAATCACAGTTTACTCATCACCCCAGAAGCGCAGCCAGCTTTGCCTAAAGCACAGACGGCGTGGTCCCATCCAATCAGTTTTCTTAAACCTTCTCTCTCAAAGATAGGATTGAGATTAATCAAGTTGATAAATGTGAGTATCTTATCAGATTGATTTAAATCTCGGACGAAGATTACACAGAATCTGAATCTGAGATGAGATCCAAAGATTTACTCGGCTATATCCGAACAAGCAAATCGGCACACGCCACGTGTCACCTCCTTTGGTTATTTTGATAACCACCAGAGATCTCGTTTGAGGGAAATCTCAACACCCGCCACGTGTCAGCACCACAGAAGTCCGCACCGTACAAGGACAGTAGATTCTTTCATATCTCAAAACCCTAATGCACATCGCATATGTGCCCCTCTCTCTATAAGTAGGAGAGGTTTTCCCCCCAACAACATGATCGACACGGAGAAGAAGATCTACAGAATTATCAAAATCTTCAACTTCAGTATCCTCCTGATCGGCAACCCTAGAGTTCCATCGAAGGCACCAGAAAGTCAGAGCAAGTATCATATCATCATCAGATCGTCAACGGTGTAAATGAGCCGCTGCAGTGCTTGATCTCCACCATCACACTTTTCCAGAAACTTTTGTACTTAGATTTCTTCGCATAAGAATTGATTGTACTCTTTTTACGTTCATAATACAAAAAGTTCGTTCAATCTTTTGTCATGTCGAACAAGATGGCGACTCTGCTGGGGACTAGCTTCTCCTCTAACGAAAAGGTGGTGACGTAATTTGGCGATGACTTGCTGGGATCCTCTGAGAAGATGTTGGTCGTACGCTTCGACCAACAAGCTTTTGAAGATCTCCTTTCTGAAGAGAAGTCGAGTCCTTCGAAGAAGTTCGTAAAACCGAGGAAGACTCGACGGACCTGGGTGCCTAAGGCGGCTGCGACGAGCAGCACGATGGAGGGGACTGCGTCTCAGACCCCCCTCGTCGACGAAGCCCCGAAGATCCCTTCGACCGCTAATGCCAGGTCATCTCTCTCAGATCCCATGCTTGGGAAATGTAGAGAAAATCATGGCTATCCTATGGCAAGCGTGACAAAGGCACAACATTAAAAGAAGCAGATGACGGCTCGCCTGCTCGTGGAGGATGCTGCACCGGTGAGAACTCCTATCTTCGACAGAATAACCGGTTCATCAGGTATGGCTATGTTGGATTCTGAATACTATGCATCATTGAATCGTGGTGGAAGGAGATCCATGGCATCACTCGCCCTATGCGATTAAAGTGCTACGCCGATGGCCGACCGGAGGCCTGCGTTAACAGTAACGCATGCAACCGATGGAAAGCTATACAAGACCATCCCAGACTCTCCGAAGCCTTGTCCGATGGAACCCCGTTATCCTTTGAGCACCCACTTGCACTTCTCAAGGCCGTGGATACGTCATCAGCGACTCTCTAATCGAGGCATACTCGAACCTCACCCATATAAACTCGAAGGAAGAATGCCCTCTCCATTTCTCTTCGACTGCACACAGCGCTCCTGTGTACACGAAGGAAGTAGAGGCAAGAAGACTTCATCTGCTCCTTGCGAGTATAGGATGAGAGAAGAATCTGAGACGCAGTTGGTATCTAAATCAAGACCCAACTGTACTCAGATTACCATCAACTGCTGCTGTTGTCAAGCAGATCCATCACCACCAAAGAGAAGGTCCGCTTTTCAAAGGCTGCGATCGAGAAGTTATGAGGAAGAAGAAGAGCTCCGCGTTGCTTTATGCAATGTTGCTCGGACTCTCCGGCCTAGAAAAAGCTATCCAAGAAACCCCTTTCTTTGGTTGGCAAGTCCAGAAACTAGCCTGGGAGTAGCAAGAAGCCTGTGCCCAAGGAAGGCATATTCCAACACACGCACTCCATGGACGGATCATCATCACAAGAAGATGGTTCATCGATCGCTACACCTTCTGGGGGTAGCAAGCCTGCTACGGTGCATAACAACCCTTCGTTTCAGCATGACTAAGAGACGTATGACACCGACACTTCTGCGGGCGCAAGCAATCAGAAGACCGGGGTAGAAACAATATCGAGTCAGGAGACGATCGCAATCTGCCAGTCTTCCTACAAGACGATGAGCACCAACACTCTGAACTGGAAAGCAAAAGATCTACCATTCCTTCTACTTACATGCACATAGCATTTGTGCACATAGCGGCTGATGACAACGAAGAATCAACCGGAAGTGATGATCAGCAGAAAAGTATTGAGGCTCTCGAAGGAAGTCTTAACGCGTCGAACATATCCATGCAGACTTTAGTCTTTGTCATTCTGGAGGTCAAGGACAGATTGGTTCCCACTGCCTCCACACCTACGGCTCCGAGGGTTCGTGATGGGTCTAGTACTCTGCCCGTCATAAACCAAGTCGCACAGTCGTCGGCCACTCCGTCGACCATCAATCCAGCAATATCCAACGAAATATAGCAAGAACTCGAGGAGTTATACGCTCGCCATGATGCCATAGAAAAGCGAGCCACACTTCGAAAGATGGGCATCCGGCAGCCTTATCTTGCTGAGTGGGACAATGTGGTTTATCCTCCCAAATATAAACCACAGACTATTACCCCTTATGACACTAAGGAGTTGCCCAGACGATACTTGAGGTACTTTGCCTCAGTAACAGGACACCTACCAAAGGACGACGTCCTTCTCACCAACATCTTCGTTGGAGCTCTACAGGGGGTAGCCTATGAATGGTTCTGCAGTTTGGCCAACAACTGCATTAAATCATTTGAAGACCTGAAGAACATGTTCCTGGAACGATTCTACGAAGGAGGGCTAGACATGACGATGTCTACTCTCATAGACATCATTCAAAAAGAAAAGGGGCCCGTACGAGCGTACATTGAATGCTTCTGCCAGGCTACCCTAAGGCTACCTCCAGGTATGCCTGAGCCCATGCTCATGGATTTATGTCACAAGAATATGTTCCTTGCCATCAAACTATGGCACAGTACTCCCTGCACCGAGTGGATGCCCTTCATTACTGAAGCAGATGTAGCTCATAAGAAGGCACAGGACGCACAATTCCTGGGTCTGAACTTCCCCTCTTTTAAAGATAAAGGGAAGCGAGTAAGAGACGGTAAAGGCAAGCAAGCTATGGCCGTCAATATTACAAAGGGTCCAACGTTCGTGAGCTCCAAGCCAGCCGAAGCACAAAAGTTGAAGGAAACCTACTCCTTCAATGACGAAGACACACTCGAATTATTTGAGATGCTGACCAATGGCGGCAGGCTACAGCTTCCACCTCCCAAGCATCCTGACGAAGTAGAAAAGGTGGATAATCCTAAGTAGTGCCATTACCACCAGTACATCCACTACTCAATACGCGACTACTACGTGTTGAAAAGATAGATTCGATATTTTATCGATCCCAAACTCATCTCCCTCAATTACGAGGAAAAGACTATGACGGCCAACATG
Organism: Iris pallida; assembly: GCA_029216955.1. Taxonomy (NCBI): domain Eukaryota; kingdom Viridiplantae; phylum Streptophyta; class Magnoliopsida; order Asparagales; family Iridaceae; genus Iris; species Iris pallida. The sequence goes on from JANAVB010012198.1 coordinate 24,102,765, forward strand.
GTCACGATACATTTCCAGAGCTTCTCGATAGCGAGACTCAGTCGTCCCTATCCCAAAGGCAATGATGGAAGTCGTCAACCTTCCGTCTGCTAGGGACAACGCTCAGGGCCTTATCCCCTTCACAATACCGCAAGGTGAAGTGATATGGATTCATTCAGATCTCACTCCTGATATGACTGCGCCAGCAGCACGCCCGTCTAAAGGGAGGAAGGTCAGGACATGTCGCATGGTCTCCTCTTCGGCAGAAGATACTAGGGTGAGCACTCATTCGCCTCTCCAGCGAGAGGAAAATCGGGCTCCTGAAGAAGAGACGCCCCCACCAGTGACCCATTCTACTCCCGATACAGCACAAGCCGGACCTTCTCAACCTCCTATTGAAGATAAGTAGAAACAGAAGGAGATCCGCTTCGATAAGCCTCTACGAAAGGACTCGGCAGTAGGTACAATCAAGCCCTACAACTTCGATATACTGGCGTAGCTGGCCAACACGCCGGCTCGGTTATCACTCTTCGAGCTTCTCCGGCTCTCCAAAGCAACTCGGGACGCCCTCAGCGAGGCGCTGCAGAATGCAGAGGATTACCTCGTACAGGAGAAGCAGCCCAAGGAAGACCCTATGACATGTCCATATTGCCACTGCGTGGTCGAGGTGATTCCTAACATCACCTTCACGCAGCACGATATGCTGCTAAAGTATAATCGGCACAACCGACCCCTGTACTACACAGGATACGTAGGTGCCATCAAGGACGATCGAATTTACATTGACCTGGGCTCATCGCTCAGCATCATCCCTCGAAGTCTGCTCCAAGCTCCAGGGATCTTGATGTACCGTCTCACGGTATCGAACACCACCATCAGCGGCTTCAACGCGAGAAAGAGTGAGCCTCTGGGCAAGATCCGATTGAAGTGCCAAATAGGTGATCTCATACTTAGGTTATCCGTTAGGTTATCGATGCGGACATAAACTACAACATGTTGCTTGGACAGCCATGGATCCATGAGTATATGATCATCCCCTCTTTCCTACACCAGTACATAAAGTACGTGGCCAGTGACAGGACTGTCAAGACAGAGTTTGCTAACATTGACCCGTTCTGAGGCCTCGAAGCATACTGTACGGATGCTGATCTGAACAAACTACTCCCCTGGGACGACGAGTCTAACTATGCCAACGACGAAGCAGAAGATGCAGCCATCACGGAAGGACCCATAAGGGTTCGACTGAAAGGGAAGCCACCTAATACTCCACCCCCCTGGTCATCAAACTCCGGGGCAAGGCTCCAGCATGGCCGCCTCCGACGGCATCAAGCCAGGAGCCCCTGCAAATAAAGCTCTTCCGAAAGGCCCCGACACCCGCTTCAAATTTGCATGATACTCTAGCTGCGCCTTCCGCGTTGATCAAGATGAAGCGACAATCTCCTCTACCTCTTTCTGTAGCAGCTCTTGCCCAAGAGGAATTACAAGATGACATCTGCGCCAATACCGAGGCACAGTCTTTAGATGATGTAATCCTTCGGGATAAATTTTGTATTTTATTAATAGGAAGTTGTCTTCGAATTACTCCTGTGCGCATTGGAACACTAAGTACTTCTTAGACAACGCTCTATGTACTCTACAAACGTAAGTGACAACCGCCAACCTTATAAATCGAGTTGTCCCCTCCAAAGGCTCCTACTTTCTAGTCCCTCCAAGGAACCTGGAGGAGCAACCTATCGTCTTCGGTCGAATGGAACATCCGCAACGGCCAGCCCCAGAAAAATAGAAACCCGACGACAGCAAGATACAGCTCTACCGCTATACTACTCAAGCCAAATATCTCATCCGGAAAATGGAATACGACCTGAATAGCAACAAAGGGCTAAACTACGACAAAGGTCGGCAGCTTTCCTTACGAGTTCATACTCCAAAGGGGAAGCCTCAGAACTACTACCAACGTACTCGCCGGGGGTTAGGGTATATTACTCCCACGACCACTTCAGAGAGTTCAAAACTGGAGGCTCCACTACACTCGCATTCTTTTGACTCTTTAACATGGGATTCTGATACCAGTATAGGCGAGGATCTCCAGAAGGTACTATCTGTCAACAAGGTTTCCACAGACGATCTCGCAGAGGAAGAAGTCCAGACACTAGATTTCTTCGAAGAGGAGCCCTAGGCTCAACGTCTTGGCTCTCAATGGAAGTGGCATTTCGAACAGCGAGGCCTCCCACCGAGGACGAAGGCGTCCAGATCAACTTAGGGGATGAAACTTCCTCTAAACCCATCTTTGTCAGCAAAAGCCTGACAGAGATGACAAAGATTCTCTGGTATAGCTAGTCCGGGAGTATATAGACGTCTTTGCCTGGAGCTATAAAGATATGCTTGGTTTGGACCCATAAGTCGCCATGTACCGGTTCAATATTCTACCTGATGCCAAACCTGTCAAACAGCAGCAGCGTCGTTTTTGTCCCAATATTATGGATGCCATCGAAGAAGAAGTCGATAAACTCCTTGAGAGTGGCTTCATCCATGAAGAACAGCACCCGGAATGGGTGGCCAATGTCGTGTTGGTTACCAAAAGAACGGGAAGATTAGAGTCTGCATAGACTTCCGGGATCTCAACTCGGCCTGTCTAGAAGACGAATTTCCTCTCCCAATCATAGACGTGATGATCGACAATACTTGTGGCCTTGAGCGTATGTCCTTCATTGATGGCTTCTCAGGCTACAACCAAATCAAGATGTTCTCCAAGGACGAAAAGCATACTTCGTTCTGGACCTCGAAAGGGATATACTGTTATATAGTTATGCCCTACGGAATGAAGAATGCATGCATAACCTACCAGCGGGCTATGAGTACCATATTCCGCAAACATCTTCGGAAGACGGTGGAATGTTACGTCGATGACATTGCCGTCAAGAGCAAAGTCAAGTCCTGCCATTTGGACGACTTACGAATAGTATTCGACATAATATGGGCACACCAACTAAAGATGAATCCAGCCAAGTCCTTCCAAGGCATCTCCAGCGACAAGTTATTAGGCTTCATTTTCATGGCAAAGGGAATCCATATTGACCCAGAGAAGATGAAGGCAATCCTAGACATGGCTCCCCCGAAGAATCTTAGGGAACTTCGAGGCCTACAAGGACGTCAGGCATACATCAGAAGATTCATAGCAAACCTCTCTAGTCGATGCTAGCCCTTCACCAAACTAATCAAGAAGAGGGTCTCCTTTATATGGACCGAAGAGTGCTAGCAAGCAATCGACGACATCAAGAAGTACCTCACCATTTTCCTTGTTCTGGTAGCTCCAGTAATTGGATGACCTTTTCTATACTACGTCCGAGCCATAGATCACTCTCTAAGGGCATTACTGGCCCAGAAGAGCGATGAAGGACACGAACAAGCCATCTATTATCTCATCAGAACCTTGATTGGAGCCGAGCACCGGTACAATCCTGTCGAGAAGGAGTGTCTTGCTTTACTCTTCACCATTCAGAAAATATGTCACTATATGACCGAACAGACGATCTATGTCGTCTCCCGAATCAACCCCCTCAAGGTCCTCATGACCAAGCCAGGGGCTTTAAACTCGAGGTTAGCCATCTGGTCTATACTCTTAACTCCTTATGACATGGTGTTCATCCCTCATAAGGCAATTAAAGGCCAAGCGTTGGCCGATTTCCTAGTAGCAGACCCTGTGCCTGAGACGTTAAAGCTCTACGATGACATCCCCGATGAAGTCTTAGAATCTAATACTGTCTCAGATAACCCCGTATAGAAATTGTTCTTTGATGGTGCTTCATGAACAGGACCCAAGGGTGAGATTGTAGCGGGAGTGGGGATTGTCCTTATTACCCCCTACGGCCTGATCATCTATCACACCTACTCCTTCATAGAGTCATGTGCCAACAACGTTGCTGAGTACAACGCCCTCATCATCGGGCTACAACTCACTAAAAAGTTGGGGGTTGACTACATCGAAGCATATGGGGACTCAAAGCTGATCTTTAACCAAGTTTGAGGGCAATATGAGGTCCGTCATGAGGACCTAATCCCCTAGCATCTGGCGGCCATCGATATCATCTCCATATTTACAAGTTTCTTTATAGAACATGTGCCTCGTTTACAAAATTTAGAGGCCGACGCCCTCGTCGGTCTTGCCGCCTCTCTCGCAACTCCTAGAAGATCCCAATACACCGTTACGGTGATGGGGTGAGAACTCGTTTGTCCGAAAAATGTTCTGCACACATGCCACAGTCACTCAGTCCAAGCGAAGGCTAATGTAGACGTATGAAACTAGCATTTCTCATTCATCGACTACGCGGTCTTCGGGATTCTACCCGAAGACCCGAAGGAGGCGGCTTCCGTCAAGAGACATTCCTTCCGATTATTCTATGACACAGCTACCAAAATGTCGTACCATCGTTCTTACGACGGACTTCTCCTCAGGTGCCTATTCCAGACAGAGGCGTAGGAAGCGCTCCGAAAGGCACACGATGGGACCTGTGGAGCTCATTAACCTGGCCCAAGTTGCCAGACCGACTGTACCGTATGGGCTATTACTGGCCCACTATAATGGCAGATGCCGTAGAATATGCGAAGAAGTGCCAGGCATGTCAGTTGCATGCAGACTTCATTCACAGACCTTCGGAGCATTTACACCCTACTATGGCCTCCTGGCCATTTGAAGCATGGGGAATGGATATCGTTGGGCCAATCAGCCCGTCTTCCTCCAAGGGACATCGGTTTATCCTTGCCATCACGGACTACTTCTCCAAGTGGGCGGAAGCAGTGTCATTGGCAGAAGTAAAAGCCTCGAATGTGATCGGTTTCATCAAGCACCACGTTATCTACCGGTTTGGTGTCCCTAGAAGAATTGTCCATGACAATGGCCCCCAGTTCGTGAGCCATGCCTTCCAGCATTTCTGTGACAAGAACCGAATATAGAACGTGGCATCAATAGACTTTAACCCGGCAACAATGACCTTTAACTCGACAGCTAATGGGTTGGCCGAAGCATTCAACAAAACTATCGTCAAACTGCTCAAGAAAGTCATGTCCTCCAATTAACGCGACTGGAACAAGATGTTGGGCGAATGTCTATGGGCATACAATACAACCGTACGGATACCAATGGGCAACACACCGTTCGCCCTGGTCTACGGAAGTGAAGCGGTGCTCTCCTTAGAGATTCAAATCCCGTCCTTATGGGTAGCTATCACCAATCAGCTGACTGAGGAAGATAACCAATGTAGACGGTTATAAGAGTTGGAAGCGTTGGATGAAAAATGCTTACTAGCAAAACAAAGAATCGAGCTTCACCAAGCTCGTATTTCTAGGGACTTCAAAAAAAGAGTCCGAAAAAGATCATATCAAGTGGGCGACCTCATCTTAGCAGTGGAAAGGCCGATAGTGATGACTCATAAGGCGACAGGGAATTTCGAGCCCAAGTGGGAAGGACCGTTCGTCATAGAAACGGTATACACCAATGGTGCATATCGCACTACAAGAAAGATGACTTTTCCTAACATTTTATAAACGTCGGGAGAACTACGAAAAACGTAGGCATAGTATATGCCGATGTTTGTTCATCGTTCTTTCAAAACATCGTCATTGTCGCAGTTGGCAATCTTTGACGTTTGCGATAAGCGTTGGCATAGGGTTTAGCCGACGTTCGTTCAACGTTTAATAACTGTCGGTATTGGGTCTGTAATGGTAACACTTTTCCAACATTTTTGCACAAACGTTAGGAATATAGCCAATTTTCCAATTGTTATAAAATGTCGGTATTTGTTTACTCAACCTTGTCCACAAACGTTGGGTTTTGTATTTCCAACATTCCCTCAAAATGTTGGGTTTTCTATTTTCTACATTCCCTTAAAATGTTGGGTTGTGTTTTAAATTTCCAACCTTTACCAAAAACATTGTAAATGGTTAATTTGGATGTAAATAATGAACCAACGTTTTACCAAAACGTTGTAAATTTAATCTTGTCGCCAACAATTTTTCAATGGGAGCTGGGTTCATGAGTAGCCATTTTCCAACATTTTAGCAAACACGTCAAAAATTTAACTACATTTCCAATAATTTTCCTAAATATTAAAAATTGTTACAAAATTTGATTAAAAATATCTACCACAATTACATATAATATAGCCGCCACAATCATAAATATCATTTGGTATGATATATCTGCCACAATCACAAATACCATTTAGTATTAAATTTTAAACGTTATCACGAATATATATAAATGCATCCACAACCAAACAACAAAAAACCTAAAATTTTAATTTAAAATAATTGTAATCCAAAATATTGTCTGTGTCAAAATTTTATATATCTTTACTCATTCTCTCAAAAACACTATAGTTCATTCAAAGTACGTAAAATACTTCGACCGTCTTCATGAACGCACATAAGTGAATTATCCATGCATGTACATGATAACCTGTAAAAAAAAGAAATGGAAACTATTAAAATTAGAACACACAAGTCAAAAATGAATTTTTTTTAGACTTATGGCACAAGTTGACCTTATCTTCTACTAATTAGTTCTTTTCCACCCTTTTAACAACCATGAGATACTGGATTAATGAACACAAGAAAAAATAAGTTAAAAACAAGGATAGTTAACCATTTGATAATTGACTTGGTCAAGTAATAAAACATTCAATCAGATTCTTAAAAAAATACAGGATTCCAAAGAATTAGAAAAGTGGGACACGCTAAACAGTTTATCATCCAATATGCATCACGAGCTAAATCTTTAAACACTGTAATGACACAATTCGCTTCTATTTCAATGTTTTTTTTAAATTGATGTCAGTATACGCAATGGATGATTTTGTGGAATTAGTTTATGATTTTATTCTTGTTTTTGTTTAAAATTCAAAATAACATCTCTTCTCTTCAGCCATATATAAGATGCTAAAAAAGATTCAATTGCAGATTGAACCGCAACACTTGAATGGGAAGCAGTAGAAATTCTATTACTCTACTGTTTCAGTAGAGACATAACTGAGTAAAAAGATTCAATTCAGCAATATTAAGATATTAAAAAATGTTTCAGTAGAAATGTTGTTCACTACCTAGAAATTCTATTTATCTTCTCTCCTCTAGATAAATCAATATATAGTGATATGGTTAACTACTTTATTCAACCGATGGAGTATCATTTTGGAAATTACTCCACTGTTTCGTGCTAGGAAATGCTCAATGGAGTATCAGATAAAATATGGGATATATATTATCCATATATTAATTTGTGTGCGTGTTTCACAGTTACTCCACTTTTTGGTGCACCAATATGTTGATAACAGATGGTGTGACCAATGTATATATCGGATATCAGTTTCAGGTATATAAAAGATCTTGGTTGTGTGTGGATGGGTCGAGTCCCAAAGATGTAACAGTACTGTTCTGCACACACAATAAAGTATCTACAAAGCTAAAAACTAAAAGTATGCCTGCTGCGGAATCTATAGAACATAAAAGTATCTAAAAAGCTGAAACCTATAACTTGAGAACATAAAGATGGCCAATATCAGGCTGACAAAACATAAAAGTATCTACAAAGTTATTGCACATACAGTAAAGTTCTTGATAGGAACTGCAGCAATTAACGTTCAATCAAGACGGCAGTAGTAGGATATGTAATATGAGAGGCATCTATTTAACAAAATCAAGTCCTCTATGAATGCAACAGTCGCATATATAGAGTATATAAAGCATCGGGATAATGGAATTTATTGAACATAACAATAGAAAGGTGGTAGTTAGTATTATACACAAACAAATGGATAGCTATCGAAGTGTATTTCAGTCCTAATAATTCAGAAAATACTAGGTATAATTTAGGACTGCCTAAATCCTCTCGAACTTGTGACATACTTGGGTGCTCAGTAACCTAAATTCATACATGATATATGCATTGATTCAAGAGATCAGGAAAATATACTTCAATACCTAAATTCATTTACTTATCCTTGCATGATTCAGACATTTTCATAATCACTAATGGTTAACAAAATTATGTTTTTGTGTAACCTTCTAACAACTTTGTAGTTTGACTTCATTGTTTTTTAGCTAACTTAAGCTCATGCAAATTTTTAATTATTCTTATAATATCTATAAATATAATCCGTAAGAGGGACTAGCACTCTTGTATGGGAACAAAGTTGATGGAAACTAACCTATTGTAGGTGACATAACATCCAATTCAACTTTTCCAGGCGTCATTGGCAATCCACCACGTGTGCCAGGAAGGTATGATACAGAACTAGGTGTCATTGGCTACAAGCCAGGAGTTGATGGCAAGTATGGGCTTGGAGCATTTCCTGATATAAGAACATGAGGAAGACATCAACTTGTAAGTTTTTACTGACAAGAAAAAACTATTGAATGCCACTAATGAAAAACGTTAAAGCATGATCCCAATACGATATGGCGGACTGCCATCTCATCGGTGTTCCAGATTTGCTATAATTCCCACCTAGAGTGTTAGCTCATCCTAAACCAGGAGTAGGTGCCTCATATGGTCGGGCGGTAGGTGTTCCTGGCTGTGATAGATAGGTACAAAGACAGTTGGAATTATATATGCATGAACTTTAAAGGTTCTGGAAAATAAAATATAAAAAAGAAGAGAACATCTCGTACCCTAATGAAAATAATATGAATTGAATTGAGATCACAGACCTGATATTGTGGACTGGTCCCCAAGATCCAGGATTTCCATCTTCCCAATTATCCCGGGTTTAATTCATAATAGTTATTTCTTTTCAACAATCAACAGGCCTAATGTGCAGCAATCAATTCAATATTTATGGACAATTCCAGATATATTTGAGTAGATCAACTCAATTCTACACAAGCTGCAGGAATTTTTTGTAAAAAACTCAACAAAGTACTTTATACATAGCGAACTAGCAATTGGGTGATCAAATAATGTTCTCTTCCCTCGAGTAAAATTGCTCCCATGCTCATTGATGCCACACAACAATGAGAACCTGTCGAACCTTAATAAGGCTCGTGCTTCTCAAGTGTTCCAGACAGTGTCACGACCCGCACCCTAGAGTAAGGGCACGAGAAGTGGGTACGTCCAGCCTACGCCGCAGCGTCGGCGGTAGAACGCTGTCCTAGATTACTATCTAATCAACAACTCACGCAATTATATAATGTACTTGTCAAATCTCAACTCCGAACGGAGGACAAGTATATATATAATGAATCTCAATCACAGTCTAAGAAGGATAAGATAACTCAGAAGTTTAAACTAAAGACTAACAACAACATTTATAAACTACTAAAAATAATATCTCAAACAAACTCAAATACAAACTCGTATCTCAAGTTATTATAATTCAAAATTCTAAAACATGAAAACTAAACCAAGTCTACTAGCTAGTCTCCCGATCACTCCTGAGTGTCGGGGCCATAGGTAGCTAAGCCATCTCCTGCTCCAAGGCAAGTAGGGCAAACGTCCTCAGGGCAGTCATCTGTAATATTTTCAACAGGTCCAGTCAGGACAGGAACGAGTACAAATTATCAAGAAATTCTAAGTAAATGACAGAGAAGTATAAAGCAGTTATAGACAGTTTTATTGATGAATATGGTAGTTTGTATACAGGTGATGGTATAGAGAAACAGTTAAGGTACAAGGCAAGTAAGGTAAGTAAAACAAAAGAAGAATCATAGCAAATAAGACTGTAAATAGAACTAGCTGAACTAGAGCAACATGATATAAGTCCAGAATGTAAATGTAACAAGTGCAAAACTCAAGTAAATCTAGACAACATGAATCTGATACCAGGTGATTCCAGTACAAGATGAGTCCAGTATAAGATGAGTCCAGTTAGTGATCAAAGGTTCCAGGGTGAGTCCAGCCTATACTCTAACAGTGTGTTTTAAAATACAGAGATCGACATGTAAACGGCTATAGGTAATACGGCACACCGCACACTCGGCCAAGTGTGGGATGGTTATCGTTCCAGAATAATTCCAAGGGAGTGGTTCCAGTATTTAGGAATGTTCACATGTCTACTCCAATATTTCCCTGCCCACAAGTACAAGTGAATCCAGAAAATGACACGAGAAATCGAGATGAGTCCAGCCAAACATAATGATACCAGCAAAAGATTCCAGAGTGATTCCAGTAGGTGGTTCCAGTAGTGATTCCAGTAGGTGATGCCAGTAGTGGTTCCAGAAGGTGATGCCAGTAGTGATTCCAAAAATAGAGGCCAGACAAAATGGTATATGTGTCGCATACATGAATCCAGAAATATCCATACGTGTTGTAAGAATCACATAAAACTAACTAGAACTGAAGTACAGTAATTGACAAGTAAATGAAAGAACTATCAGAGAATGTACTCGCCTGTTACTCTGAAAAGAGTAATAAAATATCAGATGTCTGCACCGGAGTCACAATGTCCTAAATAGAGCAGTATGGGTTATGACATGTTCAATACAAGGAAAATAAAAGCTACAATGCAATCTACATAATTTCTAGGCCAATCTAGGTCAAAGTCAACTCTAAGTCAAACCTGGTCAACTGTCTAGGTCAAACTAGGTCCAAGTCAAACTTGGTCAACTCTGGGTCAACCAAAATCAACTACTCTAGTCAAACTAGGTCAGTGTCACACCTGGACTCAATGTTGACTTATAGTTGACTTTTGGTCAACTGGTCAACCCTGGTCAACCTTAGTCTAACTGGGTCAAACTTAGTCAAATGGTCAACTTGGCTAATCTAGGGTTTTGGACTTATACTTAACAACCTTGGTCCAACTATTGGTCAACTCTAGACCTAAACAACATACACTAGGCTATTCTAACCTATATCAACTATAGACTAAAATTCTAGCACAACCTATACCTTAAACCAACCTTATAGCCAACACTACCAACTCAACAACAAAAAGAAAAACATCACATATAGATATATCATATGAAATCAGCTATAGGGAAGATACCTATAATATATATATATATATATATATATATATATATATATATATATATATATATATATATATATATATATATATATACTTACATACATATATACATGCATTACATAGATGAATTTAAACCCCATCTAAATTGTACCCACCTATTCTTAGATAACTAATCCTACTGATACCTTAAAACCCTTGGTACTTCTAACTTAGCTAAACAAGTAGTCTGCATCTAGCCTATACTCTAACACATATACATTAATATATATTACATTGCATATCTACCATTCAATTATAAAGAAGGAATGAAGGAAACTAGGAAACAGGGAATGGAATGTGTCTATGTGTGTTTCAGGAACACTCTTCATAATTCGATTCATGTATCCATTCATAATATCATTTATTCATTTTAAACTATACACTCAATCTTAGTTAACACAATCATCCCAATTTTTTCTATTTCAGATTTTATATAAACCTACATAAGTACATACATATAGATTGATAATATACATACATATACATAAAATCAAAACCCAACAATCATCAAAACCAATTTCAGTTTTCAGTTTTATATAAACAGTCAAGGAATCCTCAGTTTTGTGTGTGTGTGTATTGACAGGAAGGGTGTGATAGCTCTCAGTTTGCAGGACATTCACAGGGTTCAGTTTTTCAGGTTGTGGTTTGTGTGTGTCTAGAATACATGACTGTGGGGTTGTGTACATATGCAGTTAGTTGACAGAGACTTAGTGCTCTTGTGTCTCAGACATTGAACTTTAATGACAGAAAAACAAATGTTCACAGGATGCATTTGTAATAGTGTGAGTGTGTGCAATGGTGAATGGAACATTGAGTTTATGAATAGGAAATCAGTTTTAACTGGGTTGAATGATCAGGAATCATGACAGTCCACATATCTCAACATAAACCAAGTATCCTATAGGTAAGCCTATAGGCTAACCCAACTATTCAACCCAACTCCTAATATCAGGTTTTTATTTCAGTTTAATAGTGAAGTAACCTCTGACAATTGAAATCATTTCAGTGAATATCATTTCAATGCATACACATATATATAGACATAGCTACATATATTTAGATATAACAACCAACTGAAAGCTAAATATATGGAAACCTATATGAACCAAACTGAAATTAACATCAATTCAGGTAATGTATGAACTCGTTTTGAAATCAAATTGAATTATTGAAAACATTTTAAAGAAACAGTAACAATTTATCAGTGAAAAAAATGGATTAACACATGACAGTTACCAATGTTCAGTTTCATTGAATCTGGTATATAATTCGAATCTCCATAAACCCAAAACTAAAATGAACATTTCGAATCCTATCTGGAATCTAAGCATCGATAGGAAATGAATAGATCAAAACTCAAAGACCCAAACAATCCCTAATCCGAACCCAGGTATCAGAAAAAAAAATGAGTATCATGAAGAATGCTAAATCAAAGCTAAAACCCAATTAAATCCAATTACAGTGTGAGCAAGTGTTCTTCCTATAAGTACGTGTCCTGGGGGGTATTCGTGTCCATGTAAACGGACCCGAGGTGTCCAAGAATCAAATCGAAACAGTGCATCAATTACTGTACAGGCAGCCTCGTACAGCCATGTCGTGTCCGATTGGACACGACACAGAGCTCGAGAGGTGTCGAGCCTGTGCATACACGTTCACCCATGATAGGGCTAGAGTTTTATCACCCTGCAACGTGTCGAAACCACGTCGTGTCCAATTTACAGCCCCGTATCAGAGACACGAAACACGCGGGCACAGTGCAGGGAAAAACACGTGCACATGCGATTCCTTTGCGCACACATATCGAGGTCCCATGACACTTTATGGGTAGGATGTCAGTCATGTCCCCTAGCTGTGTGTTAATTTTCACGTGTTCAAGTGACACAGTCACGAAGAAATCGTGATCGAGTAGCAGGACACTGTACGATAGTGTCGTGTAGGGTGTTCGTGTCTATTTTGGACACAGACACAGCTCTAAAACGTGCTCAGTGTGTTGGATTCGTGATCAGCATGCCAAGGGCTTCAAAATCATGTAATTAGTTTTTGAAATTAACAATATTTTTTTCTATGTGACATTTCATCGAACACCCAATTAAATAAACCGATACGTGTCCGATACGGACACGAAATGGACACGGATTCCTACCAAACTTGGGCTACACCTAGGGGAATCCTAAATGAATACATCTATGAATAAAAATCATGATTTCAATGGGTGTAGATAGGTTTACCTATTGAGGGCTAGAATCTCAATGTAAAGAGCCTCGATTCGATGTCTTCTTCGATTTTCTCCGGTTCAACCATCATCGATCCTTGCTAGCAAGTACCCACAAGTATCCTCTACTGTTGGGGATGATGGTGCAATTGATTTGACTCAATTTGGGCTCAATTTGGATTTATTGGGAGAGTTTTAGGGAAGAACAAGTAGGGCTTTTTCTAGGGTTTGTAAAAGAGGCCAAGGCTTTGTTAATGTGACTTTATAGGAGGGGGGGGGGGGTCTTGTGTGGCTGTTGAAATCATTAGGGTTAGGGTTTTAGATGAGTGGTTGAGGTTGCTCCAACAATTTCCAAGGCTTCCTATTGGTTAAGGCTTCTTTTCACAAATATCTTAAAAAGAAATATCTTCCCTAATAATATCTAGATATTACTAACCATGACACTTAGTAGGAATGTTCTAACCCTAATTTCAACCTCATGACTAATCTAGGTTAGGTTAACTTCTAGGTTAAGGCTTCACAAAAAGGCTAGCATAATATTTAATTAATATAAATTACAAATTCACAAAATTGTCAAAATGACCAAAATACCTTTAGGCTAAAAATTAGTAATATGAAATTCTAATCACGTGACTAGGCTCCCTTGGTCATGGTTAGTCTCTAGGCTTAGCAAAACTAGGGTTTAACTAGTTAATCATCAAAATCACCAATCACTATTTTAAATAGTTTTAAATTAATTAAAAATCACCAAAAATCACAATATAATTTAAATATTATTATTAAATGATTATAATTATAAAATTTCAAAATTGCCCTCATTTGGAAAACTGGGTGTTACAGACAGAATAACACTTAATGTCCCTCCTAAGTGCTTTGCATATGTCCAATGGACCAATGCTCAGTAGAAGATAGGTCCACGATGCTGATTCTGATACTGCAAACCTTGAATTAAATACAATTAGAATTCATCCCGATATACCTATATTCCTTCGACCATAAATTGTCATATTAAAGCTCCAGCTCCAGCTTGCCCTATTTGAGCCAACTCGTAGACTTGATCAAGAATAGTCTTCAGTAAAATATCCCTATCAAATGACCTGTTCGTCTTTTCTTGCAAGTTGAAGCCTACCTCTGAGAAGATGACAGGTTTCTTTAGCACATTTTTGCTGTCGTTCACATGGGAAGCCACCCAGCTATACAGGTATTTGACCTTCTCTTCCAGGTTTGCCTGAGGGATCCAGCTATCAAGATATGCATGGACTGAAGCAAAATCAATATATATGCAACTGTCGGTTTGGATGAAATCTGAACCAAGTGCACCTGTCCAATCCCCAAGGTTCACTCTCAATCTTTCAGTTCTTTTATGCCCATAGAACCCTTCAAGGCCAATGGTAACAAGGTGGTTCTGGTACAAACTCTTGACATAAGAAGCTATCTCAGTGATCCAAGCCTAACCAAAAGCATAAATTAAGATTCAATCTCTTGGCATTGCAGATGGTTAGCAAGTTTATTAAAATTGTTTTTTCTAAAATTAATGGTTAAGAAAGTTTAAGAGCGGTTCTTCACCTGAAGGAGAGGAGCAGATGAATTCACTACACAACGAGGCTCGTTTATGTGTTCCCAAGCAAATATGGCAGGTTCATCCAAATATCTAATTCTACTAAATGAGTTTCTTCTTGTCAAGATTGCCTGTGTTGTGTCATAAAATAAATAAATAAATATGCTTCACAACACAACAATATGAAATCTAATTGTGACCTTAAGATAGCAGAGATAGTGATATTGGCATGAGGACAAGTTGCAAACAGGCTATACTGAGGGCGTCATTGATTTGAACAAGTTAAAGTCAGATTCATTGACATAATTCAGTAGCCTTAACCAGATAGACAGATCAGGTCTACGCCAGGTACACTTTAAATAACTTGTCCCAATAGTCAAGTCCATTTTCAGATTGGGTTAGGGAGATTCCAGACTGACATGACAATAGCTATCACAAGAACCACTTATTTATTGTAAAAAATCTAATTGGCCATTGTTGCAGTAGTAGCAATAACTCTCCAATATATGCAGTCAACAACCAACCATAAAACATCCAATCTAACCTTCATGTACGAACCACATCTAACATGCCATAAAATAAGATACAAATATTCACAAGGAATGGAGCTTTGCAGGGATAGGGGTATGGGGGTCTTAGTAGTATAAAGGTAATATAGCAGATACAAAAATAAAATAAACGATAAATGAGAAATCTAGGGACTATTATGCATGCAATGAAGACGATAAAATGTACTTTACACTAGCATATCAATAAAGAGGATCCTAAGACATAGTGAGGGGTTACTTAATGAGGGATCACTAAAGCAATAATCCTGCAACATTACCATCCTAATTCACGACAACGATCTCAACCGTTGGTAATTAAAACACAACTGTCGCACATTGGTAATTGAAACATCATTGTTTAGATTACTTGGTTTTTTCTTAACAATGTATTATTTATGTAGAGTATACGTGCTTGTCTTTTAGATATAAGAAAGTGCAGCTTGATGACTCGTTACAACAAGATTTGTGTCTAACCACAATTTAAAGTAGCATATGATACACAATAACAAAAGTATCTCAACAAAGTTAAGGTTTGAAGTCTCAAATAAATTTATTTGAATTACATGACATCTCACCTAATTATTAATCGTTTTAGGTGCCGAAAAGAATCAGACTGTATCATGTCATACTTAATAAACCATCATATTTAAAGCACAATAATTTGGTTTACCAAGCATATCTAATGGAAAGCCCAAAAATCTGGAATTTGAATGGCATCTACTATGATGTGGACCTTAGATATCGTCATACCACTATAGTATATACCTATAATCTTCTTATAACATACCTAAAGTTCACAAGACTAGATTGGGAGAGCCATTTTGTACTCCCCTATCATGTTGAATCCCCTTCCATCCCTTGATTTCGTATAATGCATCAAAACATCTACTCTGATCATTCAAGTCAAGGGTTGTATCATTGAAAAGGTCACGAGTCATCACCAAATAATAAGAATTGTATCGTATCAACAAAAACAAGTCTATAACTAATTTCTGAGAAATTCTAATAAGAATGTGTAAGACAATCGACATTTTTTGGACTACATTTTACACAATTTACAATTTCACATAGTTGTCCACAATATATGAAAAGATAGGAGGGTCCTCGGTCATCAACTTATCACCAACAAGTTGAATGTTATGGTTCACCATAGTATATGGATGATAGAGGAACAAAAAAATTCTTTCAGCAGAGAGGATATTTTATAAAAGTTACCTTTACTTAATCCTTGAAAAGCCTTTTATAACAGGATCTGAGAAAAAAGAATCAGTTAAGTTAGCAAGTTGGTGATTACCCATATGAAAATATTTTCCCTTAATATCCTAATATTTCCTAAAGTCCCAACCAAGATGTCTTTCGAATTTAGTGACATGCTCCTACATACAGATGATGAAAATTCTGACACGAAGAAATTACGCAAGTTCGAAGTGGATAAAAAATTTGTATAAAAAATTGCTATCAAACATTACTAAATGAAAACGATAATTACATTCAATTTAGTTAATGATTTCCCTACCTCCAATTATTTTATTTCTTCCCCAGATAATTGTCCATCTCTCCTTCTTTCCCACAGAACTCATTGTAGTAATTTCAGTTAAAAGGAGTGCAACAACACATTCAGTTATGTGGCTGACTCAGGTCATAGCCTAAAATTACATGAACTATTGCAGTCATGAACCAGGATTTTCCTCAAAATAAAATCACATGTTGGACTATCAGACCTAGGGGCACAGTCGTGGCCCTCCGGCCCAGGTGGCTACGCCTACCGGTATATGTTGTGAGCAAATTTTTTGCCCAATATTTATCATCGCAGAAATGGAGGAATCATAAATTTGGCAAAAATCAAAGAAAGAAATAAAAAAAACCATTCGTTGGGGGAAATTGGAATCAAACAAAAAACCTTTCATGTAAGACAAAAATAATGACTAACAAGTGATAAAATTCAGTAAAAAGTAAGGAGATGCTTACATATGAAGGGTTCTATTCTTTAATCTGTTAAAATCCGCATGTGATGCTTCAGAGCTGCAAATGAATTCGAGTCGAAGGGTTCGCAGGGAAGTCGACTAGGGTTTACGGCCGTGGGGAGTCGACTTGGGTTCAGGGCCGCGAGAAGTCGGCTAGGGTTCAGGGCAACCGGCTAAATTTTTTTCAATATGAGTAGAGAGGAGAAGATTGGGGCAGTAGTAGGTGGAAAGTAATGAAGTTTATGAGGGAAATATATAGGACCCAAAATATTTGGCAAAGAGGGAACAAATTAGAAGAGAGATTTTGTGTTGTTTCCTTCTTCTTCTTGTTTCTTCTCAGTCAAAATAAACATCAGAATCCTTCTTTCCTTTTTTAAGCCAAAATAAACCAACGTTATACAAATTGTCGGAATTATGCAACGTTTATTATGAAATGTTGTTATATCATATCTATGCCGACCTTACCATAAATCTCAGAATATAAATGTCGAATATTCACAACATTTATGAGAAAATGTTGATATTTTTCAACGTTTATGATAAACCGTCGGTATATCATTCCTACGCTGACGTTAACATAAACGTCAAAAAATTAAACGTCGGGAAAGCTACATTTTCTTGTAGTGTCGACTAGCCAAACCCAATAGTGACTTGCTAATGATGCCCATCAACGGCAAATTTCTAAAGAAGTATTATGCCTGAAGATGAAACTGGCATAGGCTCTCGCATCCCCTAAGAGTGCCTATGGGTTATGTTAAGGGGATTCCTTTCTTCTATATCTTCCCTCCAGTAGATGAAGCACTTCACGTCCATATTACCTCTGGATTGCTCCGCTACACCCAGACGATGCGTCTACCACGTCCGTATTACCTCTGCGTAGTTGTTCTCTCCGTATTGATCCTATGATTATCTTGGCTATCTAGAAAATAGTTCACGTTCATAATACCTCTGAATTGTTGTTCTACATCCTAGCGAAGATTAGGCCTACCATATTCATATTACCTCTGGTTAGGCATCTCTTCTATAATAACCCCTCCTTATGTTGAAGAAAAAAGTGAGGAAACAGAAGAGTTTTTATACAGAAACATGTGGCTATGAAGGCCTATTACAAACTCTTTATAGTTACATACACAGAGACAAGAATCTGAAACATCACCAATCACGTATGCTCATGCCACATGTTCATGCTTCTGTTCAAAGTATCCCGAGCTTGACTCAAGTTCGAAATACTTTAAAGGGGGTCTTTTAGAAGCATGAAAAATCATAGCAGATAACATTCCTCCACTACAGCGCAGATGATACGAAGGCGCAGACCGAGTATTAAAAAGACAACAGAAGATATGGAAAGAAGTTCTGTTATTATTATGCCAACAAAGATCTTGTACAGATTCATCAAGGCTATACGTAAAGGACTAATCCCACTTCTTCTACAAAGGATCGTTCGCAGGTTCAGCAGACCCTATAGGAGTCTATAATTGACTTAGTCTTTATCAAAATACAGGCGTCTTTCATCTTGGTACGCATACTAGAAGATTGATCTTCATCAAGGCGCATTCTGACTTTCTTGTGCACACAACCCTCCAAACGCGCGTCAATTACTCGGCCAAAGCAAGCAACTTCCTGAAGCAGCTATTGGCCCGAGCTTCTTGAAGGCGCAGTAGGTCGCAAAGCCAGAATGAGTAGAGCAGAGCAGAGTACATCCTGACAACCGAACCAAACTCGATCGTCAGGACCTCCAAGACGTTGCCCAGAGTCAAACTCCTTAGGGAGGATACTTGGATACTTCTTAAGAGCAGTGACGGCTCCTTATACAGAGAGTTCTTCTACAAGAACAAGACCCCTTCGAACGAGAGAAGCCCTAATCAATAGCTGACTTATGCAAGGCCGGCAGCCGTCTGAAGCTAATTCTGGATCAAATATGGTGGTGAAGGGTGCCACGAAGAAGATAGTGACTCTTTAGAGAAATACTTCCCCTTTTATAGGACCGGGAGTGGTCCAAACTATAGGCCACTTGGCCAACAGTCAAAATTTTCTCATTAATGGGATGAGCCTAGGATTCGACATAATGGGTCTCAATTAATAGGCCCATTCAAGTGAGTCTCCAAATCGTTCAAATGCTCCTTGGAATTCCCAAATTAACAGTGGCAATTAAGAAGGAGACTGCATTCAAGGGTAGTCATTTACTTCTCCTGTAAAGAAGACTTAAAAGCCAAGCTATCTTCAACCGGAGGCACAGGCACCCCACTGTGTTCCTTTGCTTCCAAGGCGCTGACAGTACATCTCCCTCTCAGAAGCACAGACAGCTGCTTCGATCCAAGTACCCGGCCCGTTCAACGGCCCTTTTTTTCAGCAAGGACTTGGAAGACACCGTTTGCCTCCAGTACAAGCCGGACTCCTACTCTAAAGCTCGGTAAAATGGTCTATCTGAAGGTGTAAACTACTCGTCGCCCTAAAGCACAATGACTTTACCCAAAACACAGCCTACTCGTCGCCCCTAAAAGCACAGAGGCTCCATTGTCTTAGAAATATAGTCCACTTGTCGCCCTAAAGCATAGAGGCTCCGTCGTCTCCAGAAGCACAGTCTGCTCGTCGCCCAAGAAGCACAACCAGCCTTGTCTGAAGCACAGACGGCATGGTCCCGTCCAATTGGTTTGCTTAAACTGCCTTAAAGATAGGATTAGCATAGACAGCCTGAATCACAGACGGCGAGTATTTTATAAGATTGATTTAAATCTCGGACGAAGATTACAGAAAATATAAATCTGAGATTAAATTCCAAGATTTGCTCAGCTACATCTGAACAAGCAAATCGACACAGGCCATGTGTCACCTCCTTCGGTTATTTTGATAACCACCAGAGATCTCATTTGAGGGAAATCTCAACACCCGCACGTATCAGTACCACAGAAGGTCGTACCGTGCAAGAACAACAGATTCCTTCATATCTCAAAACCCTAATGCATATCGTATATGTGCCCCTCTCCCCTATAAATATGAGAGGTTTTCCCCCAACAACATGATCAACAAGGAGAAGAAGATCCACAGAATTATCAAAATCTTCAACTTAGATGTCCTCCTGATCGACAACACTAGTGTTCCATCGAAGGCACCAGAAAGTCAGAACAAGTCTCATATCATCATCGGATCGTCAACGGAGTAAAGGAGTCGCTGTAGTGCTCGCTCTCCACCGTCACACTTTTCTAGAAACTTTTGTACTTAGATTTCTTCGCATAAGAATCGATTGTACTCTTTTTTACGTTCATAATACAAAAAGTTCGTTCAATCTTTTGTTATATCGAACAACTGTATGCTTTAAATTATGTTGGCTATGAGATTTGCATGCTTTACTTCTTGTCGGCTATAACATGAAAGTGACCCTAAGGCAACGAGAAAGATCACTTTTAATAATGTCCTATAACATGATTACTTAGTATTGTCTTCTTAGGTGAGTTGGGCTGGCACCGCTCGCTAGTACATTGTTAATGGACTGACCCATGTTGTGGGCAATATTACAGATGCTCGTCCATGGGGAAATCGTTTGATCCGTTCTTGGCATCGATTAATCGGATGGGTGCGTAGAAGCTCTTCTTGCAAGACGATGTCTTCTGCTATAGGGGACATAATATATGAAATAGTATAACTCAGTTGTACCAGTAAGATTGTAGCTAAATTGTCAAGTTCATTATAAAGAAGTTAGCATATTTAGTTGTAGCCTAAAGGGCAAGTGTATATATTCAGTTGGCTATGCAAGAGTCTTGTAATCAGTTGTAAACTCTGTATTCTGCTACAAGTCTTATAATCTATTACAATTATCAATAAAGATAGATATATCTTTATATCTTGTGTGACTTCAATTTATCTGCTTGCTTTAGCAGTGCTGTCGTTGTTTTCTGAGAAATACCAGGAACTGTAATGGTTTTGCCTTGTACAAGTGCAATCTAGACTTCTACGGCATCACACCCAGTAGTTAGTTTTCGATCCTCCGAGATTGGAGCATGACATAATGGTATCAAAGTACGGCTTTTTGTCCTTGGATTCTTATTCGATTTGTTTCAAATCAATGTTGCTACTAAGATGATTCAAAGTTGCTTCCGCGATGATTCAAAGACTGCTTCTGCAATTACTCAAAGTCGCGTCCGCGTGAATGAAAGTTGCTTCGGCAAATACTCAAAGTCGCTTTCGCGATGTAAGACCCCTGATTTTTGGATTTTATTTTTAATTATTTTATATGGATATTTTAAATATTAAAGTGAATAATGACTATGATAGTAGTTTACCGTAGCTTTGACTTTTGAAGCACAAAAAAAATTGTATTCTCAAATCCAATTCTATAATGGAATTCTAGACTCGTCCACCTTCAGTTTGATATATCATGTCCCATCCAAATATACTTTTCAACATTCTTTTGGCTTTGCACAATTTCGGGTCAACTTAGGCTATTTGATCATTTATCGTAATTCTAGGCCCAATTTCTAAATTGAGTTTGGGACTTGACATAGGTCGAAACCGTATGACCCAATATATGGTTTTGATCCATTTTGAGTCTATAATGCACATGCCAAGGGTGTACCATCCAATAGAGTTCTCATGTGTTACTTATTTGCAAATGGCTCATGAGACTCATTAAATTAATTTTTCGGGTCCAACTTGACTAGTAATGCTACTCGGACCCTAACCTAGTCAACCCTACAAGCTAGAGCCTAACTAGGAGTACCAAAATCAAGTATAAAAATATTTAAGAGAATTTTAAGGATTAAATTGCAGCCATAGACAACATTCCCTTATATCTTTGACTTGGTCAAAGTGCTATCCAAATTAGGAAACCTATTACTAATAATATAATTTGGAGAACCAAATCATATCCAAATAAGATCAAACCAAAGCCCATGCCCTAATAATATAAATAAAAATCAAACCCTCCCTCTCTTTATAACCACCAACACCCCATGTAGCCCATACTTGCACGCGGCCACAATCTCCTAACCCGAAACCTTAAGCAACCCCCCTTTCTTCACAAAATATGATTTCTCCTCAATTTTTGTGCCAACCACCACCACTCTTACGACCTCCTCAATGTTTTCTTCCACCCTAGCAACTGTAGAAGAAACCTTGCGGACATTAGAGAGGTATACGACGTGCTATTTGGGCCAAAACTCCGTCGAATCGAAGTCTGAAACGTCACAGCAGGTTAGTCGAATTTTTGATGATATTTCATCCACTTTTTCTCATCTGTTTCTCCTCAAACCAAATTTGAGAGTTATCTTTGTGTGTATACTCCAACCCTTGATTGTTGGATCCCCAAGTTCCAAGCAGTTTACCCGTGGCTTCGATTCTACGACAGGGTGTCCAAATCGATGAATTCTGTTGCGAGCCATTTTTCACCTATCTAAGTTAAGTTTGCAAATTTATTATATTTTTATTCAGAATCTAGACGTCGATAACTTTTTGTGCATATCTGAAAGTTATGTTTCACATCCGTTTACTATTTTTAAAAATTCAAGACAATTGCCGTGTCACCGAACTCCGAAAAATTCTGCTTTCCTTGTGTCCAAAAGTGTCAAAAGTCCATGAGTTCATATTAAACTTTATGTTGTGCAAGGTTTAACATTATAAGTACTATTTTAACTAATTTCTGGAATTTTTATAGAATTTATTAATTTTATTTAATCATTGTTCTGGGACTAAATTAATGTGTCGAATTGAGAAAGTTATTTGTGGCATTGATATAAGACCGCTTGTGAAAGGGTTCCCCTATTAAAAATATAAATATAGCAATATATAAGTATTTATAGATAAATTCCAGAATTTAAATATGTCAATTATTATAATTGTAAAGTATTTACGAGAGGTTTTGTTAGCTATATGTACATATATAATAGATGCAATATCGTAACAACGTTATGGCAACTAGGAGGCGTAGATACTCATATAATTTATATATGGTGTGTTGATAAAGAATATTAAATATAGTGTATCATTATAGGTGAGCTTGGGAGGATCGACAAGGACACCGGAGTTGGACAGGCTTAGCCGCAGACATCAGTTACAGGCAAGCGTGCCTTGCTTCGTTACAGATTATTTTTTTCTGTTTGTTTTTTTTATTAGCATTGCATGACGTAGGACATTGATACTTAGTGTCCGTTTATAAATGGGTGTCGATGTCATGATAGTGACATCGAGTATTGATATTAGGCATTACGTACATACTGATGTGTCTATTGACACAATTGACCATAGGACATCGATACATTTATGATGCAAGATTTATATGACTATTCATTGTATTGACCTTGTGTTAGCATTCTAGATTTCGTTATCAGGATTGCTTTTACTTTTGAGATAACTGTACAAATTTGACATTGCTAGATTCTAGACATGGGGATTGGAGAGAACTTGACTACAACATCAGACTTATTATCGTGTTATTTAGTGACCTTTATCTCTGTAGCAGAGTAAAGGATTATCACTATCGAGAATTGATTGTCCTTGGTTCCACGACACAGGTACTGGGGACAATACCCTGCTGAGGTGCTAGTGAGCCTTAGTGGAAGGGGTCTGGTATTATAGAAAAGAATCTCACTTGCATACCACATAGACAGATATAATAGATTGTGCAACTTGCTAGTCCTCTGAGGACCTAGCTATTTTTCAGGCTTAGACGAAGCCGAAGACTACCCGGAGGTTTATGGTTTGGGAGCTGAGACCGGAGGCGTACCGGC
The DNA here is from genome assembly GCA_029216955.1 of Iris pallida. NCBI lineage: Eukaryota > Viridiplantae > Streptophyta > Magnoliopsida > Asparagales > Iridaceae > Iris > Iris pallida. The sequence continues at coordinate 24,126,742 of JANAVB010012198.1, forward strand.
ACAGAAGGACGAGATTGTGCCAGAGGACTTCTCGTGATCATGTTACCTTCATATTTAGTCTTGCTATATTATTTTTTTTTCTTTTCATCAGACTTGTAGTTGATTTGTACTTTGTTTCTATCTTTGTGGTTTCAGGATATTTTACCTACACAGGCTTTATTACTTTTGTTGCTGGATATTTGAGACATTTTTTTATTTATTCTTGATCTCTTTGTGGACCAGTAGATGTGATTAGGTGTATATAACTGTGAACTGTGTTGTATATCTAGGTGTTATCATGATTTACATCTTAAGTATTTTGCTAATGGGCATGTTGTGTAGCTTGGCCCATTGGTGAAGTACTGCAGGCATGTATTCGTATACCTGGTCCAACGTATTTTGAGGGTGAGGCATTATATGTTTTTTGGTGGCCCATGCAGGTCTACGTTAATCACTTCGGTTACGTTACTATACCAACGTGAGCCTGCAATTATAATAGAAAAGACCCATAGGTTCACATCTACATGCTTAATACCTTTCTTGACTTCGTTTTAAACTGCCACTTGACTGCTTGATTTGCATCCAGTTTGATTCTGTTCTACCATAATCCTTATTTATTTGTGCTAAAAAGACGAATCTTCATAGTGGACATATCTTCCCCTTACTATCATGTTAGGAAGGGCATAGACATTAGAAGTCATAAGTATTTGTGGAGTCTTCACGAATTGTGCGATGTCGTGGTGATATCTATATTATGAGCCCATAATAGATTGAGGAATAGGACTTGAGGATACATCCACAAACAAGATTATAGACTTCTCTCAGACTCTTTAATATGAATGTTTCCATGTTATCTTCTTTTTCAACATGATTGCTTTTGCGTTCTTCCCTACTCGAGATTTGACTAAACCCTTCTATGTTGACTTCTTGAGTAATTTTTTCCGTTTTTTTTTGTGCTAAGTTGTCAAAAAGTGTCTTATGGATTGGTCCAAGGAAAAGTTTGAGAAATTATATTTAACCTTGTATTATGGAATCAAAGTTTTTGTAGCCAGAGAAATACTTGCGAGGCAGGACTTCAGATAACGGTATCATGGCTACATATATTTCTTGAATTCTACTTGACCTATAACCTATGCATGTTGATCTCTTATCCTGTATTTTCGTAAAAAGTCAATTCAAAAATATTTTATAGATTTGGCCAAGATAAGCTCAAGAACCTATATTACCTGGCATAGCAGATGTGCACTGCAGCCATCCGTCGTATTATGGAACAAGAAACATATTTGCAGCCAGATGCACACTGGCGTAGCAGTAACTTCATATGACATAATTACAGAGATATATGGTTCTCGAGTATTACCTAGACTACGTTATATGCAACTTGTTTGGCCTCACGTCGTTCTTGGAAATAGTTCGACAAACCCTCAAGCTTTGCTTGACCCTACCATTGTTTGAAATTGGTATGTAGGTTTGTTTGACCCAGCCTTAGGCTTCCGTTACCTTCTATTTGTTAAATAAATAAAATGCACAAACCTTATTGTTATATTATAGAATACAATTAAGCTAGATTATTGGTGTGATTGTGATGTTGGGTAGCTAGAAACGGATAAGTTTCTTAGAGATAGATCCTAGTAAGATAATGAGTCGAGTATGAGTGTCTGGATATCGGATGCGTAGAGCCTATTAGGAGAAATTTCTAGGAGTGAACTGACGAATATCATTGAATAGGCTATAATATTATACCTACGATAGAATGGTATGACTAGTGGTATTAGAATTCTTCGGCAGTAAACACTTTAATCCTTTTTTCCCTAGCTTATTTTCGAGAAGCATCTTAGAGTTGTATTGGGAGTATTAAGGAAGGAGAGATTGTATGCTAAGCTTAGTAAGTATGAATTTTGCCTTTATAGAGTTCCTTTCCCTGGATATATTATCTCGGGAGAAGGACTTTTCGTTGATCAGGAAAAGATAGCTACCGTAGAGTCTTGGCCGATACCAACATCGGTTGCAGAAGTTAGGAGTTTTCTCAGACTTACAGAGTATTACCGCAGTTTCGTACAGAATTTCTTACAGATTGCAGAGCCGATAACACGGTAGACCCGTAAGGATCAGGAGTTCCAGTAGACAGAAGATTATAAGAAGGCATTTGAAGAGTTGAAGAAGAGGTTGACCTCAACACCTATTTTGACGCTTCGTTTTGGATCTGGGGGATTCGTTGTATATAGTGATGCGTCGGGTAGTGGACTTGGATATGTTTTGATGCAACACGGAAGGTCATAGCCTACGCATTGAGGCAACTAAGAGCACATGAGAAGAATTACCCTACTTATGATTTGGAGTTAGCAGTTGTGATCTTTATGTTGAAGATGAGTCATTATTTGAACGGAGAGCGTGTGAAGATATTTACAGATCATAAGAGCTTGAAATATATCTTCAAGCAAAAGGAGTTGAATATGAGACAGAGGCGGTTGTTGGAGCTCATGACAGACTATGACATAGATTTGTAGTACCATCCTGGCAAGACAAACGTAGTAGCGGTTGATTTAAGTAGGAAGCCTATTGCATATTTCTTGACAGCTCAGCCACAGTTATTAGAGGATCTTCAGGAGCTTGGAATAAAAGTCATTATGCTGGAACAATAAAGTACTTGCCAATCTTTAAGTATAGTCGTCACTTGTGGATAGAATCAAGGTAGCGTTACCTACAGATGTAAGATTTTGATGACTTTGCGAGAGGACAAAGGTGAGAGCGACAGTTACTTAGACCAGAGCTGGTGACGTAGACAGTCGAGAAAGTAAAGCGGATTAAGAGTCATCTTCAAAGACATGAAGAATCATTGGGCCGATACGCATCGTCGACCACTAGAATTCAAGGAGAGAGAGCATGTATTTCTGAGGATTTTATCGACTCGGGCACTATTAGATTCAGGAGTAGGAGGAAGTTGAGTCCAAGGTATATTGGACCGTTCGATATCATTGAGCGTATAGGAGAGGTGGCATATCATCTTCCATTACCCCTATCACTAGAGGGAGTACATGATGTATTCTACGTCTCACAGCTGAGGAGGTATGTGATTGATCCCAGTCATGTAGTCGATCACTCTTAGATCACAGTGGGACCTATTTTATCATACGAGGAGCAGTCGGTAGGTACCTTGGATACGAGCGAAAAGATGCTCAGAGGGCAAACGATTAAACTGGTTCGTGTTGCATGGAGGCACCATTCTACGGGAGAATTAACTTGGGAGCGTGAAGATTCTATGCGTGAGCGTTATCCCCACTTATTCGTAGATACCGGTAAGTCTTAACCTAATTATTCATATGATAAGATTTTTCTATATAATTATGTTATTTTTAATTTCGAGGATGAAATTTTCTAAGGTGGGTAGGTTGTAAGCTCCCTGATTTTTGGATTTTATTTTTAATTATTGTATATGGATATTTTAAATGTTAAAGTCAATAATGACTATGATAGTAGTTTACCGTAGCTTTGACTTTTGAAGCACAAAAATATTGTTTTCTCAAATCCAATTCCATATTGGAATTCTAGACTCGTCCACCTTCAGTTTAATATATCATGTCCAATCCAAATTTACTTTTCAACATTCTTTTAGCTTCACACAATTTTGGGTCAACTTAGGCTATTTGATCATTTATCGTAATTTTAGGCCCAACTTCTAAATTGATTTCGGGACTTAACCTAAATCGAAATCGTATGACCCAATATATGGTTTTGATCCATTTTGAGTCTATAATGCACATGCCTAGGGTGTACCATCCAATCGAGTTCTCATGTGCTACTTATTTGCAAATTGCACATGAGACTCATTAAATTAATTTTTTGGGTCCAACTTGACTAGTAATGCTACTCGGACCCTAACCTGGTCAACCCTACTAGTTAGAGCCTAACTAGGAGTACCAAAACCAAGTATACATATATTTAAGAAAATTTTAAGGATTAAATTGCAGCCATATACAATATTTCTTTATATCTTTGACTTGGTCAAACTACTATCCAAATTAGGAAACCTATACTAATAATATAATTTGGAGAACCAAATCATATCCAAATTAGATCAAACCAAAGCCAATGCCCTAATAATATAAATACAAACCCAACCCTAACATTTTTTCTCTCTCTTTATAATCACCAACACCATACGTAGCCCCTACTTGCATGTAGCCACAACCTCCAAACTCGAAACCCTAGCCAACCCCCATTTCTTCACAAAATATGACTTCTTCTCAATTTATGCGCCAACCACCACCACTATTGTGACCCCCTTGACGTTCTCTTCCACCCTAGAAACTGTAAGAGAAACCTTACGGCCGTTAGAGAGGTGCACGACGCGCTACTTGGGTCGGAACTCTGCCGAATCGAAGTCTAAAATGTCATAACAGGTTAGTCGACTTGTAGATGATGTTTCATCCACTTTTTCTCATCTGTTTCTCCTCAAACCAAATCTAAGAGTTACCTTTGTGTGTCTACTCCAACCCCTAATCATCGGATTCCCCAGTTCCAAGTAGTTTGTCCGTGGTATTGATTCTAGGACAGGGTGTCCAAAATCGAGGAATTATGTTGCGAGATATTTTTCACCTATCTAAGTTAAGTTTCTAACTTTCTTATATTTTTATTCAGAATCTAAACTTCGATACCTTTCCGACACGTATATGAAAGTTAGGTTTTGCATACGTTACTATTTTTAAAAATTCAAGACATTTATCGTGTCACCGAACTCAGAACATTTTTGCTTTCCTTGTATCCAAAAGTGTCAAAACTCCATGAGTTCATATTAAATTTTACGTTGTGCAAGATTTAGCATTATAAGTATTATTTAACCTAATTTTTGGGATTTTTATAGAATTTATTAATTTTATTTAATCATTGTTTCGGGACTAAATTAATGTGTCAAATTGAGGAAGTTATATGTGACATTGACATAAGACTCTTGTGAAAGGGTTCCCCTATTGAAAATATAATTATAGAAATATATAAGTATTTATACATAAATTCTAGGATTTAAATATATTATTTTATTATAATTGTAAAGTATTTACGAGAGGTTTTGTTAACTATATATACTTACTTATATAATAGATGCAGTGTCATAACAACGTTATGGCAACTAGGAGGCGTAGATACTCATATAATTTATATATGGTATGTTAATATAGAATATTAAATATAGTGTATTATTATAGGTGAGCTTGGGAGGATCGACAAGGATACAGGAGTTGGACAGGCTTACCCGCAGACAGCAGTTATAAGTAAGTGTGCCTTGCCTTCGTTACAGATTATTCTTTGCTGTTTGTTGTTCTTTTTTTATTAGCATTGCATGACGTAGGACATTGATACTCAGTGTCCATTTATAGACGGGTACCGATGTTATGATAGTGACATCGAGTATTGACATTAGGCATTACGTACATGCTGATGTATCTATTGACACAATTGACCACAGGACACCGACACATTCATGATGCGAGGTTTAAATGACTATTCATGGTATTGACCTCGTGTTACAATTCTAGATTTCTTTATCAGGATTGCTTTTACTTTCGAGATAACTGTACAGACTTGACATTGCTAGATTCTAAACATGGGCATTGGGGAGAATTTGACTACAATATCAGACCTATTATCGTATGGCCCGTTGTTTAGTGACCTTTATCTCTGTAGCAGAGTAAAGGATTATCATTGTCGAGAATTGATTGTCCTTGGTGCTCCAACACAGGTTCTGGGACAATACCCTGCTGAGGTGCTAGTGAGCCTTAGTAGAAGGGGTCTGGTATTCTAGAAAAGTATCTCACTTGCATAGCACATAGACGGATATAGTAGATTGCCTTAGTTCATATTTTTATTTCTGTACCTTAGCATGTATATTATGTACCTTGCTAGTCCTCTGAGGACCTGGCTATTTCCCAGGCTTAGACGAGGCTGAAGACTACCCGGAGGTTTACGGTTCGGGAGCTGAGACTGGAGGCGTACTGGCACAGAAGGATGAGATTGTGCCAGAGGACTTCTCGTGATCATGTTACATTCATATTTAGTCTTGCTACATTATTTCTTTTTCATTTCATCAGACTTGTAGTTGATTTGTACTTTGTTTCTATCTTTGTGGTTTTGGAATGTTTTACCCGTACAGACTTTATTACTTTTATTGCTGGATATTTGAGACATTTTCTTATTTATTCTCGATTTCTTTGTGGACCATGTGGATGTGATTAGGTGTATATAACTATGAACTGTGTTGTATATCTGGGTGTTATCATGATTTACAGCTTAATTATTTCGCTAATTGGCTTGTTGTATAGCTTGGCCCATTGGTGAAGTACTGCTGGCATGTATTCACATACCTGGTCCTACGTATTTTGGGACTGGGGCATTACACGTGATGAAGTCAAAGTTGCCTCTACGATGACTCAAGTGCATCTAAGATTAGTTAGTGTTGTTTCAAAATTATTCTAAGTTGGTCCCTTGACTGAAAGTTCGTTGATCCTTCTGGCCGCTCAGTGGGTGTTCCATACAATAAGTCTAAATATGTGGGCTGTGATATGTGTGCTTTGTTGAATTTCTAAAAATATACCAAAACGAATAAAAATGATGTGATACGATAATAAATTGGTAAGGTGTGCTTGATGTTTTAAGTGTGGGATTCGTGGAAGTCTATTTTTGTATGGCAATCGGCAGTAGGCGATGGCATGGTATGTTGGAACATGAATTATTCATGACTTCAGTGAATGGGAATCGACATAATGTCGAGTTTGCTTATGTGTGTGGCTTGGTTATGTTTCAGATACGGATTGTAGAAGCATGAAAAAGAAGAGAAAAATGATCCATGCGGCCAAGGAGCCGCATGCGGCTCAGGAGTCCCAAGCGGCTCAAACACATAGGCAGCTCGAGTGGACTCCATACGGCCCGCAGAGGGAAGCCACGTGTCTTTTCAGAACAGCTGTACCCAGCGTCATTCAAACACAATTAATGCTCTGACGGCTGACAGCTGACAGCTGACAGCCCTGACGTAAAGTAGTCATGATGACTGACACAAGAGCACTATCTTCCTAGGGAACTGGAGAAAATCTTCGCAGCTTCGAGGCAAGTTTATGCGGCCAGACTAGACGAGTTCACGTGGCCAGTGCAGAGAAACCTATGCGGTTCAATCATGAAGGTCCTCCATGTGGCTCCGCCATAAAGAAACCCATGTGGCTCGGTCACGAAGACTCTCATGCGGCTCGGCCATGAGGACCCCCATGCGGCTCGGTCATGAACATATTCATGCGGCTCGGTCATGACAACCTTCATGCGGTTCGAGTATAGAGACTATTCATGCGGCTCGGTCATGAAATCTTTAATACGGCTCGGTCATGACGACCTTCATGCGGCCCAAATATGAAAGCTCCTTATGCGGCTCAACAATGATGACATGACACGTGTCCTAAAGATAATCAAATTTTGGGTCAGATCCCAATAATTTGGGACACATGGCAAGAGAATGAATTAAATTGATTCATTTAGATTTGCGGACATCAGCAAATCATCATGATAGGGATTTATTGCAATCAATATTAATTACTGACATGATATGGCATAATCCTCATTAAGGGCCCAGATCCTTCACGCTCAAGATTAATGGCCCAGATTGATCATTTACCAGGCTGCCGCCACTTAGAGAATGGACAATCATTGCAAACCCTAATGATCCCCCTCACTATTATAAATAGCAAGGTGCCATTCCCTTGCAAAAGAGAGGCTCCCCCAATAATCCGAGAAAAAAAATACACAGAGATCAATCCAGAGAGAGAGAGAAGCCAGAAGAGCAATACGAGGAGAGCAAGAAGAGCATTTCTTCGTCGACGCCAAGCATCTCGTCACAGGAGCCAAAGCTACGTCCGATCGTCCAAGGAGTAAGGCAGAGCTGTCGTCGCTTTCCCGAGCTTCTACCGTCACCCCCAGAATAAAAAATAAATAATTGTACTTAGATTGTTGTACCTAGGTTTTTGTTCCTAGGCTTTCTTTGTACAAGCGAGTTTGTAACGTGAAGTAAAAGTCCAGTCCTTCCATAAAACTGTTCTGCTCTTTTATATTTCATGGCAAACACGGATGCGAGAGAAATAGTTGGTATTATGGTCGGCAGAGCCACAGCAGGATGGATAGTCCAGAATAGATGTTGGTTTGTTACGAAGAGGAATATTTATGTTGAGTATGGCTTGAGCTCTGAGTGGTATATGGCGCTACCCTCTTAGCGATAAGATGTCTCTTGACCCTATTCAGAATATAGTGATTGCTCTACCTATAAGGTATTAGGTAGTATCAAATCCAAGCTGAGAATACGTTTGATACATGACGGCTAGGCGTGTCCCTTGATGATTAAGTTCGGATAAGTCGCTGCGAGATTTTAATGTATTCGGATGAACCATCGCTAGAATCTGACGGTTAGCATTATGTTGGGTAATAAGAATTAAGAATATGGAATGAATACTTTGATTGGGAATAGTACGAATCATAGATTCAGTCGATGACTTGAATCGGTTGGGTAAGAAGGATTGTAGGCTCAGTGATGATGGTGGGGTGTCGCTATCAAAAGATTTTGGAAGAACAACGTAAATCGAATATAGAACGATACTAAAATTGAGTAGGCAGAATTGCATGTTGGACATCGACAAACTGATGGTGATGTTAGGCGCTTATCGAAATGTTGCGAACGATTTAGAAGATGCAGAAAGTTTCATCAACGATCGAAAAGTTAGAGAATGGATTTGAGGAATAGATGGCTATGCACGTTGTGCAGTTGTGCTTGAGAAAATTTGACGTATCCCAAATCAACAAGAACCTTGATTATTTAAGTCATAGAGAATGAGTACTTGTCCCTTGATGCATAAAAGAGTAGATGTTCTTTGTGAGATTTTGTTGGCTAGAATATAATTTAGAATCGAGATGCAGCGATATGTAATAAACCTTGTCGGTAGACGATGTTGTCGCATGAACAACGAGTTTGGATGAAAGATAGAATTATTAGATTATGACTTAGCTAATGAGTTATGTTATATCCACTAGATGACCGAGATACGAATGCTACATGACTGGTGCCATGGAGATTGGATCGATACATGAATAGCAAATCTTCTTATGGAATCACAAGGTGATGATGCAAAACGAATATTGATGGTTAACGTGAATTGTTAAGAGATGACAGTGCTGGTGCTTGCGATAATTAAAAAGGGATGCCTTCGGAAAAAATGCAATTATATAGTTGCCTATGTTATTCGTTAAAGAGTACATACCATATCGATAATCTAAAAATGTGGGAATTAAAATGTATCGCGAGGAGACCGTAGTAAAGAGATGGTATTGAAGTAACAATATTGGATTGCGACTCAGAATAGTTGGCCGATTGAATAGACACAATTGAGTACGATATGAGAATACAAGTCAGATTGAGCAGAGGATACGACGTCTATGCTAGTAAAAACTTAGATTTGGATGTTCTATTGGTAAAGTTTTATATGATGGCTTCGAGATTGATCCTTAAGAATCGTCGGATAGATTTTTTCAGTTTCGGGTAACTCTAGAATGAGACTTCGTTGGGTATGGCCTGAGTATGAGTACGGGTAGAAAGACTTGACCCTAGAATGTCAGTTGTTTGCCTAGAATGTCGGTTGGTTGCCTAGAATGTCGATTAGTTTCATAGAGTGTCAGTTGGTTGCCTAAGTTTTAAATTGGTTGGCTATGTTATTTCAGTTGTTCGAGTTTGGGAATAAGTTCATAAGATTGGGGTGGTGTTCCATGTCCCTTAAGTTGGTCAGATCATAGATTGTCCCTGAGATAAAATAGAGTTGTACCTATGATAAGAATTGGTCGCCTCTAAGATAAGAGATAAGTATGTCCCTGATAGCTATCCATCTCATATGAGTTAGCTGAATGTCTAGTTTAGCTTAGATTAGCTGACCGTAGAGACTTAACTGAATGCTAAGTTGACAGTTGAACCGTAGGATGTCCCTTTGATGTTGTATGGGTAAAGTCGGAACGTGTGAGATATGTTAGGAAGTAAACTTCAGAATGGAATAAAGATTGAAAAATTTGATGTCATAATATTAGATGTAATGACGGATTATGTTGGTTTTGAAACTTGGTTGCCTTTGTTGGAATGTTAGAAATTGTTAGAGCTGGTTGGATTAATTGGTTGGTTAAATCATATTGAGTTGTGCAAACTGATGGTAGTACTTAGAAACAGTCGAAATAAATTCATTGATGGATAATCAGATTGGAATTGGAGGGAAAAGTGTAACGATGGAAGTGGGTAGTGCATGTAGTCGAGATCGACGAGAGCGAATAAAATGTTGAAAGGACCTCGAAATTAACGTTGCTGGAAATGAGAGGTGCTTATGTAAAATGATAATATGTTGGCTTAATCAATACAAGAAAATATTTTGAGCGCATCAAGAAATTTTTTATTATAGTTGAATGATGGTACGACTTGGGAGATGGATTATAATCGAAAAATTTACGAGCCGCGAACAAAGTGTATGGATGCGAATGATGACGAGTACATGAATGACAATGTGAATCGGGAAATCTATTATAGTTGATTTGATCGATGAGAATCGGGGTATCGAAATGAAATGTGGCTATGGGATTTATCAACTTTGGTAGCATAAATGACAATGAACTTGAAAGGAATACTTTGGACATATTTTGGAACGACTATGGGAAAAGTTCTCAAGTTGAAATATGTAACATTCATTGTGTTTGGTTGGATAAATGAATAAAGAAGTTGTGAATATACGAGATGCTCAAAGCAATCACTGATGTTCAGGAAAGAAGTTACACTGTAGCTCATTCGTTTTCTCTATCGCTAAACTTAGCTGAAGTGCATGTATTTCTGTGACGCCTAAAATATGTGTATGATTCCAACTAAGTGGTATACTGAATTCAAACGAAGCCACGGGGAGGATTATCATGTGCTAAGGAAATTGCACGAGTGTTGGAGGAAGAACAAAGATGGTAATCTATTGTGAATCAAATTGGAATGCAATGATGAGATGGTACGTTACTTGAAAACAAACGAGATATTGCGGAGAAATGTTAACTAATGCAAGTTGATCGTTGAGAAGTTTTATAAAAGTCGGTTGAAGTTTTGGGGATGAGTTTTGTTTTAAGTTTTGAGGACAAAACTTTTTCTGAGTGGTATATATTGTAGTACCCCGACCCGGAAGATGCCTTATAGTGGATGGTTGGTTCGATGAAGCCTTGTTGGACTTGGGAATGTGGGAAGGATCGCTTGGAAGGCTACACGATCGAGGCGGGAATTGTCCTATAAATGTGAGTAGTGTTGAACCCTTCGAAGATCCTTTGGCTTCAAGCTTAATAAAAAGGATATGTATGCTATGTTGATCGTTGAGTTTTGAATAACACCTTGCATGAAAGTCGAAAAGATAATGAAAAATAATTAACCAAAAGACCCAAAACTGTTGTGAATCATTTTGTGAATTATGTGCTTCGAATCATTTCAATGAATTGTATGCTTGCATGCCTTGCAATAAAATACTTGACAGATGAAGGAAAATTCCTAATTACTTAGGCATTGAGTATGTCAAGCCTCAGCTCGATGAACGTATGCTAAACAGATGTAAAGTCCCAAGAATTGGGCAGTAAGTACATTGAGTGTCGGTTGTAAGATGTATGGTATCAAAGATGTGAGAAAGGGCTTAGGTAATCAATTATATTATCCTGTGCCGATGTAGAATGTTGATTACACTAAGACCCTAGATTGGGCAGATGATAATGTGAGAGTTGGCTCAAGGCAAGATGGAAATACGAATGAGAAAGATGGCTTATTAAGAAAGATGACTTATTTACTTAGTTTTCCTTATCATGCATTATATGTCTCTTCATAGATAATTTACATATATTTGCATGGTCATGGATAACTTGTCGACAAGGTGGTTCCTCGAACGGTATTCCAAGGTCTTGGAAACCGATTCGTCTTGGAGGAACTTCGTGCTGAAGTAGTTGCACAGTGTTGAATTAGTAGCACGGTATGCAGGACCTTCAGTGGTCTAGCTACCCGCACTGCAAGGGGCACCGTTATTGTCATGACCCGCTCCCAAATAATTAGACACGAGTCGGACACGTCCAGCCTTCGTCGTTAGACACGATGAAGTAAGCTGTACCAATCTCTACGAAAAACTATAAATCCAGATAAGAATGAATATAAACCGCAACATCTAATATTGAATCCCAGAATCAAATACAAGTCGAAGAGTTATTACAATTCCTGCAAATGAAAAGTAAATTGATGTCTCTAATACGAGTCCAGATAAAACTAAAGAGCAGGTACTAGGCCTCCTCAGCCTCTAAGTCCAGAGCAACATCAGCTGGCTCATAGGTGCCTCCAGGCTCTTGCCCATAATAAGTGTCACAGATAGCCTCCAACTCACCTGCAACATATCCTAGTCAGGTACGGAGCGAAGTATATCCAAGGAAATGAATATGAACATCATGGTATAAAAATAAAAACAGGAAATATACAGTACAAAAAATAATAACAAGACATAAAAGCTGAATATGAATACTGAAAAGTAAATACAGGGAACATGAAATGAGTCCTGAACATGAGATACACAATAAACCTGAAGTGTGCAATATATCGAAATACATCCAGAGTGTGTGATCGGCTTGGGTAGATCCAGGGAACATGAAATGGTACGACTTCAGTCCCACGTGCACGATACGGGGCCTAAGCTATTCACATGAATAGTAACTCAGGTTTGATCATACATCGGTAGTATTCCCCCCCCCACCAGACACAAGTACTCAAGAAAACATGATACAAGACAATCTCGTGATATGTCGTGTCAACAAGGAGATACAAGAATGAATATACAAGACATGAAGAAATAGACAAGTCCGAGGAGTATACTTGCCTTGCTCAGGGTGATCAAGTGTGAAATGTACAGCTGGATATCCTCCTGTTTATGATTACAAGTTGATTAGACTATAAACAATATCAACTAACTATCTTATAAGCAGAATCCTATTTCTATTAGTACCCTCTTCCAACCAAAGTATTCTACCAAGTCTACTAGAGGAGAAACAGTGATGTCCTAACAACTTCCCTTCTTATATTCACTATCATCTTTTAAGATCAAATATAATTTACCTAGAGCATCCACAGTGTTCAGATTTTATACATAGTGTCAATCTGTCACTATGACCAATATGATAGTTAAGTTATGGTTTCTATAACCTCACTAGTATTTAAGATTTGGTTTGACACAATTCGAAACTCCACATATAACTAACAAGGTTTCTATGTATTGGTAGCTTACAACAAGTACTTCCTATATCTGAACATCTAATTTCTAGGCCTCTCAAGGGTTTCAACACATCCTAGCAAAACTTAATCAGTATATTCCTAATGTCAAACTAAAGTGACTGAACATAATGGGTAAAACTCCAATCTGTCATCCAAAATCCAAGTGAGAATCAGTCCCAAGTAGGACTGATACAACCAATCCCAGCTAAGGCTGATGTTGGTTAATCTCTCATTGAACTGATACAAGTCAGTCTCGATTAAGACATATATAATTAGTCCAGAATAGAGCTTTCCAACCAACCCTGGCTACCACATATCCTAAACTAAGGAGTTGTAGTTCAACCCAAAATATCCATCCCTTCCTCAATTCGAACTGAAACCTCAATACTCAGAATTTCTACAGGGTTATGAAAGTAACATCCCCAATATTATGTCACTAACAGCTTAAATATGTCCCAAGCATCAGTCTCTCATACAGGACTTACCTATATCAGTCCTTAACAGGATTTGTACATATCAGTCCTTAACAGGACTTATACATATTAATCTAGTTCAAGCACTGATATCCACTGCCTGCATATGACAGTCCCCATATCACTGTTCAGAGTTAACATTTGAATATCAAAACAGTCTACAAGAGGGGTCAGTCCTGAACTACAACACCCAGGTTCAGTTATGGATACATATTAGTCCTGACAAATATGGTACAATTCAGCCTTACAAGGTTTGATATAGTCCCTAACAAATACTCCAATCAGACCTAATATCAGGACTGATACTAAGAGTCTCAGTTCAAAACATTGAATATAAGGAGTAGTGGTTTCCTGACTGTTAGCTGAACCCAAAACTTAATGAACCTAAAACTGAACCCCCTACTCATGGTTGTCCCATAATAGGACTGAAATATTTCAATACTTAAATATTTTAGGTAATACTCTACTGTCTACTGCATTACACAGGGGTTAACTCAGGTTATACTTAAAGTATCAGTGAAAACACTGATAGCTGAATGTTCTCAGGTTCCCACTACATAATACCCTTTAAAACTGGTCATTCGAACCTTTCTCAACTATTACAGAGCTGAATTACTGCTCACCAATTAATCACAGAATTAATCTGATATCCTAAGCAAGCTAAAATATCAGACAGTCGAATTTCCTACTGATAATAGTCCCCTTATTAAGACATCCCAAAGTATAACTCCACTACAAACTATAATCATTCAGTAAGAGGTTACCTGTAGTTAGATCAGTCTTCTAAACTGTAGACACCACTTCAAAGAGTGGACACAATCTTGTATCCGAGTCAAATCTGAGTATCTCTAACCGAATTCTAACTCCACTGATTCTTCAGTAAATAATTTAAGCACACTAACACACTAAAATCCCTCAATCCCTTGATAACCAATCAAGGACTTAATCAGTCGAGATACAATCACCCTCATACCCAAATCCAAACCAAAGTAAATGCAAATTATACATAAGAGTACATTTAAATAGGAAATAGAGGAATTACCTGAGAATGTGGATCAAACTATGGTAGAGACACGATCACTCATTATTCACAATTTGATCTCTGTTGAGACAAACCAGCAAACACATTTCAAGGGTAAATATGGATTACTCTGGTTAGCTCAGTTACTAAAACTCAAGAAAACAAATGAAAACAAAATACTTACTAGAAGATGATCTCAATGGAAATAATCCAGATCAGCCAGTCTCCACAAAACCAAATAGTCCTCTATAATTCAAAATAGATCAAAATGAACCAAACCAATAATTACATAGAGTTCTTCACTAAATTTGATTTTAGGAAAGATTATACTCACCAGATTCTTAAATCAGATCACGAGAAGAATGTAAACCGATTGCTTCGATTGTGAGATCCAGATCGACTCAATCTACTGACAAACTCCAATTGATTCTTCTGTTTAAAGAATCTAGTCCACTGCTTCGATCTGGAAGTTTAGGTCCATGGATCAACCGATCCAAAGAAAATTTCCAAAAGCATTCAGAATTCGAGATCAACAAGGGTTTACCGAGATTTGTAGATCAATGAAGGAATGATCGTCGAAGTCGTGACAATTGGAGGAGTAGTTGTCGAGCAAATACGTCACTGCTAGGAATTCTCACTGTATGAACGCTTTTGCTGCTGGTATCTCGAAAGCCTAGACTGTAGATGCATCGATCGCCTCCTCGCCATCATGCCAGAATATGGATTAGAGTTCTTCAAGGTTGAAGAAGGAAAGAGATGGAGATTGAGCTCTCAATTGGAAGAATTACATAGTTTAAATAGTTTGTAGGCTCAAAATTTCTCTTAGGAATTCAAATTGGCGCCAAGTGCAGCAACCTCTCAGTAGCGGAGAGTGGTGAAAAAAACGGTTATGGTTTTGAATTTGAAATCCGATCCCAAACAACTATTCTGCATATAAGAAGAAGTAATGGGCTAAGAAGCCCGGGCCCATTACTAAACAAACAAAAGAAAATAAATTACCCAACTTGTTTCTAAAATATATTAGGAAAGAAATACTGTGACACAATTAATTAAGGATAGTTATAAATTTATATAAAAATATATTGAGAACTGGGGTTATAAATATCCCCTTCCTAAAAAAAATTCTTCCTCAAAATTCGAAGGACAACCAAATAAAACTCAAAACAAATCAACACAAATATTCAAATATGGCCATTTATTGAATTAAAGAAATTCTAAAACAGAGTACAATTAAATCACACAAATAAGTTGGGATAGCGCTCCCGCACCTCATCCTCACGCTCCCAGGTGGTCTCTCCTGGAAAATGGTGTCTCCACATGACGCGAACAAGTGGATTAGTCTGGTTCTGTAAGTGCTTCTCCCTCCGATCCAGGATCTCTACCGGCTGCTCCTCGTAGGTCAAACTTGGACCCACCTCTAGCTCTGAGTAGTCCACCATATGGCTTGGATCTGGAATGTAGCATCGAAGTTGGGACATATAAAAGACATCGTGTACTCCCTCCAAGCTGGCTGGAAACGCTAGTCGGTATGCTACCTCGCCAATCCGTGCCGTCACATTGAAGGGTCCGATGTACCTTGGACTTAGCTTTCTGCCTCTGCCGAAATGAATGATGCCTCTGGTCGGTAAGATCTTCAGGAACACTCTATCTCCAACTACGAACTCCAGTGGCTGTCTGCTGCTGTCCGCCCAGTGCTTCTGTCGATCATGTGCCACTCTGAGATGCTCTCTGATCAGTCTAATCTTCTCAGCTGAGTCTACCACCATTTTTGTCCCAAGCAACGCCCTCTCACCAACATCATCCCAAGATGAAGGTGTGCGACATCTTCGTCCATACAGTACCTCGAACGGGGTCATCTCGATGCTAGCCTGATAACTATTGTTATAGGAAAACTCCACAAGATACAAGTGATCCTCCCACGAACCGTCGAAGTCGAGTGCACAAACCCGTAGCATGTCCTCAAGTGTCTGAATGGTCCTCTCGGACTGCCCGTATGTCTGTGGATGATAGGCGGTGCTGAACTTCAACTGTGAACCCAAGCTCAGTTGTAGAATCCTCCAAAAGTGTAATATGAAGCGGCTGTCCCTGTTTGAAATAATGCTCACTGGCACTTCGTGGAACCGTACAATCTGCCACATATAGAGGTCTGCAAGCTTCTCGGTCGACAGCCCTACCTTGAACGGAATGAAGTGAGCAGATTTTGTCAGTCTGTCCACGATAACCCAAATAGCATCCTTGCCGTCGGGCGTACGCGGTAAACCAGAGACGAAGTCCATGGTGTTGTATTCCCACTTCCATTCCGGAATAGGTAAAGGCTGGAGTAATCCTGCTGGTCTCTGGCACTCCGTCTTGACTTGCTGGCACACAAGGCATCTGGAAATAAATTTGGCAACCTCTCGTTTCATCCCATACTACCAGACATACTCCTGCAGATCCTTATACATCTTGGTAGATCCAGGTTGAATAGAATACTGCGACTGGTGGGCCTCCGTCATAACCTCCTTCCGTAAATCCTTGGGCACACACAACTGGTTCCCGTGCCTCAGGGGTCCATCCTCTGCAATAGTGAAGTCGTCGAGCAATCCTGCCTCTGCCTGGCCTCTGAGACATCGGAGTCCCTCATCTAGAAACTAGGTCTCCTTGATCTTTTCTATCAGTCCTGACTGTATCTGCATGCGCATCAGCTGCCCTGCAACTCCCGGAAGAACAATCTCGATCCCCAGGCTCTCGAGTTCCTATAGAAGATGCCGATCCATAGTGAGAAGTATAGCAACAGGATATCGACTGAGAGCATCTGCTACCATATTCGCCTTCCCAGGATGGTATTGCAGATTGATGTCGAAATTCTTCATGAGTTCCAGCCATCTGCGCTGCATTATATTCAGTTCCTTCTGAGTGAAAACATGCTTCAGGCTTTTGTGGTCCGTAAAGATGTCCACTCTCTCTCCATACAAGTAGTGCTTCCACAGTTTTAAGGTAAAAATGACTACTGTAAGCTCCAAGTCATGTGTAGGGTAATTCTTCTCACGAGGCCTCAACTGTCTAGAAGCATAAGCAATGACCCTCTTGTTCTGCTCAAGCACATATCGTAAGCCCTTCCCTGATGCATCGCTGTAGATGACGAATCCTCCAGATCCGGATGGCAAAGCTGAAACTGGCATTGTAGTTAGTCTTCTCTTTAATTCTTCAAATGCTGACTGGCAGGCATTGTTCCAGATGAACTCTTCATCCTTCCGCATAAGCTTGGTCATCGGCTCTGCTATCTTGGCAAAATCTCTTACGAACTTTCGGTAGTATCCTGCTAGACCAAGAAAACTATGAATCTCAGCTACTGACTTAGGAGGTGCCCATGCTTCCACAGCTTCAATCTTCTTAGGATCCATAGAAATCACCTCTTCTGTCACCACATGCCCCAAGAACTCTACTATGTCTAATAAGAACTAGCACTTCGAGAGCTTTTCGTACAGCTTCTCCTTCTGCAGAATCTCCAGCACAATCCGCAGGTGCTCCACATGCTCCTCCTCGATCTTCGAATATATCAAGATGTTGTCAATGAAGACTACGACAAACTTGTCTAAATACTTATGAAAAAATTTATTCATCAAGTTTATAAACATTGCTGGGGCATTGGTGAGTCCGACCGGCAACACCAAGAATTCATACTGGCCATAGCGAGTATTGAAAGCTGTCTTCGGAATATCCTGCTCCCGAACCTTCATCTGATGATATCCTGACCGAAGGTCAATCTTGGAAAAGACCTTCGCCCCACTCAGCTGATCAAACAATTCATCGATCCGCGACAACGGGTATTTATTCTTGATGGTGATGTTATTGAGTGTACAGTAATCGATACACATCCTCACAGTCTTATCCTTCTTGGGCACGAAGAGTATCGGTGCTCCCCATGGTGAAGCATTGGACCAAATAAAACCCTTACCTTCCAACTCATCAATCTGGCCCTTCAACTCTGCAGCTTCCTTCGGGTTGATCTTGTAGCAATGCTGGAACTTCGGTGCTGATTCAGGTACTAAGTCGATGCTGAACTCCACATCTCGATCTGGCAGAAATCCTGGCAACTCCTCGGGGAAGACGTTGAGAAACTCTGCAAAAAGTGGATGCGGTAACTCCTGGTCTTCTACAACTGCTCCGAAGTATACTCCCTCTGGCCTCTCTGTGATCCGTCTTCTGACCTCGAATGGCAGAACTCCAGGCGGGCTAAAAGTAACCTTCCCTTCAAGGCAGTTTATTATAGTAAACTGCTCGCTCATCCAGTCGATGCCGAGGACTATATCAAATTCGGGCAATGGCACAACTAGAAGTCGAGCCCTAAGCTCCCTCCCAGCTATAGTGATAGGGCAATCCACCATCTCACTAACTGGCACTACCCCTCCTTCTGTCATAATCTGATAGTTCCTCCTAGTGGGCTTAGGTGTGAAGCCGCGTCTATACAGAAACTCATATGATACAAAGCTATGTGTGGTCCAGAATCAAACAATGCAATAGCAGAAAAAGAATATATGATGATAGAACCTGTGATAACATCTGGAGCTGCCTCCTCCTCCTCAAGCGCGGCCATGACGTAAGCACGTCCCCGCTGTGGTCCTCCCCTTTGCTGTTGTTGGTGTTGTTCAAATCTCTGATGCTGAGGAGGTAGAGCTGGTCCTCCTCTCTGGGGTACAGCAGGCAGTGCTCTGGGTGGTATAGGTGGTGGTCCTTCAGCTACTCGGGGTCCTCCTGCTAGTCTGGCTGTGGCCTGCTGGCAGTCTCTCATCTGATGTGTGTTCGACCCGTAGAATAGACAAAGTCCGAGCCTCTTAAGACAGACCTTCGCGTGGTGTCCTGGCCGATGACAGTATGTGCAAGTGACTCCCTGCTGTCTCTGATGCTGAACTGCTGGAACTATGGCAGAACGATGCTGAACTTTTGCCGGATGGGGTGGCCTCATCTAAGTCTAAATCTGCACCCTCTTCGTCGGTGCCTGGTAACTGCTACTACCGATGTCCCTATCCCTCTTAGGCCTCGGGTCTATCTCCTTCTCCACAGCCTAAGCAATCTTGAGGATGCTCGAATAAGTAGCCACCTGGCTGATCGTCACTACATGGCACAACTCTCTGGTGAGGCCCTTCTTGAACCTCCAAGCTCTTTCCTCTAGCGTGCCGACTAGGTTCTCTGCGAACCTGTTGAGTCGGGTAAACTTCGACGTATACTCTGCCACTGTCATGATCCCCTACTGCAAGGCCTCGAATAGCATCCGAAGCTCGTCTCTCTCAATGTCAGGGAAAAACTTCTCCTTGAACAGAGTTTTAAAATCTTCCCAAAGAACCTGGGGTGCTTCTAACTGGGGCTCCTCACGGTACCAGCCTCTGGCAAGGTCAAAAAGTTGCATACTCGCAACCTCCACCTTCAAGTCATTAGGGATCCTCGCCATCTTCAGCATTAGCTCCGTATTTTCCAGCCACTCATCCGCATAAACAATCCCCTCGTGGCCCCAAAAGTCCATCGGACAGAGGTTCTGGTAGTCCCTGGCGGTCCTCGGTCTCGGTGCTGCTGGTACTAGAGGTCCTACCGGTGCTGGTGCTGCCATCTCTCGTGTCCTGAGTGCATCAACGATGGTCGCTCTAAACTATGCTTCCTGGTGGTTCTGGGCCTCCATGAACTGCTGGAACATGGCCATCACCTGAGCACCGTCAAACATCATCGTCGGGGGCAACGTAGGAAAGATATGAGGCGGTGGCGGAAGCTGCTCTACTGGGGCGTCTGATGCAGACTGCCCTAAACTGCCTGTAACTCCAGGCTGATCCGCGATCTTCCTCGTAGTGACCATCCTGTAAAAGAAAGAAAACTTCGTTGATTGATAAACCCTAAAACCTAAAAATAAATAATGTTTTTATAACATTAATGCACCTGATATACCCTTATTTCTCGATTTTTCCTATGCTATGATCAAGTTTCCCTAGTATAATTAAGTCCCCCAATAGTACGCTAAGACCTAGGTACCATTAGGATAGACCTGCATGGACCACCACTAAAAACAAGTCACGACCAGCTCCCAAATAATCAGATACGAGTCGGACACACCCAGCCTTCGTCGTTAGACATGATGAAGTAAGTTGTACCAATCTCTAGGGAAAACTATAAATCCAGATAAGAATGAATATAAACCACAGCATCTAATATCGAATCCCAGAATCAAATACAAGTCTAAGAGTTATTACATTTTCAGCAAATGAAAAGTAAACTGATGTCTCTAATACAAGTCCAGATAAAACTAAAAAGCAGGTACTAGGCCTCCTCAGCCTCTAAGTCCAGAGCAACATCAGTTGGCTCATAGGTGCCTCCAGGATCTTATCCATAATAAGTGTCACAGATAGCCTCCAACTCACCTGCAACATATCCTAGTCAGGAGCGGAGCTAAGTATATCCAAGGAAATAAACATGAATATCGTGGTATGAAAAGAATACAGGAAATATACAGTACGAGAAATAAGAACAAGACATGAAACCTGAACATGAATACTGAAAAGTAAATACAGGAAACATGAAATGAGTCCTGAACATGAGATACACAATAAACCTGAAGTGTGCAATATATCGAAATACATCCAGAGTGTGTGATCGGCTTAGGTAGATTCAGGGAACATGAAATGGTACGACTTCAGTCCCACGTGCACGATACGGGGCCTAAGCTATTCACATGAATAGTAACTCGGGTTTGATCATACATCGGTAGTATTTCCCCCCCCAGACACAAGTACTAAAGAAAATATGATACAAGACAATCTTGTGATATGTCGTGTCAACAAGGAGATACAAGAATAAATATACAAGACATGAAGAAATGGACAAGTCCGAGGAGTATACTTGCCTTGCTCAGGGTGATCAAGTGTGAAATGTACAGCTGGATATCCTCATGTTTATGATTACAAGTTGATTAGACTATAAACAATATCAACTAACTATCTTATAAGTAGAATCCTATTTCTATTAGTACCCTCTTCCAACCAAAGTATTCTACCAAGTCTACTAGAGGAGAAACAGTGATGTCCTAACAACTTTCATTCTTATATTCACTATCATCTTTTAAGAACAAATATAATTTACCTAGAGCATCCACAGTGTTCAAATTTTATACATAGTGTCAATCTGTCACTATGACCAATATGATAGTTAAGTTATGGTTTATATAACCTCACTAGTATTTAAGATTTGGTTCGACACAATTCCAAACTCCACATATAACTAACAAGGTTTCTATGTATTGGTAGCTTACAACAAGTACTTGCTATATCTGAACATCTAATTTCCAGGCTTCTCAAGGGTTTCATCACATTCTAGCTAAACTCAATCAGTATATTCCTAATGTCAAACTAAAGTGACTGAACATAATGGGTAAAACTCCAATCTGTCATCCAAAATCCAAGTGAGAATCAGTCCCAAGTAGGACTGATACAACCAATCCAGCTAAGGCTGATGTTGGTTAATCTCTCATTGAACTGATAAAAGTCAGTCTCAATTAAGACATATATAATTAGTCCAGAACAGAGCTTTCCAACCAATCCTGGCTACCACATATCCTAAACTAAGGAGTTGTAGTTCAACCCAAAACATCCATCCCTTCCTCAATTCAAACTGAACCTCAATACTCAGAATTTCTACAGGGTTATGAAAGTAACATTCCCAATGTTATGTCACTGACAGCTTAATTATGCCCCAAGCATCAGTCTCTCATACAAGACTTACCCATATCAGTCCTTAACAGGATTTATACATATCAGTCCTTAACAGGACTTATACATATAAATCTAGTTCAAGCACTGATATCGACTGCCTACATATGATAGTCCCCATATCACTGTTTAGAGTTAACATTTGAATATCAAAACAGTCCACAAGAGGGGTCAGTCCTAAACTACAACACCCAGGTTCAGTTATGGACACATATTAGTCCTAACAAATATGGTACAATTCAGCCTTACAAGGTTTGATACAGTCCCCAACAAACACTCCAATCAGTCCTAATATCATGACTGATCTAACAGTCTCAGTTCAAAACATTGAATGTAAGGAGTAGTGGTTTCCTGACTGTTAGCTGAACCCAAAACTTAATGAACCTAAAACTGACCCCCTACTCATGGTTGTCCCATAATAGGACTGAAACATTTCAATACTTAAATATTTCAGGTAATAATCTATTGTCCACTGCATTGCACAGAGGTTAACTCAGGTTATACTTAAAGTATTAGTGAAAACACTGATAGCTGAATGTTCTCAGGTTTCCACTGCATGATACCCTATAAAACTGGTCATTCGAACCTCTCTCAATTATTACAGAGCTGAATTGCTACTCACCAATTAATCTGATATCCTAAGGAAGCTAAAAAATCAGACAGTCGAATTTCCTACTGATAATAGTCCCCTAATCAAGACATCCCAAAGTATAACTCCACTACAAACTATAATCATTCAGTAAGAGGTTACCTGCAGTTAGATCAGTCACCTAGACTGCAGACACCACTTCAAAGAGTGGACACAATCTTGTATCCGAGTCAAATCTGAGTATCTCTAACCAAATTCTAACTCCACTGATTCTTCAGTGAATAATTTAAGCACACGAACATACTAAAATCCCTCAATCCCCTGATAACCAATCAAGGACTTAATCAGTCAAGATACAATCACCCTCATACCCAAAATCTATACCAAAGTAAATGCAAATTATACATAAGAGTAGATTTAAATAGGAAACAGAGAAATTACCTGAGAATGTGGATCAAACTATGGTAGAGACATGATCACTCATTATTCACAATTCGATCTCTGTTGAGACAAACCAGCAAACACATTTCAAGCTTAAATGTGGACTACTCTGGTTAGCTCAATTACTAAAACTCAAGAAAACAAATGAAAACAAAATACTTACAAGAAGATGATCTCAATGGAAATAATCTAGATCAGCCAGACTCCACAAAACTAAATAGTCCTCTATAATTCAAAATAGATCAAAATGAACCAAAACAATAATTACATAGAGTTCTTCACCAAATTTGATTTTAGGAAATATTATACTCACCAAATTCTTAAATCAGATCACGAGAAGAATGTAAACTGATTGCTTCGATTGTGAGATCCATATCGACTCGATCTACTGACAAACTCCAATTGATTCTTCTGTTTGAAGAATCGAGTCCATTACTTTGATCTGGAAGTTCTGATCCATGGATCAACCGTTCCAAAGAGAATTTCCAAAAGCATTCAGAATACGAGATAGATTCGAGATCAACAAGGGTTTACCGAGATTTGCAGATCGATGAAGGAATGATCGTCAAAGTCATGACAATTGGAGGAGTAGTTGTCGAGCAAAGGCATCACTGCTAGGAATTCTCACTGTAGGAACGCTTCTGCTGCTGGTGGCTCAAATGCCTAGACTGTAGATGCATCGATCGCCTCCTCGCCATCACGCCAGAATGTGGATTAGAGTTCTTCAAGGTTGAAGAAGGAAAGAGATGGAGATTGAGCTCTCAATTGGAAGAATTACAGAATTTAAATAGGTTGTAGGCTCGGAATTTCTCTAGGGAATTCAAATTGGCGCCAAATACAGCAACCTCTCAGTAGTGGAGAGTGCTGAAAAAAAATGGTTATGGTTTTGAATTTGAAATCTGATCCCAAACAACTCTTCTGCATATAAGAAGAAGTAATGGGTTGAGAAGCCCAGGCCTATTACTAAAAAAACAAAATAAAATAAAATACCCAAATTGTTTCTAAAATATATTAGGAAAGAAATATTGTGACACAATTAATTGATGATAGTTATAAATTTATATAAAAATATATTGAGAAGTGGGGTTACAGTTATACCTGTAAGATGGTCCAAGATGACGTGTTGTCAATGACCTTCATATAGATAGGTCCAGTCCTAATGATGTCTTATACAGGCAGAGTAAGTTATTACTCAATTATTGGGAAGGATGTCGACTGTTGATAAGAATCACCTGTACGGTGACAATTATATTGAATTATGATATTGTTCCTAACAATGTCTTGTGCAGGCTGAGTAAGTATTATAAATATATAGGGATGGCTACACGACCGTGGGTAAGAATCACCAAAGGGTGGTAACTGTATGCTTTAAATTATGTTGGCTATGAGATTTGCTTGCTTTACTTCTTGTCGGCTATAACATGAAAGTGACCCTAAGGCAACAAGAAAGACCACTTTTAATAATATTCTATAACAAGATTATGTAGTGTTGTCTACTTAGGTGAGTTGGGCTAGCACCGCTCGCCAGTACATTGATGATGTACTGACCCACGTTATGGACAATATTACAGGTGCTTGTGCATGGGGAAATCGTTTCATCCGTTCTTGGCATCGATGAATAGGATGGGTGTGCAGAAGCTCTTCTTGCAAGACGATGTCTTCTGCTATACGGGATATAATGTGTGGAACAGTGTAACTCAGTTGTACCAGTGAGATTATAGCCAAATTTTTAAGTTCATTGTAAAGAAGTCAGCATATTCAGTTGTAGCCTAAAGGGCAAGTGTATATATTCAGTTGGCTATTCAAGAGTCTTGTATTCAGTTATAAACTCTGCATTCTGATACAAGTCTTGTAATCCATTGCAATTATCAATAAAGTGATACGTTTCTTCATATCTCGTGTGACTTTAATTTAACTGCTTGGTTTTGCTGCGCTATCATTGTTTCTGAGAAATACCGGGAACTGTAATGGTTTTGCCTTGTACAAGTGCAATTAAGACTTGTACGACATCACGCCCAGTGGCTAGTTTTCGATCTTCCAGGATCAGGGCGTGATATCATTTATCATATTTACTTGTTTCTTTCCATATTTATTACTATTTCTTATTTCTATTAAAATGCCATTTCAGCTTTACAGTTCTACTTGTTTATCATGCCTCACATATTCTAACTCTTGTTATATAGTTATTACCATGTTATGAAATGTTTATCAGTGTTTGTACTTGCTCCAATCAAGACTGGATAACCACTTATTTAGGAGATGCTATACCCCAGATTCTTGGACTTCATGATGATGCAAGTCGAGACAGACCTCGATCTTCTATTGACCGTGAGTTGATCTCTGAAGAGCTCTAGGCCATTATTCCCTTAGATTTATGCTTTGTTAATGAATTTGTCTCTGATACATTCCTCTTATGTATAAGTCATTTATAGATTCTGAATGGTTTAGTGTTATGGTTACCTTATTCATGTTTCCTTAGTACTTTGTGATTGAGTACATGTTGATATTATGGATTTTTAAATGTTAAGATATTCTTCTAAGGACTAGATAGCTTACTACGTCGATGTTGCGGTGTAGACTGGGCATGC
This sequence comes from Iris pallida, assembly GCA_029216955.1. Taxonomy (NCBI): domain Eukaryota; kingdom Viridiplantae; phylum Streptophyta; class Magnoliopsida; order Asparagales; family Iridaceae; genus Iris; species Iris pallida. The sequence goes on from JANAVB010012198.1 coordinate 24,152,875, forward strand.
CTCACGCACCCGTACCAAAACGTGCAAGCGAGTGTCATATTTTTATGGTGACCCATGCAGGTCAGGCTAGTAATTAGAGCGATGTCGTGGTAGTGCAACGCATGTAGGTCAGCCTCACGCACCTGCACCCGCACCCGCTTTTTAGAATACGAGTACGTAGCCAAGTCCAGCCTAAGCTGCAACATCAATGGTAGTACACTGTCTAGGTTTCAATATGAATCTCAAATACAACAAAAGTAGTACACTGTCTAGGTTTCAATATGAATCTCAAATACAACAAAATCACATCTATTTGATCATTCACAATAACTATTTTATTTACAAATCCAATAATACAACAGGATGATGTTTGGGAACAAATTTGCTAAACAATTGATTGAAAGAAACTAACTAATCTATCTAGAATCTAAGATCGGCCTCCAAGATCTCTATCTCCCTCCGTCTAGTCCATAGCGCAAAAGTAGGAAGCATGCTAAGTCATCTGCAATGATCATGTCTGGAAAAAAGCAAAGTACAACCCTATTGTATTTAATGTAACTTAATACAAAATAAGCTAGACTGTAGAGACGCAGTAGAAAATAGAGAGACATGTAGATGAACTAGAAACAATAAACATTTACAAGAAACCACTAGCAAGAACATAGATGAACAAGACAACTAGCAGTTAACAAGTACAACAAACATACAGTGTGTTTGAAATACTTTTCAACATGTGAATGGCTGGGCTAATACGGCACATCATAAGATGGCTATCATTCAATATTGATACGGCTAACCTATACGTGAGGTGTATGACTTAGCTATCATTCAGTAACAGTATTTGGGTTTGTTCACATACCAACAGAGTATTTCCCCTTACGACTCACTAAACAGTCAATAACTGAGCAATGATACAATCAAGCCTACCGTGTCATGATCGTGTCACAATCTAAATACTCAATGAAACAAGTAAGATATAGCATTATAATGTAAGAAGCACATAAAGCAATAGTGTACTTGCCTTAAATAGTTGAAGTTGTTTGTGACTTGATTATTTTGACATAAAATAAGTCAAAATCTATAGACATAATTGGTCCAAAGAGATAATGATGTTGAGATCCATAACATCCAATGATTTCCAAATAATCCTAATATAGAGAAACTCCAAAGTCGTCGTTATGGCTAATCGTGACCAAATCGGTAAATTATCGATCAAATCTGAGTTCAATGAATAAAATAAAATATTAAACAAATTTCTAAATTTTTGGAAGAATTATATGTTGTAAATCTTCGTGTCATCTTTCCAAAACTTCAAACGGATCGTAAAACGGAGTTCGGGATCTCACGAAATCTCAAAAACCGTGCGATATATCACGTTTTGGACAACTGACGCTCAAATAAATCTCCAAAAATTCAAAGATAAAATATCAATAATTGAAATATAGATTTGGAAATTTAACTTCAATACGGTTCTAACAAAAAAAAAAATTAGAGGTGAATCAGAGTCCGGTGTTAGTCGCAATGGCTTCGCGAAGTTGCTATAACTTAAAAAAAATGAGGCGAAATTTATGAGGCATTTTTGCTTATTTTGGACGAAAAGAGAGAAATTTTGGAAAAGAAAATGTAGGAGATGACATAGGTTCAACAGGTATATATAAAGGATAGCCCTTACTTAATTAGGATTAGATTGGAAGGGTTTTGGTTTGGGAAGAAGAATAGGGACTCCTTAAATAGATGGAGATTGACTCATAATTTTCTAATTTGGTAGGGTCAAGAATCTAATGAATAAATCTTTCCAACAAATTCAAATCAAATCAAATCAATCTCAAACAATATGGATTAAATATTAATCAATAATTGATCATAATTATAATTGGGTTTGTGAAAAAAGTAAAGGGGAGGGTTTCCTTTATATAGGAGATAAGAGATTTCCTAAATAAGAAACGATTAGATTTAATGAATTAAATCCTTCCATGAATAATATCTAATAAGATATTATTTCCTAAATTACTTTAAATAATATCTAATATTTTAAATAATCTTTAAAATAGATTTCATAAAATAAAATATCAAAAATATTGATAAGAATAATTCAAATATTCCTAAATTTATATTTTTATAAATATAAATCTTATTTAAAATAATATAGCAATAAACTAAGACTAAATCCAATCATAATTTAGAATTCAATACATCTAAATCCAATAATATCTAATAAGTCAATAATATTTCAAATATATTTTTATTAATATAAACTTAAACATAATTGATAATAGAAAATAAATAAGTTTAAAGGTATATCTTTTTATAAAAACAAAATCAAATTTTAAAAAAATAGTTTGACAAATCCCTTCGCCAATACAAATATCTTTTATAAATTAAGAAAAAAATAAATTTTATTTTCTAATTAAAAAATATACAAGACTAAAAATAAAAAATATAAAAATATAAAAACAATTCGGGAAGTAGGATTACAAATCTACCCACCTTAGAAAAACTTCGTCCTCAAAATTTCAAAGGATATGATTACACACGATTAAGAATATAATCAAGAAATGATACGATTAACGATCAAAATAGGTTAGGCTTATCGTTGATTGAATCGAGAGCTTAAGAAAAGATATAATTTGACACGATCAAAATATAATCAAGAAGGGTTACTCAAAACCTAGGCTTGGTTAAGGATAGAATCGAAATAGGATTTCCTTAACAAAAAAAGTCATTAGGCACAATTAATATTGAACAAAATTATTCGGACACGATTATAGAATCAAAATCTAGGAAAAGATGCGAATTAGCATGATCGAAATATAATCAAGATAGTCTAGTCGCGATCAAAATCGTTTAAGAATGATCAAATCGAAATTGTTTCGGCACGATCCGCTATTTAACCCAAATCATTTTGGCATGATTATCAAATCTAGAAACGATTATGTATCTAGTGGAAAGAAATCAAAATAGGTTTAAAAGAATACTAGAAAACCTAATAATGATATGAAAATAAAAGATAAGAAAGAAATATTCAAGAAAGAAAAAGATAAGAACTAAATCAAATTCAAGTAAGGGTGCACAAAATTGCGAACCATGAAAATCAATAATCGTGTGCCAAAAAGGATGTAGTCTCTATAATATTCAAAAATTGTAAGCATATCCGAAGACATTTTATCGAGAATTCATGCCTCGCTAGTGTACATCTGGCTGCAATAAACCATTGGTTCTATGACTCAAATAAGAGTACGGTATCTAATAGTCTATCAACTCCATCTAATATTGACATAACAACTCAAAGATCAAAATAGGGCAACTGGACATAGTTTTAATATTATTTGATAACCTAAGCTTACTTAAAATTACTTCAACTTAGGGGGTCATGCCTTGCCAATGCGCTACTGGCTGCAGCGAACTCGCAGTCTCCATAATTTAAATAAAGGGGACAATGCGCATCTACATTGCCATTGTAAGTAATCAAAAAAATATTCTAACTATATCCATAAGAATTTCAAAGGAGCTTCTAAATATTCAAACAAGTAGATCATGATAGAAAAAATGTAAGTATTTGTCCTTGAAGTGAAACTATCAATTTTGGAAAATAAAACGATCAAAAAATGAATGAAGATGACTTGGAATTAATATATGGATAATTGAATCAGGTTAGGCTCAAAACTCAATAGATGGAAACTGAATATTGACTCTAAAAAATTACTATGGCCAATGGAAAATAAATAAGCAATAGGGACCTTATGATATGACGGTGTTTAGAGAAGGCATAAAATAAAATTGCACAAATGATCAAGATTAGGAATTGAATCCTAGGAACTCCTAAATTACCAACGGAATAGTCTACCCACCTTTGATTCTGCCATCGTGTCAAAACACAATAGTACATTCGTCTAGGTAAATTTCTCAAGTTATCTAATAGTGTTTAGAATTCAATAAATCCTTACCTAAATGACATGACCTATGCAGCAACCTTAACACCCAATAGTCAAATTGAATAAGAGACTCCTGGTCTTAGTCATTCTCTTAAAATTAAATCAATCCTAATTGTGAATGAGCACTTCCTAGTCCCAGGCTCGTAGTAGTACAACTAATATAGGTACTACCGCGAGTTTGCGTAATTTTTGCAAAAATCGACATACATGGGCCGCCAAAAAACTTATCACGATTCGTACCCGCTTTTTGGGATACGAGTACGTAGCCAAGTCCGGCCTACGCCACAGTATCGATAGTAGTACGCTGTCTAGGTTTCAATATCAATCTCAAATACAACAAAATCACATCTATTTGCTCATTCATAATAACTATTTTATTTATAAATCCAATAATACAACAAGATGATATCTTGGAATAAATTTGCTTAACAATTGAATGAAAGAAACTAAATAATCTATCCATAATCTAAGGTTAGCCTCCAAGATCTCTATCTCCCTCCATATAGTCCATAGCACAAAATTAGGAAGCATGCCAAGTCACCTACAACGATGTAGTCAGGAAAGGAGTAAAGTACAACCCTATAGCATTTAATATAACTTAATACAAAATAAGCTAGATAGTAGAGACGTAGTAGAAAATAGAAAAACATGTAGAAAAACTAGAAACAATAAATATGTACAAGAAACCACAAGCAATAATATGGATGAACAAGACAACTAGCAATGAACATGTACAATAAATATATAGTGTGTTTGAAATACTTTTTGACATATGAATGAATGGGCTAACATGGCACATCATACGATGGCAATCATTCAATATTGGTACAACTAACCCATACATGAGGTGTTGACTTAGCTATCATTCAGTAACAGTATTTGGGTTTGTTCACATGCCTACTAAGTATTTCCTCCTTTGACTCAATAAATAGTCAATAAACGAGCAATGATACAATCAAGCCTACCTTGTCGCGATCATGTCACAATCTGGATACTCAATGAAACACAGTAAGAGATAGCATTATAATGTAAGAAGCACATAAAATAATATTGTACTTGCTTCAAATAGTTGTAGTTGTTTATGACTTGATCATGTTGGCATAAAATATGTCAAAAGCTATAGTCATAATTGGTTCGAAGAGATAATAATGTTGAGATCCATAACATCGAATGATTTCTAGATAAGCCTAATATACAGAAACTCTAAAGTCATCGTTATGGCTAATCGTGACCAAATCGGTGAATTACTGATCAAATCTGAGTTCAATGAATAAAATAAAATATTAAAAAAAATTTGAAATATTGGAAGAAATATATGTTGTAGATCTTCGTGTCAGATTTCCAAAATTTTAAATGGATCACAAAACGGAGTTCGGGATCTCCCGAAATCTTGAAAACTGTCCAATGTATCGAGTTTTGGACAACCGACGCTCAAAAAAATATCCAAAAATTCACAGATAAAATATCAGTAATTAAAATTTAGATTTGGAAAGCTAACTTCGATTCGGTTCTACAAAAAAATGGAGGTGATTCGGAGTCCGGAGTTGGTCACAATGGCTTCTCGAAGTTGTTATAGCTTCAAAAAAAATGAGGATGAATTTATAACAATTTTTGGCTTATTTTGGACGAAAAATAAGGAATTTTGGAAAAAAAAAATATGGGAGATGACATAGGTTCAATAGGTGTATATATAAAGGATAGCCCTTACTTAATTATGATTAGATCGAAAGGGTTTCGGTTTGGAAAGGAGAATAAGGACTCCTTAAATATATGGAGGTTGACTCATAATTTTCTAATTTGGAAGGGTCAAGAATCAAATGAATAAATCTTTCCATTAAATTCAAATCAAATCAATCACAAACTATATGGATCAATTCTCAATCAATAATTGATCATAATAATAATTGGGTTTGTGGAAAAAAGCAAAGGGGAGGGTCCCTTTATATAGGAGATGGAATATTTCTTAAATAAGAAAAGATTAGATTTAATGAATTAAATCCTTCCATGAATTAAATTAGATTTGAGTCAATCCCAATCCATAATTAATCATAATAATATTACTTTAAAATATTATCTAATATTTTAAATAATCTTTAAAATAGATTTTATCAAATCAAATATCAAATTTATTGATAAGAATAATTCAAATATTCTTAAATGTATATTTTTATAAATACAAGTCACATCTAAAATAATATCGCAATAAATTAAGACTAAATTTAATCATAATTTAGAATTGACCACATCTAAATCCAATAGTATCTAATAAGTCAATAATATTTAAAATATATTTTTATAAATATAGACTTAAACATAATTGATAGTAGAAAATTAATAAGTTTAAAAGTGTATCTTTTTATAAAAACAAAATCAAATTTAAAAATAATAGTTTGACAAATCCCTTTGCCAATACAAATATCTTTTATTTTCTAACTAAAAAAATATAGAAGACTAAAAATAAAATAAAAAATAAAAAAATTCGAGAAGTGGGCTTACAATAGGGGATGTCAGTCCCCTGCATCCCAACAGTAGGTAATAGGCAATAAGGCCAGTCCACATACTTGGTAGTAGCATCAATGTGCCTGAGTGTTGGGGACTTCATGTGGCTGCACAGGTAAGACTTAGGAAGGGTAAGCTCGAGTATTAGAGGATTGGAGGCATTAGGAGGGTTTAAAAGCACGACATTTAGGAGGCAATAGAAGTAGTATATAGGGGGTTATTTTAAGCAAATAGTAGGGTGTTTAGGTAGTGAATACAGGGGAAATGCAACAACATTGGAATGGGAAGCACCTGCAACAACATGTATATACAGTAGCAGCAGGTGAGGAGAGTTCTTATGTGTGTGTTGTTATGAGAGAAGGGGCAGAGCAACAACATCAGTGCATTGGCCTTGCCAATGTGCAGGCCAATGCATACTTGTTGTTATACAGGGAGTTAGGGTTGGGGCAGTAGTCTAAGGTAGGTGTGCTTGTCCACACAAGATAGTGGATAGGCCATTGGTGTGCACATGAGCAAGTAAAGAGGCTGTTTGGTCAGGTAGGCAGCAGTATTTGGTGTATGAATAGGGGATATAGGCAGTAGGTGTTAGGCAAAGCAGTAGCTGTTAGGGGTAGGCCAAACTTGGATGCCACAATTGGTTTGGGACAGTAGTTGGAGGCTCGGGTATGGTCCAAGTACAAGTTAGAGGCATTCACAGGTGCACTCAGAGGTTGGGCTTGCTGTTAGGGACAATGGGTATTAGGATATGATGTTTCAAGGAGAATTGGGGCTTCCCAGGTTAAGAATTAAGTCCAGGTAGGGCAAGAGGATTAGAAGGTTTAGGTGGAAATCTAATAGGAAACAAGAAAGAGTATGAGAGTATTAGAGAGTATAATAATGGTACGGGTATCATAGGGCATGTTAGGCTAAGCATATATATGCATATAGATAACTGATAGGATAGGTAAAGTATTGACAAGATATGAGGTTATGAAGATAGGGTCACATGGAATCATCTCGATACCATATCAAACTTATTGGTGTAGGTAGCTAAGGACTTTTGAGTATGGTTTGTTTTAGGATATATGGTTAAGGTTATAAATATATATATATATATATATATATATATATATATATATATATATATATATATATATATATATATATATATATTTTTTTTTTTTTTAAGGTTATATATATATATATATTTTTTTTTTTATGGTTAAGGTTATATATATATATATATATATATATATATATATATATATATATATATATATATATATATATATATATATATTGAAAAAAAAAATATATATATATATATATATAGGTATTGATACTACATGAAATAGTATATGCATTTGATCAGGTAACTTAGGGTCATGGGTAATTTGGTTCATATACAGGCATGTAACCATATGTCATTGCTTAAGTAAAATATAAGGGTACATACAAGATAGATAATATAAATTACCTTGGTAATATTAGTATTAGGGTAAATAGGTTGAGATATTTCCTTGTAAAGCCTCTGCATATGCTATATGGGTAGATACCCATGGTATTGACGTAGTTTTGTAAGATATTGACCTAAATGACCTAGTAATGACTTGGAGACCTAGTATTGACCTAGTATAGCATGCTTATGATCCCAAAACACAAGTTGACATTTATATTCCATATTTAGGTCTTCGAGGCACCGTATTGAACATTGTTGGTATTCTACACCGGATCTCAAGTGAGTACATTCTCTGATAATTTCCTGTTTTATGATATCTTCTATGTTTCTTGTATTTAGTGTAGATATCCTTGATATTTCTTGACACATTGGTTACACGGATTGGTATTTTTGGATCCCGTCATGAGATGTTATTCCTTGTATATCTTGGTCTATCTTGTGCAAGCCTTGTTGTTGTTCTTGTGCATTGTATGGACACCGATTCCTGTGAAGGCTCACGCCCTTCTCAGAGAATCCCGTGTCATAACGTGCCATGGTTGGATCCACTATACTAGTCAGGGGCGGGGAGTATTAGCGTAGATATGTGATCAGTACCCTCCTTGTATCAAGTCTTGAACCATGAATAGTATTAATTATACACCGCACATATGATTAACCATGCCACAAACCCTTGTATCAAGTTCCTAAGCTGATCACATGTTGAAACTAGTACTCACACACATAGATAGTACTGTTCTTAATTCTTGTACGCGATATACCCTATTCTCTTACTCTTACACTCATTTATAGTTTTACTTTTGTCTTATACTATGTTCATGTACATGTTACTTCGTCTTGTATATTCTTTTTATTTATTGCCACATAGTCTTTATCATTTACTGGAACTGTTATTAGAAATTTGCTTTACTCTAATCCGGACTGGATATATTTTTCAGACGATGTAGAGAACGAGTGCCCTACCAACTATGGCCTTATGTCGTAGGCATAGATCGAAAAACTTTGATTCAGGAGGGTCTAGCTCCAGCAGAGGTGCCTTATTTAGCGACTCATTAGGCTAGATTTATACTGGATTTTGTCTCCAATTGGTGACTCATAGCCTGTTATTGTTTTAGACTTGTGTTTGAGATTATTGACTCATAGAATATCAGGATTGGTGTTATTTTTTATGTTAGACTTTTTCTGAATATTTTATATCATGTTGTCTTTATCTTTTCGTGTTATTTATCTTTCTTAGAGTATTGTGATTGAGTTTGGATATATTGTTATTACTTGTCCACCATTTGGAGATGACTATCTCGACAGGTTATGATATTTATATTGTTGGTCAGTTTTGCTAAACTTAGACAACATCCTACAGTCGATGCTACGGCGTAGGCTTGGCGTTGTCACGCACTCGTGTCCCTATATCAGGTACGAGCCGTGACACATTTTTTGTGGTAGCCCATACAGATCTGAAGTCACAATTAGTGCGATGTCGTAGTGGTGCTCGACTTAGAGTGCTGCTACAACCCTGCTATAGGTATAGAGGGTATAGGCTATAGGCTAAGGATACACAATCACTATTAGGAAAACTTTTAATTTGCTTCTATAAAATTGTCCTTTCTTGATGCTGATTATTTGCACTCTAACTGTCCTCCTTTGTATATATTCTATCATGTACCATAATGACCTCTTTCTTTCAAACTGTCTTCAGGATGCCTCCTAAGACCAGAGCGTAGTGTTCGGGACAAGCAGCTTCGAAAAGGTCTATGACGTCCCGTGATCCTGCCCTAATTATTTCTTTCGGGATTGGAGTGACAGAAGCTACCTTCGGGGGTTCTCCTCCTCCAGTGACGAGGACCGTTCCCGAGGTCGTTGTAGGTGATTATACTTCAGTACAGGGGGCTACGGCTGGGGTTGTCGTTAGTGTTCCTCCTTCTACGCAGCGGACTCCACCATTTGTTCTAGGAGATATTCCTCCTCTATCTCTAGTATTTACTGATGTGGGGCAGATGTTTGCCCTGTTTTGGAAGATGCTAGAGGCACAGAGGGCACAGTCCGAGGCACACCAGAGGCAGTCGAACGTGATGTGTCAGGGCATGGAGGATGTCCATCAGCTCGCTCTAGCTGTAGTACAGCGATGAGCTCCAGCCCAGCAGCAGGATGCCCAGCAGAGGCTAGGCAACATTCAGGACTTCAAGACGTTGGAACAACGAGATTTCAGTAGGATGGAAGGCATCATTTATGCTAATGACTGCCTCGAGGATATCGACTGACTCATGAGGGTATCCCGCCTCGCTGATGATTTGAAGGTCGAGGCAGTTAGGATGCAGTTACTTGATATCACTCGTACCTGGTTCACGAATGAGCCGACACTTATTGGAGAGTGCCAAACTGGGCCGAATTCAAGGACCTCTTCAAGAAGAAGTTCTTTTCTCCTATGGATAGACTGGATTTGGCGATGCAGTTTTAAAACCTCCAACAAGGAGGTAAGTTAGTAGAAGAGTATGATACGGAGTTCGACAGGTTGAGCCAATACGTAGGATACATGGTGTGAGACCTAGAGATTGGGACGAGCCATTTCAGGAAGGGTTTGACTTGGGATGTGAAGATCCTTATTCCCTCCTTCTATGAGACGTACGCGGAGATCCTTGTGGAGGCACGCAAGGTGTAGGGAGAGTTGGGCATGAAGCCCAAGAGAGACCGTGATATCTTTTCGGGGGCTACTAGCAGTACAGGGCCTGTTAAGCGTCCCCAGCTCCAGCATCGTTCCTTTCAGTCGCCGTAGTAGCAGTTTCAGGCTCTGACTAGGGCACCCATTTAGCTGGTGCCATAACAGCAGCAGAGTCCGATGCAACATGCTCCTCTTTGTCGCTACTGTAAGAAGCCCGATCACCTGTAGGAGGTTTATAGGAGGAGATTGGAAGTGTATCTATATTGTGGCACTGAGGAGCACCAGTTGAGGGATTGTCCTTTAAACCCTCGTCGTGCAGCTTATGGAGCAGGTGCAGCTCAAAGAGCACAGACTAAGCCACCTGTGGCACTCATCATGCCTCGCACCAACAAAATGAGATACCCCATCAGGGCAGGGCTTTTGCGATGGCGATCGAGGGGACCAACACTGCAAGTGATGGGATAGAAGGTTAGGTCATGTTATTTCCTTCTTCCTGATTCCTTTCCATCTATTGATGGCTTGATTAATTTCTTAGTACCTATAGCTTGCATATGTAATTTTCATACTAAATCAATAATGAACCTTAGAAGAGACTGCAATAACATGACACCGTAGAGGCTATAATCATGCATGTTTGTTTTCATTCCACAGAATTACATGTTGTATAAGTTTAGATAGGATTTTGCTAGACTTTGATTGTTGGGGGTTTGACCTAGATAAAAGTACAATCAACTTAAATTTCGAGGACGAATTTTTTCCACGTGGTTGGAATGTAACTAACACATTCCCAGAATAGGGGTATTATTGTCTTTTTTTCATTTTGTACCAATTTAAAAATTATATTTTATATTAATTGTAATGATGATATTTATTTTATTTTTTCCATGATAGGTATTATTTTATATAATTAAATATATGATATAGTTAGTTGCTAGTTGTAGCTATTAGTTAGTGAACATAATGGACTCAACTAGACTTGTCATGGAACCATTAGTGAACCCATTAGTTGGTCATCTTATACCCATTTAATTGGAGAGCAATGATCAAGGAAAACCCCTCTTTTAGTAAGTAGAACCTTCCTTAATTACACTATTTCCTAAAATAAACCTTCATGTCTCATTGTGAGTGCTTATTCGGCATTTTACATTACATTATGGTTAGGGTTGATGGCTGGTCATATACCCTATAAAGACCCTATTTGTGTTCATTTATTAGCCTACACAAACTCTAGTTTGTCTCCACTTCATTTCCTGTCCATTTGAGAAGAAGAACCAAACTCTACCATTCTAAAGATATTCCTAACCCATTTCTAGTGTCATCTTAAGGAGGCTAGAGCTTGGACTAGCAAGGAGGAAGCATTGGAAGGAGTGGAGCTTAAAGGAGGTGTCCACTCTTGAAGGTTGTGTCCACTAGTGCCATTGCATTGGGAATCCATCTTCCAATAGGTAAAATATGAATTTAACTCTTGTAATTGATTCTAATTAATGTCATTAGTCATTTAGAAACAACCCATGCTTTAGGGCTACCCATAGGGAGAAGCTTGAACTTTATTGGATCCATTTGGAGACTTTTACGTAGGATTTTTGTACCATTTTTGGAAAAATCTGAGAATGGTACACCAAATGTTTGTCATTAGGCGACCTAATTAGGTTTATTAGAGTATTGTAGGGCTAGCTATGTGTCCACAATTGGATACAGTAGGACACGAGGTCAATTTGTGGGTTTTTGGACTTCTACACATGTGGTGCACATGCTCTATTACACATGACACTTGACAGTAGCTTAAAAATGCCCTAATTATGTTCTAATAGATATATTAGGCTTGCCTATGAAATTTGGTAGGATTCAGACAAGGTTTAATAGAGTATCTTGGGCGTATCACAAGTTTGATCACCAAGTGTTCGACACGTGTCCCCAAAGTGATTTTCGTATACTTTTTGAGTTGAGATTTGGAGTTCGTGTCCTAAATAGGATACGAGGTATGGTGTCACGATATCTCATGAAACGTACAGTTAGATTTGAGTGTACATGTATATGGGTATATATATATATATATATATATATATATATATATATATATATATATATATATAACTGTAGTAGGATAGTTGGAGGAAATTGGATATGTGGACTGTTAGTGAAGGAGTGTATATATGTAGGTACATAGGAGAAATAGCTATATATATATATATATATATATATATATATATTTTTTTTTTATATATAGATATATATATATATATATATATATATATATATATATATATATATATTATATATATATATATAATATATATATATATAAATATATTATACATATATATAATATATATATATATATATATATATATTTATTTTATATATATATATATATATATATATATATATATATATATATATATATATAACAATCGGGGATTTTATTGAAAGGCAAAAAAGGGGGGGTTTCAGAAGATAGCCCAAGCACCTACAAAATCTCTTACGACGGGAGGATGCGAGGACTAAAAGGAAACAGCTGCGGCAGGAAGGGACCCGACCCAGAAACACCTATAGCCAGCCCGGGAAAGCCTGGAGGAGTCAAAAGAAAGGGGAGAAGAAGGGGTTGGACAAGCTCCGAAAGAGCGCTCGGACGAGGTGAAGGCCGGTGGACACCAGGCCCTCTCCGCGGAACCCGGGCTATGGAGGTTTATAAGGGTTGGTCGGTAGCGGCTAACACCTACCACTGGTAGAGCAAAGGAACCGTGGCACCGCAGATGCCGAAACTTTCTTGCCTTTAGAGGCTAGGTATACCTCTGTATTGGAATAATCACTGTTCTGAGTGCCTTGAGCCGCATCGATAGCCTATTCAACCTCTAACAATCTGGATGGAATCGAGGAGACATATTATGGGTGTTCTGCCATGGCTTAAGTGACGATGTATTCCTAGATCGCCTCCTCTGGAGAGCTAACCTCTGCGATCCGCTCGAACTAATCTCGCAAAACGGGCGGAGAATGCCGAATCGCAATTAGACCATCCGCGATGTGGGTTGCCTCGTGTATTTGAACTGGGGGGCAGTCAAGGTCGTCCGTGACATCTGTGTCCTCTTCGATAATTTCTGTAACCGCTCCAGCCTCGACATCTCGGGTGCAAGGTTGAGGGCCGGAGCTATGAAGGGAACAATAACTCTGCACGTGGGGGTTGAGTCTTGTGTGTCGGATGGTCCGGCACTCGCTTCAGACCGAGTGCGGGTGTTTGGTAAAGGAAGAAGGAGGAAATTGAGGGGTTGGTCGTAAGACCCGGTCTTATTGGAGGGGCCTTGTTACGTGTCGCTTTCTTCTTCTTCAGCTCTGGGTAGTTACGATAATAATGCTCAATAGGGTGGTCACTTGTGTGGCAGTGTTTGCAGAAGATGATGTTGTTGTCGTACATGATTTGCTGGGTATGGGACTTGTTGCCTAGAGAGATTTGGATGTGCTTGGGGAGGTCCTTAGATAGATCAAGCTCCACACAAATTTTGGCATAGTTTGCTTTGGATAGGTTTCTTGTTTCCTCGGCCGCCGCCACAAACGTGCCAAAGGAGTTAGCAATGTGCTTTATCGTCGTAGGAATGAAGCAGATGAGGGAGATATTGGGGAGGGTCACCCAGGTCGAGACGGTCGTTGAGTCGACCTTGGTGTCAAAGTCTTGGGACCATCTGATGATTTTCATGGTGTGGGAGTCAATTCTGCCTATGCCTCTGGTCCAAACGTTCTTGTGGTCCGACTTCGAAGAATGGTGCAATAGAATATGCTTGGGGTATGGGGGGCTACCCTATATACCGAAGATAGTCCCCAGCAGGCGATCACTTCCTGAACCCTCTGGAGTTTCAGGCAGCCGGTAGGGAATTTGTGGACGATGGTTTGTGGGAAGGAGGCTGATAGGGATAACAATTGTCTCAGAGAATGGCACCCTGATCTCGTACGGGTTCATCGTATAGTCGACTTCAGGGAGGTCTATGTCATAAAAGATGTGTAGGAGCGTGGCCGAATGATCCGGTCTAAGCTTGTCGGCATAAGACTGCACTTGGGGCTGTAGAGGAGGTGGAGAGGGCCAGCCACCCAAATACGCACTCTCTGCTAAGGCGGTAGGAGGCGCTGGGGGGCTGCGGCCCGGGGGGGTGAGCACCATGGTGGAGGCAAAGAAACGTGCGGTTGTGGAAGCTTAACCGGGAGGTAGTATGCAAGCGCTAAAAGGTCGTCAGGCAGGCGCTCTCCTGGCATAATGCACGCGGAGGGAGGGGAGTAGTGAAGGACACTGTCGGGGTGCGAGAGGACACTGGCGCCGTGGTAAGCAGCAGCCACGGAAGGAAAGGTGGTGCCTTCGAAAGCTGGAGAAGGGCTCGGCGTATGGGCGCCACAATCCCAGGAAGGGTGAGTGCCAACGGATCCGAGTTGGGAGGCGCCAGACACGTGGGGCCCCACAGTTAGGTGATGTGTGCCTGCAGAAAGTGCGTGGGTGCCAAAGAAAGTGCCAGCTTACGCAGGAGAAGGCACCAAAACTAGGAAAGGGGATGCCCCAAGGAGGGCCTTAGCCTAGTTCTTTTCCTAAACCACAAGGTCAGAAAAATAGAGCTCATGGGTAAATACCCCATCGCCAGTAGCAGAGTGTACGGCGTCTATGTAAATGAGCTGAGATGGGTGCTTGCCCACGAGAGGCGCGGCAAAGACCATCAGCATGTCGCAAGGTGCCTGATCGAGAGCGACCCCGGACCGAGAAGCGTCGGACACCATACAATGCACCATCGCTCCAACTTCGAGGTGTTGAATAAGAGTACCATTGGGTTGTACGGGAGAATGCGCACCTGTAGCCCCCACATCAAACGAAGGGATTGCGCCAACCAAGTCGTGGACCACTACGCCATCCAAACGGAAGGCAGAATGGGCGGATGAATTAGAAATTAAATTCGAAAATGACATAGAATGTGTTAGCGGGACAGTAGGCATGGGTATCCAGGCTGGCTGGTCACTAGACCTAGTCGGTTTCGAGAGTAGAAGGCAGGACAGTACCGTCACACTGGAAGGGGTCGGAGGCGGCTGAGGAATCTTCGGCTGGAGAGGGGGTGGAGAGCCTCCGTGTCCGCCAGCCGCGAGAGGTGGGGGGTTGGGGGAGTCGGAGCCAGGGGTGGGAGGGGAGTGAGGGGAGGAGGGCTAAGAATTGCCTCGATGTTGAGCGACCACGCCGCCATCCACAAGGGAGAAGAGAGGGGAACTCCGGCCGTGAGCGCCGGGGAAGTAGGGGGACCGAAGGGGGACGTCGGGCGTCGCAAGCTCGCCTGATGCCAGTGGCTGCCTCAGAAGACGGAAAGAGACCCCGTCGGAGTCAAGGAAAGGCTGATCACCCTCTAGTCGCCCAAAGAGGGCTCGTCCAAGAAGACTTTATATAAGATGAGTAACTATTTAGTTAGATTGATAAATAGGTGAATGGCATAGGGGATGTACCCTTGTATATACATGTGGGTATATATACATATGTTGAGTGCCATAGGTAGTAGTCTTGTGAGTAGCATATAGATATATTTGTCTAGAGAGTAAAAAAAAATACAATTCACATGTGTGTATCATTATGCAATTCCTTTCTATGTGTGAAGTACAGTAGAGAGAAAGGAAGAAAGGAAGCTATGTATGTATACATAGATAGTTATAAATATAGGTGTCCCTATATGCATTTTGATACATAGGTGTTGGAGTGTGTCTTGGTGAATATTCATGTGTGCCTACTGAGCCTATGAGTTCATGGTGTTTTGTGACAGTGTGTGTGTAAAGTAAACTTGATAGCTAGCTGTAGTGGGATACTTAGATAGTAGGTTCGATACAAATTAGTGTAGGAAGTAAATGAGAAAGGGGGAAGAAGTTGGCAATAGTACACAACTATAAGTGCACTGTTATGTGCAACACCAGCACAACAGTAGAAAAATTCATGGAAGTCCAGTGATTACATGAGCAGTGAAGGGATAGGCATATACAGGTCGAACAAAGGGGGAAATGACAATATGTGTACTGTTGGTTCAACTGTAAGTGCATATATGAGTGTGATGTGAGGTGCAGGGCTTGGAGAATAGGATGACTGAAAGGGGATACAGGCTTTACCTGTGTTCAGTAGGGAAATTAGATGTATAGGTGATAGGGAATGTCAGTCTCCTGCATCCCAACAGTAGGTAATATGCAATAAGGCCAGTGCATTCACTTGGCAGCAGTGGCAATGTGCCAGAGTGTTGTGGACTTCCTGCGGCTGCACAGGTAAGAGTGAGGAAGGGTAGGCTCGAGTATCAAAGGATTAGAGGCATTATGAGGGTTTATAATTAAGTTGGGCATTTAGGAGGCATAAGCAGTAGTATATAGGGAGTTCTTTTGAGCAAATAGTAGGGTGTATAGGCAATAAATACAGGGGAAATGTAATAACATTGGAATGGAAAGCACCTGCAGCAATATGCAGGTACAGTAGCAACAGGTAAGGAGAGTTGTTATGTGTGTGTTGTTGTTAGGGAAGGGGCAGAGCAACAACAATAGTGAATTGGCCTTGCCAATGCAAGTCAATGCATACATGTTATTGTACATAGAGTTGGGGTTTGGGCAGTAGTCTAAGGTGGGGTGTGCTTGCCCACACAGGATAGTGGATAGGCCACTGGTGTGCACAAGAGCAAGTACAAAGGCTGCTTGGTCAGGTAGGCAGCAGTATTTGGCCTGTGAATAGGGATATAGGCGTAGGTGTTAGGCAAAGCAGCAGCTATTAGGGGCAGGCCAAACTTGGATGCCATAATTGGTTTGTGACAGTAGTTGGAGGCTCGGGTATGGTCCAAGTACAGGTTAAGGGCATTCACAGGTGCACTCAGAGGTTGGGCTTGTTGTTAGGGACAGTGGGTATTAGGATAGGAGGTTTGAAAGTGATTTGGGTCTTCCGAGGTTTAGGCTTAAGTTCTGGTGGGGCAAGAGGATTAGGAGGTTTAGGTGGAAATCTAGCAGAAAACAAGAAAGAGAGTAGTAATATTAGAGAGTATGATAATGGTATAAGTATCATAGGGCATGTTAGGCTAAGCATATATATATATATATATATATATATATATATATATATATATATATATATATATATATATATATATATATATATATATAGATAACTGATAGGATAGGTACATATTAGTGAGACTATAATTATTAGATGGTTTTAATGTGGTATGCCTACATAGGTATTAACGTATTGACAAGATATGAGGTTCTGAAGATAGGGTCACATGGTATCATCTACATACCATATCAAACCTATTAGTGTAGGTAGCTAAGGATTTTTTAGTATGGTGTGTTTTAGGATATATGGTTAAGGTTACATATATATATATATATATATAGGTATAGATACTATATGAAATAGTATATGCATTTGATCAGGTAACTTAGGGGCATGCGTATATATAGGCATGTAACCATATGTCATTGCTTAGGTAAAATATAAGGGTACATACAAGATAGATAATAGAAATTACCTGGGTAATATTAGTATTAGGGTAAATAGGTTGGGGGATTACCTTGTAAAGCCTGTGCATATGCTATATGGGTAGATACCCAGGGTATTGGCCTAGTTTAGCAAGGTATTAACCTAAATGGCCTAGTAATGAATTAGAGACCTAGTATTGACCTAGTATAACATAGTTATGATACTAAAACACAAGTTGACATTGATATTCCATAGTTAGGTCTTCGACGCACCGTATTGAACTTTATTGATATTCTATAACAGATCTCAGGTGAGTACATTCTATGATAATTTCCTGTTTTATGATATCTTCTATGTTTCTTATATTTACTGTAGATATCCTTGATATTTCTTGACACACTGGTTACACGAAATGGTATTTCTGGATCCCATCATGAGATGTTATTTCTTGTATATCTTGGTGTATCTTGTGCAAGCCTTATTCTTTTTCTTGTGCATTACATGGACACCGATTCCTATAAAGTATCGTATCCTACTTAGAGAATCCCGTGTCGTAATGTGCCATGGTTGGATCCACTATACTAGTCAGGGGCAGGAAGTATTAGCGTAGATATGTGATCAATACCCTCCTTATATGAAGTCTTGAACCTTGAATAGTATTAATTATACATCGCTCGTATGATTAACTAAGCCATAAACTCTTGTATCAAGTTCCTAAGACAATCACATGTTGAAACTAGTGCTCGCTCACATAGATAGTACTATTTTTAATTCTTGTACATGATATACCTTGTTCTCTTGCTCTTACACTCATTTACAGTTTTACTTATGTTTTACTATGTTCATGTACATGTCACTTTATCTCGTATATTCTTTTTATTTACTGTTACATAGTATTTATTATTTACTGGAACTGTTATTAGAAATGTATTTTGCTCTAATCCTGACTAAATATATTTTTCAGACGACGCAGAGGACGAGTGCCCTACCTATCACGACCCTTCAAATATAGTAGGCGCTATCATGCACTCATGCCCCTATACCGGGTGCGGGTCGTGGCACCATTATTCCTTTAGATGTTTGCTTTATTATCAGATTTATCTCTGATACATTCCTATTATGTGTAAATCATTTATAGACTCTGAATGGTTTAGTGTTAGGGTTATCTTTCCTTATTCATATCTTCCTTAGTACTTTGTGATTGACTACATGTTGATATTGTAGATTTTTAAATGTTGAGATATTTCTTCTAGGGACTAGATAGCTTACTAGGTCGATGCTACGATGTAGGCTGGACGTAACTAACGTGCCTGTACCCGAACATGCGGTTGCGGGTCATAACATGGACTGTGTGGTAGTATATGTCTTGAGCTCTGATGCTAGACCATGGTGGAATCTCTACGCTCTTTTTCGTTCGATCGGAATCAGTGCCGCCCCAAATCTGCTCAAGTAGCCAAATACCGCGTCGTACTCGTCCATTGACATGTTTCCCCGCTTCTGGAGGAACTAGTTGTAGAGGACATCTTGAACATGGAAAGGAAAGAACCTTTCATTGAAGAGGTCATAGAACTCTTTCCATGTCTGTTTAGTGCCTAGGTGTATCAATTCTGCCTTTATTGTCCTCCAAGAGTTAGTCTACTGCTGTCATCCATAAGTTTGCAGGCAACTGTGACATCTTCAGTAGCTTCTGTGTGCTATTAAGCCATGATGAAACCTCTAGGGGTCCTTCGGTACCGTTGAAAGTCTTGGACTAAACTACAATATAAAAAAGGTACAAGAACTGAAATATGAAACTATAGTACAAGAACTAGAACAATGAACAACTTAATCAATGCAAACGTGAATTTGAAATATTAAACTAATTTGTGACCGGTTGGGGACCACAATACCACAATATCACAATAAGGTTCGGCTTAATAGTACGTGAGATGTACGATTATGTTCTTCACAATACCAAGCTAGGGGTGTGGTCGCACACTAGACAATATTTCTTCAATTCCTGCAAGAAAATAATGAGATACAATATGATGAACATGGCACAATACAATCGTGTGAATCTCGTATCCAATATGAGAACATGGAATATGACAGAATTACAAAGTAAAAGTTCAAGTTGGTGTACTTGCCTTGCTCTGGAAGATCGGGAATAGTAAAGCATAAATCTGTATGTCCACCTAGATTAAGGTACAAGTTTGTTAGGATTCTAATCAGTATCATCTCACTAGCTAAATTGCTAACTACTAAACTATATACTAGCTAACCATTATAGATAGATACTAGCAAGATAATAAAACTCTATAGCAAATATATGTATAAATGCTAGCATAATTTGTAGCAAAATTAGATAACAATATTATTATTTTAGAAAATATATATACTAGCTTTAAGAATAATTACTAGTAGCATACGTCAAACTATATTGTAGCTACAAAATCATTTACTAGAAAATAATTGCTATCTTATATATACTATTTGGAAATAATTATAGACAACATTTCTATTAGATAAAATATTTTATTATTGTTAATAGGTTAATAAAATAGTTTTATGATCTACTTGTATCATTTATAGAAGTATTCATTAGTATTCATTAGTAATTAAAGCATACAAATATTTGTAGAGAAAATATAACAACAAATCAACATATGGCTATCAAATATTTTATTTTATTTTTAGACTAAATAATAATCACAGAATATTTAAAATAAAATAACTAATTTTATGATAAGGAATTAGCATTACAAGAGCAAACAAAATATTAACTGAAACAACAGCCCAATATCAGCTCAGACTATCTAACCCGACTTGGCCTATAAACCTAAACCCTAGCTGTAAACATCAGGAGCATGGCCTTCTGACTTAACCAAGACCACTGCTCCCTTATTTGGTCTCGTCCAATACTTCACACACCCGACCCAAACTCATCACTGCAACTGCTGCTGTTTGATATCTTTACTCGTTTAAGCTATAACACAAAATGGCCCAACTACTCAATCTATGGACTAATGAATCTGACCCAGCCCATTATCCTTCATAAAACCTAATACTAACTTAAGCTTCTCTCTCTCTGCTCACATTTCTCTTTAGCCGCAACCCAACTCTACTCTTCTGCTCCTTCTACTTGTCTAAGGAAACCATAACCCTAAAATCACTGTTTTTATCTCCTTTCCATCTCCAGACCCCAAATAGAAAACCCCAGACTACTCCCTCCATGACCCTACACTTAAAACCTTACCCCAAACTCGAAACCCTAATTACATAAACAAGAAGAAGGAAAGAGCAAGAAAATCGAGGCAAAGTTTACCTTGATCGGCGGGGATGTCGATCCTCAGCTGCCTGACGAGTAGATCCGATAGTGGTCGGTTCAGATTCGACGACATGAGGTCGTCTGCGAACGGTGGCCACTCGTTTCGAGTTTCGAAATCTCGAAGTGGACAGCTCCACTTCCCTGATAGCGGCTCCTCGACAACTCGGCTAGGCTAAGATCGAAATAACGGCGTCCTGGCGTCGACGAGCGGCTACCAGATCTAACGGTGGGCTTCGGGGAGATGGATCCAGGCGGCAAGGAGTCTTCGTGACGGTTCATGACGATCGTTGGTGGTGGAGATCGAAGACAAACGGCCAGGCGGTGGAGGATCTGAGCTCGATCTTCGGTGGTATGATGTCGCGATGGAGATCCAGCGATAATCGACCACTGTCGCGGTAGTCTGAGCATGGCAGGTCTGATCGTTGAAGCAACGATGTGATGTCGAGGACGGCTCCGGCACTGTGGCGTGACGGTGACGGCGATCCTGTGGTCAGCTTCAGCAATGTCAATTCATAATCGACGGTGGTGCACTGGTAGCGGTGTTGTGGTATGTTGTCGACTCCGGCGAGGGTGTGGCGATCTAGACGTGGTGGCGTCGAACAGTCACTACGACGTCATCTTGGCGGACTACGATGACCTCCGACGAACTCTATGGCGAATAGTGGCTCTCGGTCAGGAAGCAATAGTGATAGAGTAGTTGATTAGAAATGACTGTGATGTGACTGTATGTCCGTAGGGTTGGAAATTATGCTTGTCAGGAAAAATAATATTTATAATAAAATAATAGGGTGTTTCCAATGTTAGGACAGTGGCACAGCCAGTAAATAAATGTAGATCTGGGGGTATAACATAACATTAGTAACAGATTCCTAACAAACTAACTGATTCAGTTAAAAAATCAACTCATTATAAAATTAGTTAATAACTAATTTATTAATTATAACTAATCCTTCGTACTGATAAATATAGGCTAAGTTAATAAATAACTAGTAGTTTTATTAAATCAGCAAGTAGTATCAAAATTAGTAAAATCAAAAGTCAGCAAGTGGCTTTAAGTGGTTAAGAAATAACCACTAACAAAAATATTAAAGTAACAATATTAAATTAATAAAACAAAATAAATCCAACTTACTTAAGCATGACTATTTATTAGCAACATTTGACTTTAGTGCAATATAATTAAACAACAGTACTTACTAGTAACATCAATCAGGATAAGTGACTATATGGAGAAGATAATAAACAAACTTAGTCCAAATTAGTCCTATTACCAAAATCAGGTTTTTATTTTTATTTTTTATAAAAAATAATGTTTCTCTAAAAATAAAAAAAAATCAGGAAACGAATCAAAATATACAGAAATGGGTTTAGGGAGTTACAGTTTTGAAATATGAATATCTTACCTTGATTTTTGAACTGGTGGGGAAAGCGATTTCGGATGTTATCCTCGCGGTCCCAAGTGGACTTTCTTGGCGAGTGGTGCCTCCATGTAAACCCCCTAAATTTCTACTACGATTTTTTTTAATTTTTTTAAACCTTTTGTATTTAGTTTGTACTTCGTATCTGCACGTTGCATACGAGTTCGCATTTTTGTATTACATAGCATGCGAGATTTGTGTTTCGTATTGCTCGACAAGTGCGAAAATGTGTCGAGGTACATATTTTAGAAAAATATTTTTATTATGAATTTTATTTCAATAGGAAAGTACATGTTCAAATAAATGTGATAAATATTTTTTTTTGTATAAAAGAGTTATTTTGTTCGTACTTTAAAAATAAGTAGTAATTTGAAAATTTTGGTTTATATGAAATGTTTCCAAATGTTTTGCGAAATGTGAAATTTGTTTATTAATAAATTTTGTTATTTATAAAAGCTAGTTCATGAATTAATATTTAAGTATTTCTTTTCAAAATTATTTATTACTATATTTATTTAATTATAAAAATGATATTTGGGATTTTGTTAAATTTTAATATTCGATTAAATATGGTAATTTAAATTGGAAAAGAATTTATTGACTTTATTTAAAATATTTTAAATTAAGTATAGAATTTACTTTAGATTAGATTTGATTTGGATTGAATTATTTTAAATCAATTTGAATTAATCGATGATTTACCTAATTGGGATTTAAATCCTCCCAATTTCTATCCAACTGGAAATTCCCACCTCCTATAAAAAGAGAGGTACTCCTCCAGAAATTTTCCATCCACAACCTAAATTGTGCATCGTGTCCGTGAACCTTTTCCATCCACTATATTTTTATTTATACAAATACAGTTTGCTCTCCGTGTCGGACATGTCGCGACACACCATTCTGACCACCATCAGGCCACCCCCAGTCCTTCCTATTCTTTCCGAAAACTCCCCGATACCAACCATCACCAACCTGCCTTCCTGACTTCGGTCCACGATAACACCACCACCGCTGCCCCACAAATCGATAGCACCACCACCATCTTCTCCGTCATCATCACCGAGCCAACCACCATCAACAGAAGAAATGAGGAGAAAAATATAAACCCTCACCTCGACCAAGTCCTCCGCACCACCGCACAGGGCCGCGACACCACCAGCACGCCAAGGAGCCGTCCGCCGCTGTTGAGAGCGCGCCACCACCAACGCCGCTCCGCCCCAACCTGCGAGCACCGCCCGCACAAGCGCCGTCCATGCGAGCGCGTCCACACGAGCGCCGCCTCCCGCAGCTGTACAGGCCGTCGCCCCTCCGCCGAGACTCTGATCCGCCGACGCAGCCCGTCGCCGTAAGCCCCGTGCTCCGCCCACACCAGCTTCAGTCGCGACCGTCCTTCCGCCGGTGCTCGCTCCTCCGCCGGCACTCTCCGTCTCCATCAAAGCCCGGCGCCGACGCTTCCCCGCCTCTGGTGAGTCCCGATCGCCCAAACCCCTTTTTTTTCTTCACTCCTCCTCTCTCTCTCTCTCGTGAACGAATTGGGGAGGGAATGGCTGGGTTATAAGGTTAATACTGTTAATAGTTTTATTAGTATTATTATTATTATTTATTATTATTATTACCATTATTAGTATTATTATTAAGATTATTATTACTGTTATTATCCATTAATTATCATTATTATTATTATTATTATTATTATTATTATTATTATTATTATTATTATTATTAAATCATTAGTATTATTTTAAATACTTTTGTTTATGATTTTCATTATTAGAATTATTAGTGTATTATTCTAAATTTGATAATTAATATTTTCCAACATTATTTTGACAACACTTAATAGCCCTAAAATTATTTTTCCTATATTTTATTTTTACTAACGAAAAGTTACTTTTCTACAAGGTATATATTATATATATTTTAAATGTGAGTTTAGCCTAAAAACAAATTTTAATTTTTCAACTATTCATCTAAACGTATATTTGATGTAAAATTTCAAATTGGATATATATATAAAGTATTTTCAAGAATTTACATGAAAAATATTTTAGAAAATTTATATACGTAATCTCCACAATTGACCCTTGATTATCACCATTATCATGACTAATCATCCTTCCCTATTTTCTCGCAAATTCGGACTCTTTCCCATCTGATATGGCGATTAGGTAACTGGAACTTTACATAACATCGCACCACACCCGGTGACACACCACGCAAGATACCTTGCCATTATACTGTTTATTGTCGGTTTGCATTTTTATTATATATCATTGTTCATTTAATTCCAGTTCTTACAGTTCTTGATTTACTGCCTGCTCAGTGACATTAGTTTTACTTTATTATTATCCTTTGATTGCATATGGACTTCGAGTTAAGAGACTACCGGTTGTAGTGTATTACATATACCTTGACACAGTTGTACCACGTGGATGTGTGAGATGAGTGGCATATAGATGTTCTTGCGTGTGGGCTGATCCCCCATGTGCATGCATTAGGGCTAACTGCTGACAGAGGCATGTTAGGAGACTTAGCAGTTAGTAGAGGTATATGGTCATGGATGCGACTTAAATAAGAGCATCGGATGCGGAGGACAATACCTGACATATGGGCTTCGATTGCACTTCCCTTGTAACCCGGAAGCTCCGCTGGAGATACAGGTATGATTAGCCTCTCAGGTTTGCCACTACCGTTTTTGAACGTCATGCGCTGTGGTCACTGGTGCCCAAGTGGGGACTATACCAGATCCCATTTACAGCCAGGGATCCATGCGTTGAAAGGATTGTTTCTCAACTGCATATTCACTTTAGTTTGGTTAGGTTACCTTATTTATGTCTTGTCATATTCTTTAATTTTGGCATATTTTATATTCAGTATTATGTGGCATGTTCTTTATGTATCTTGTTATGTCCCTCCGAGGACCTGGTTATCTCGCCAGGTGTGTGCTCTTGTCTTCGCAGGTGTTCTAGTCGTGGCCATGATTATCTCTATGTCTTCGAGGATGATTGCACTTTTGATCGTCTTCGCTTCTCTCACCAAACTATTTTTTTATTATGTATTTCTTTTCATAGTTGGTAGTAGATTTGTCTCCGCCCAACGATTGTATACATGACAAATTCAAATTTTCTTTTATATCATTATTTATCTTTGTGGATGAGATTTAGTACCTTGGTTACTGTATTTTACAGCTTATGTATATATATGAGGGTCCACATACTTCGTATGTATACAGCTGGCATGATTACGTTCTAGTCCTACGTATTTTAGGACTGGGGCGTTACATATTTTTGTGGTGGCCCATGCTGGCCTAGTTTGCCGTTTCGGTTACATGACTGTATCGAACGGGCCTGCAATATAGGATTAGTGTCTAGGAATCTCATCCACAAGCTTGACCTCCTTCCTTGTTTCAAACTCTTGTTCGACCTCCTTGATTTGCATCTTGCTCGACTCCTTCTACCGTAAATTCTTAGTTTCGTGCTTAGTAAGATGACTACACTATTATATGCTCATAGGTCCAACACATGTCTAGGAAGATTACATTGATAATTAGTGTATATTTAGGTCTTATTTGAGTTATAAAGACATTCTTCCTAAAAGTATGATTTTAAGGATTAGTTAATTTCAAGTTGGGTAGTAGCATATTACTTCCTTCAATGGATAGTTGGAATTTTATTTTGCTATTACAAGGTGGTATACACAAGAGGACAGCTAGATCGAGAAAAAAAATTTATGATTTATGATTTTTGGAAATTATGAAATAGTTTATGATTTATTGGGATATGAAACCGATTTGAGAAACATCTATAAAATGTGACACATGATTTACGGTTAAGTTCAAGTTTGGATTGTAAAAGTTTATCTCAAAATTATTAAAGAGTTTTAAATTATAAGAGAATATGGAGGGTTATGATTTATGGTTTATTAGAGAGCTTGAGATTTTAAATTGAGTCGTACGATTTTTAAGTTTATTTAGTTTTGAGTTTGAAGAGATGACGGTAAAAAGTTTTGTTTAAAATATTTTAGAAGATATGAAATCAAGTTGAAGAAATTTTTTTTTTCAAATTTTAAATTTTGTCCTATGATCTATGATTTATAAAGTTACTTAAATTTCGAGTTTAAGGCCTTGATTATGGATATTTAAATTTTGGTTAAAAAAAGGTATGTTCATTTTGCGATATACAAGGACTATTTCGAGATTGATTAGAGATTGAAATTTTGATTAAACTTGACAGTCTAAGATAATTGGAATTTTTGGTGGAGTATCTTGGAAATTTTATTGAGAAACTTTCGAGGAACTTGAAATTTTAGATTAGATCATATATTGGTGAAGGAACAAGAAACAAGTAAGGTCACCCTAGTGAGATAGAAGTATTCTATATTAGATTGCCATACCACCTATGATTATAATATTGCACATACTCAAGTTAGTCATCGACCAAACCGATGAACATATCTTTGACTTACTCGACCTTCCCTCAAATCTAGATCATTATTCGTGACCATCTAATTGTTTGAAACTTAGAAATAATTAGAATCATTCCCTTGACCATACCCTTATCTATGAGACTATTTTCTAGAAACTGTGTCTTTAACTTATCTTAACTTCGTGCTTTAACCTTTTATTCTGTGCATTAATTAGTACCTTATGGGAACCCACTTTCTATTGTGATCATTTGGCGTTCCCTGTCGTGACTTTAATATTTGGAGCACAAAACTAGACTTTTTCTTCCAACAAATTTCACATACAAGACCTAGACGAGCTCACCTTCATGTAGGTATATCATGTTCCACTAAAACACGTCCCCTTGTACTCTATTTTTATGGTACGACTTTCGGGTCATAAAGACTAACCATAACCTATACCATGGTACCGATATACTTTTGACTATATATTTGGACTCAATCTCGACTCAAATCTTCGGCCCGATTGCGATCTACTAAATCTGTTAAATGCTTAACCTTGTGTTTTATCTTGACTGCTTAACCCTTGTCATTTTATTTTCTTGTATTATCTTGATTTACTTAGACCCATAACCCCTTTTACTCTTCATGCAACATTAACAACCCTACTTTCTCCCTTCCAATTAAATTGCTTACTCATATTTCACTATGATTTCTCCATTGTTTATACAACCTTGTTCCTTGTATGATTCCCTTATGCGAAATGAAATTTGATCATGATAATCTCGGATTAGTAGAGGTAGATTAGAGAACCCCACAGCAAGGATAAATAACACAGTTGGTTAAGATAATTACGAGACTACAAGGTGTAGAATGGACATAAATGAAAATGTACGATAAATCTGAATAGATGAGGTAAGGAATGATATATTATGTTTTGACGAAACACTCAATGATAAATAGACTTCTCGAATTTCAAACTTTGTTTTAAGGTAACTAAATATTGAGTGAAGAATCGTCTAAAGTGTTGGTAGTTTAAGAACCAAATATATATATAAAATTTAGGGATGCAAATTTTTGATAAAGACAATGTTGACGTTATGATGATATTATTTTTCAAGGATAACAAATTGTTGAAGAAAGAAACCTTTATATTTTGATTAAAGTTCTAAAATGATTATGAATAAGAAGTTAAGATGAGTTTCATTTCTACCAACAAGAAACTGAGATTGTTGAATTTAAATTTTTGAGAGAGACTAATAAATATTTTAGAAAATTTTCAATTATGATGATAGAAGATCGAGTTATGAAGGTATACTATTAGTTTTCGAGATTTACCAAACATTAAAGACGAACTTTTATTTTGTTATCTATGGATGCATTGTACATTGACCAATAAATACGAATTTGTAGTAAAGAGATTTTCAACTTCTACTTGGGCCAAATTGGTTGAAGGTTTAGAATTTTAATTTTAGAGGAAATTATAACTTGGGAAGATATATAAAATGAGCTATGAAGATTATGGAAGTCAAAATTTGAGGCTATCTAAAATTCTATGACGAAATAGAGGAAATTAGAGTACACTTATAATCATATTGGTTTTGTTTAAGGGGACGTGGAACGGAAGTAATTTTTGGAAAGAATGATTTATGATAAGAGAGATTACAGGAATATTGATTATATCAAAGGATTAAGGAGTTTATTACCTACTTATGAGGTTGTCCCTTTTTAAGGTTAAGGTTGATTGAGCTAAGCCATTGATTGATTGTCATATACATGATCATGATCTAAAACCATCAAAATTTTGTTCTAGTCGATCGAATGAAACATTGCCATTGAAATGTCACTCGCCTCCTCGGCGAATATTTCGTTTGCATTCTCGTGATCTCGTACATCTATTCGAATAAACTCTTTCCATCCCCTTCGTCTTACCTACCCTAATTTTTCCTAAATTTCTAGGACAAAGTTCTTTTAAGTTGGGTAGGATGTAAACCCCCTAAATTTCTACTACGATTTTTTTTATTTTTTTAAACCTTTTGTATTTAGTTTGTACTTCGTATCTGCACGTTGCATACGAGTTCACATTTTTGTATTGCGTAGCGTGCGAGATTTGCGTTTCGTATTGCTCGACAAGTGCGAATATGTGTCGAGATACATATTTTAGAAAAACATTTTTATTATGAATTTTATTTCAATAGGAAAGTACATGTTCAAATAAATGTGATAAATATTTTCTTTTGTATAAAAGAGTTATTTTGTTCGTACTTTAAAAATAAGTAGTAATTTGAAAATTTTGGTTTATATGAAATGTTTCCAAATGTTTTGCGAAATGTGAAATTTGTTTATTAATATATTTTTTTATTTATAAAAGCTAGTTCATGAATTAATATTTAAGTATTTATCGTGATTTTTGAAATTAATTATTACTATATTTATTTATTTATGAAAATAATATTTGGGATTTTGTTAAATTTTAATATTCGATTAAATATGGTAATCTAAATTGGAAAAGATTTTATTGACTTTATTTAAAATATTTTAAATCAAGTATAAAATTTATTTTGGTTGGATTTGATTTGGATTGAATTATTTTAAATCAATTTGAATTAATGGATGATTTACCTAATTGGGATTTAAATCCTCCCAATCCCTATCCAACTGGGAATTCCCATCTCCTATAAAAGGAGAGGTACTCCTCCAGAAATTTTCCATCCACAACCCAAGTTGTGCATCGTATCTGTGATCCTTTTCCATCTACTATGTTTTTATTTGTACAAATACAGTTTGCTCTCCGTGTCGGACATGCCCCGACACACCATTCCGACCACCATCAGGCCACCCTCTGTCCTCCCTGTTCTTTCCGACAACTCCCCGATACCAACCATCACCAACCTGTCTTCCCGATTTCGGTCCACGACAATACTACCACTGCTGCCCCACAAATCGACAACACCGCCACCATCTTTTCCGTTATCATCACCGACCCAACCACCATCAACAGAAGAAATGAGAAGGAATAAAGAAACCCTCACCTCGACCGAGTCCTCCGCACCACCGTACAGGGCTGCGACACCACCAGCGCACGAAGGAGCCGTCCGCCGCTGTTGAGCGCGCGCCACCACCAGTGCCGCTCCGCCCCAACCCATGAGCACCGCCCGCGCAAGCGCCGTCTATGCGAGTGCCGCCTCCCGCAGCCGTACAGGCTGTCGCCCCTCCGCTGAGAATCTGATCCGTCGACGCAGCCCGTCGCCGTGAGCCCCGTGCTCCGCCCGCACTGGCCTCAGTCGTGACCGCCTTCCGTCGGCGCTTCCTCCTCCGCCGGCGCTCTCCGCCTCCATCAAACCCCGGCGCCGACGCGCCCCCGCCTCTGGTGAGTCCCGATCGCCCAAACCCTTTTTTTTCTTCACTCCTCCTCCTTCTCTCTCTCTCGTGAACGAATTGGGGGAGAATGGCTGGGTTGTAAGGTTAATACTGTTAATAGTTTTATTAGTAATATTATTATTATTTATTATTATTATTACCATTATTAGTATTATTATTAAGATTATTATTACTGTTATTATCTATTAATTATCATTGTTATTATCATTATTATTATTATTATTGTTATTATTATTATTATTATTAAATCATTAGTATTATTTTAAATACTTTTGTTTATGATTTTTATTATTAGAATTATTAGTGTATTATTCTAAATTTGATAATTAATATTTTCCAACATTATTTTGACAACACTCAATAGCCCTAAAATTATTTTTCCTATATTTTATTTTGACTAACGAAAAGTTACTTTTCTACAAGGTATATATTATATATATTTTAAATGTGAGTTTAGCCTAAAAACAAATTTCGATTTTTCAAGTATTCATTTAAACGTATATTTGATGTAAAATTTCAAATTGGATATATATATATATATATATATATATATATATATATATATATATATGTATATATATATATATATATATATATATATATATATATATATATATATATATATATATATATATAAAGTATTTTGAAGAATTTACATAAAAAATATTTTAGAAAATTTATATACGTAATCTCCATAATTTCCCCTTGATTATCACCATTACCATGACTAATCATCCTTCCCTATTTTCTCGCGAATTCGTACTCTTCCCCATCGGATATGGCGATTTGGCAACTGAAACTTTACAGAACATCGTACCACACCCGACGACACACCAGGCAAGATACCTTGCCATTATATTGTTTATTGTCGGTTTGCATTTTTATTACATATCACTGTTCATTTAATTACAGTTCTTACAGTTCTTGATTTACTGCCTGCTCAGTGATATTAGCTGTACTTTGTTATTATCCTTTGATTGCATATGGACTTATAGTTAAGAAACTACCGGTTGTAGTGTATTGCATATACCTTGACACAGTTGTACAACGTAGATGTGTGAGATGAGTGGCATGTAGATGTTTTTGTGTGTGGACTGATCCCCCATGTGCATGCGTTAGGGCTAACTGCTGACAGAGGCATGTTAGGAGACTTAGCAGTTAGTAGAGGTATATGGTCGTGGATGCGACTTAAATACGAACATCGGGTGGGGAGGACAATACCTGAAGTACGGGCTTCGATTGTACTTCCCTTGTAACTCGGAAGCTCCGCTGGAGAAACGGGTATGATTAGCCTCTCAGGTTTGCCACTATCGTTTTTGAACGTCATGCGCTGTGGTCACTGGTGCCCAATTGGGGACTATACCAGATCCCATTTACAGCCAGGGCCCATGCGTCGAAAGGATTGTTTCTCAACTGCATGTTCACTTTAGTTTGGTTAGGTTACCTTATTAATGTCTTGTCACATTCTTTGATGTGGCATATTTTATATTCAGTATTATGTGGCATGTTCTTTTTGTATCTTGTTATGTCCCTCTAAAGACCTGGTTATCTCGCCAGGTATGTGCTCTTATCTTCGTAGGTGTTGTAGTTGTGGCCATGATTATCTCTATGTCTTCGAGGATGATTGCACTTTTGATCATCTTTGCTTCGCTCGCCAAACTCTTTCTTTTATTATGTATTTCTTTTCATAGTTGGTAGTGGATTTGCCTCCGCCCAACGATTGTAAACATGACAAATTCAAAGTTGCTTTTATATCGTTATTTATCTTTGTGGATGAGATTTAGTACCTTGGTTACTGTATTTTACAGCTTATGTATATATACGAGGGTCCACATACTTCATATGTATACAGCTGGCATGATTACGTTCTAGTCCTACGTATTTTGGGACTGAGGCATTACACTCCATGCCATTTGAACTAATGGAAAAGATTGGTTCACTAGTCTATAGTGTACACGGGTTGTTGACAAGGGTAACAATATCTAAGGCTAGTCACGACTATGTTCTCGATTTCTTATTCTAAACAAGTTTAGCTAGTCTACGACTATAAGGCTACTAAAGGGGTTGAAGGTACTTCACGATACTATCGCTAAATAGCAATCCACATATTTCTAGGCAATAGCGAGGCAACTATATTAAACTGATAACTAAGCTAGTAAGGTGTAGCTCTAATATCAACTCGTGTCTCAACAATTAATGGCTTATCCAGGACAAGGCTTGTTGTATCCCTACTCTCAAGATGATTATCTATCACGACCATGGTGATTGCTCTATGTTGTTGCCGAGGTGCTATAGATCGTCTAATCGGTCTACTCCGAGTTATTCTTTTTGGTACTAAGGCTGGGTTGATCAAACCATATAAACTTCAATCAAGGTTAGGATCAAGCAAAACGGGAAAATAATCAAAATATTTTTAAGAATGGTATGAAGCCAAGCTGGATGCACAGGACGTAGGCTAGATAGAATCAGAGAACCATATACTTCCGTAATCAAGTTATTCAGAGTCTGCCTTCGCCAGCACACATATGGCAGCAAAACTTCAAATTTTATAATTTATCGGATGGGTGCAGTATGTGTCTGCCACGCCAGATAATATAGGTTCTCAGACTTTATCTTAGCCAAATCCATGGGATGTTTCCAAATACGCAAGTTTAGTCAATCAAGATGCATGGATGTAGTTTAGGTAAGATTCAGAAAACATATATAAACGTGATGACGTCATCTGAAGTCTTGTCCCGATAGTATTTCTCTGGCTGCAAAAACTCTTGATTCTGTAATACAAGAATTACATATAGTTTCTCTAACTTTCCTTGGACCAATCCATGGAACATTTTTCCAATAAAACGAAAGGGAATGAGAAGAATTACTTAAGAAGTTAACAAGAAAAAAGGGTTTAGTCAAATCATAGGAATTGTGGTAAAAACTAATCAAACTGGATTCAATTGTCGATAGTAAGAATTAAGAATAATAGATGATCAAATATTTGGCTTATATAGGAATTTTGAGGAGTATGGATAACCACTTGGGAAGAAACTTCTAAGAAGAAGAAAATTTTCACATACATTGAATCCAAAGAATATGGCCCAAGTTGGAATACGAAGGACATTTTTGTCATTGTACAAATAAGAAGTATAAAAATTAATTTGAGAATAAATAACTATTCCTAATGATATTGTAGTTTGAGAGAAGATAATATACTAGTTTTCGAGGTGAGGATATGATCGAGGAGATGATTATAATCATTCACAAGTTCCAAAATGATTTAAGAATAATGATAATAAACCTATTTAAGAAAGAGATAAGTAATTCAAGGTGAGAATGTATGGCTAGGATGATGACTAACTAGTGAGGGTTTAGTTTAATGTGACAGCGTGTCTCAACGAGTAATGGCCGAACTAGAAAAATACATGTCATATCTCTGTCCTCATGACGGGTGTCTATTTCTGCTATGGTGAATGCCTGCCCCTACCTTTGGTTATTCATCTCTTGTCTAATCTGCCTAAATTGTGCTACCTAGTCGGGTAAGGGGTGGTCCTCTCTGATAGGATTTCGTAACACGCCACTCTTTGATAGGATTTTCTAAATATGCCACTCTTATATGATGCTTATTTCTAGTCCAGTTCCTTATAAGATTTCACTCTATTAGTTCTGAAGTTCCTTGGATAGTGTAGTAGCTTGGTAGCTTGTAGATATAGGTTTGTGTCTTTGAGTATCAGTGTTGGTTGTTAGGAGTATAGCTTGGGGGTTTGTGAGTGGTTCCTGGTTGAGCATGTAGGTAGTAATCTAGAGATGATTATTAGTGCAGCACCTTGGTAGAAATAGTTCTATGGTAAGTGTCTGTATAGTTAGTATAGGTACCAAAGATAAAAGGGAAAGTAGAGTATCAGTGGTGTTTCAAGGAATTGGTATCAGTATTGTCATGTATGTTTTATATATGTATATATGTTAGAATGGGCATCATGTAAGAGTGGCGTATTTAGAAAATCTGTGTTTGGTAGGGCAAGAGAGTGTTATATATGGTTATATTGTCAAGGTATGGATAAGTATCCTAGAGGGATTGATGAGTGCCATCAGATTGATTAGTATTAGGATACCAAGATAGGAGGAGTCAAGCTAAGCGACTTGTGGTACCGCAAATTACCCCATACCAGTATAAGGAGACACCCAGCAGGGTAGAGCATTTGCGATGGCGGTCAAGGAGACAAATACTATAGGTGATGGGCTAAAAGTTAGGTTCTGTTCTTTCCTTCTTCCTGATTCCTTTCCATCTATTAATTGCTTGATCGATTTTTTAGTACCTTTAGCTTGCATCTGTGATTTTTATGTAAGAGTAGTAGTGAACCCTAGTATGGACTACAATAACATGACACTGTAGAGGCTATAATCATGCATGTTTGTTTACATTTCATAGAATTGCTTGTTATATAACTTTAGGTAGGATTTTCCTGGAATTTTATTGTTGGGGCTTGACCTACAGAAGAGTACAACCAACTTAAATTTTGAGGACAAAATTTTTCTAAGGGGGTAGGATTGTAACTACTACATTTCTAGAATAGGAGTATTTTTGTCTTTTTCTATTTTGTACCAATATAAAATTTATATTTAATATTAATTGTAATGATTATATTTTTATTTTATTTTTCCATGATTGGTATTGTTGCATATAATTAAATATATGATGTAGATAGTTGGTAGTTGTTAGCTACTAGTTAGACTAGTTGTTAGTAAACCTAGATAGACCCAACTAGACTTGTCATGACACCATTAGTGAGCCCATTAGTTAGTCTTGGTGCACCCATTAATTAGAAGAGCAATGATCAAGAAAACCCTTCTTTTAGTTAATAGAACCTTCCCTAATTAAACCCCTTCCTAAAAAGAACCTTCATGATTCGTTGTGAGGGCTTATTAGGCACTTTACATTGCATTTAGGGTTAAGAAAATTGGCTGGACATATACCCTATAAAGCCCCTCTTTGAGTTTATTTATTAGCCTCCACAAACTCTAATTTGCCTCCTCTCTATTTTCTCTCCATTTAAGAAGAAGAACCAAACTCTATCATTCTCGAATTGATTCCAAACAAATTCCCAGTGTCATCGCAAGTAGACTAGAGTTTGGATTAGCAAGAAGGAAGAATTGGAAGGAGTGGAGCTTAAAGGAGATGTCCATTCTTGAAGGTTGTGTCTATTTGTGTCCCTTTTTGGCTTTGTATTGGAAATCCATCTCTCAATTAATAAATTCTAAAGTTAAACCCTTCAAATTGATTCTAGTTAGTGTAATTACTCATTTAGAAACCACCCATGTATTAGGGCTACCCATGGGGAGAAGCTTGGGCTTTATTTGACCCATTTAGAGATTTTTACAATGAGCTTTGTGCCATTTTTGGAGACATTTTGAGAATGGTGTACTAAGTGTTTGTCATTAGGTTTGTTAGATCTAATTAATATAGATTTGGTTATGAGTGTCTAGATTTGTGTCCACAAATGGATACTAGTAGGCCATGTCGTGATATGGTACGACACAGGGTCAATTTGGTTGTTTTTGGACTCCTACACTTGTGGTGCACATGCTCAATTTCACATGAAACTTGACACTAGCTTAGAAATGCCTTAATTATGTTCTAGTATATATTTTAGGCTTGTCTATGAAATTTGGTAGGATTCAGATAAGGTTTAGTAGAGTTTCTTGGGCATATCGCAAGCTTACGCACCAAGTGTTCGACACATGTCCACAAAGGAATTTTTGTGTCCTTTTTGAGTTGAGATTTGGTGTACATGTCCTAAATAGGATATATGGTATGGTGTCATGGTATCTCGTGAACAACATAGTTAGATTTCTGTATGCGTGTTTATCTACCTATGTATGTATATATATATATATATATATATATATATATATATATATATATATATATATATATATTTTGTATATATATATATATATATATATATTTTATTTATATATATATATATATTATAGTGTGTAGGGGTGTAGGTACTGTTAGTGCCTGTACATAGGGTTGTATGTGTGTATATTGTATACACATATGTGGTTGTGAGTATATCTTCATATATATATATATATATATGTGTTATACACTATAGTTGTGTGTAGGCATATAGTTATACACATGTAGGGGTGTGTGTCTTATGTGTATGGTGATGGGGGCTAACTATGTATATGAATACAGGTGTGTGTGAGTAGACATTTAGGTAGATAGGTTGTATAGAGAGTGTGTGTACTTATATGTACTTAGATGTGTATGTAAGTAGATTTGGGTGTGTGTCATAGGTAGGAGTGATTTAGAGTATCATTTGGTGGATAAATGTGGGACATGTGTGTGTGTGTATATATATATATGTAGGGATATGTGTGATGGAGTGTGGTGTGTTGAGTAGATAGGAAGAGGAGGGAGGCAGTAGCATAGGAATGTAGAGTCAACAATAGTACTTGTTGTTTGTAACGCAACAGTACTTGTGGTTGCAACAACAGTAGTGGGTGAAGTTGGCTTGGGCAGTACTTGAGCAGTGTCACGACCCGCACCCGTTTTTTTTATATAAACGGATACGAGACGTGTCCAAGCCAGCCTACGCCGCAGTGTCGGCGGTAGAACGCTGTCACGGCCATGAGATCAAAATCACAAAATAATGCTCATTCACAAAAATTAATTTAACTTACAATGATCACAAGTTTTACATTTGCAGAAAATATAAACTTGTACAAATAAAGGAATGGCTACAACACAACTATCTAGCTAGTCTCTAGACTTTTGTCTGCAAGTATCCCCGTCACTCCCCAAGCTAAGTGAATCCACGGCTAACCTGAAAATGTTGGTTTCCAGTCAGGAATGGAACGAGCACAATTCACTGAATGCAATTTCAAATAAAGAAGATGACTATAAAACAAAGGTTAGACATCAATTATGAGTTTTAAAAATAAACATAAAATACAGAAAACTAATAGTAAATAAATAGACACAACAGACTTTCCCCAACTGCTAGAAGTACCTTTGATATGTGATCGGTCTGGGGTACTATACCGCACGGTCTACGAGGTCTACTTGCATGAAAAGTAAGCACGGTCTACACTACTTGCAGAAAAGTAAGCACGGTCTACACTACTTGCAGAAAAGTAAGCACGGTCTACACTACTTGCAAAAAATAAACACGGGCTACACTACTTGCAGAAAATAAACACGGGCTACACTACTTGCAGAAAATAAACACGGGCTTCACTACTTGCAGAAAATAAACACGGGCTACAATGTCTAACACGGGCTATGGTCAGATCACATATCTTTGGTACCTCTCATTACCGACTCGACAATTTTATAATAGAAAATAATCACATAATCAATGGCCAATCAATGAAATATAGTGAAAATCAATATCGAAATGCAGACAATAAACTGTACTCGCCTGTGGTCCTGTGCTGGTGAAACCGATGATCCAAATCAGTCAATATGCCACAATAGTCAAAACTCGTACAACAGTCCCCTGAAGCTGAAATAGACAATACCAATGATCTCAGAATAGCCCAATTAGCTAGGATCGCCTGTCCTTAAGTCCAATTCTGGACACAGGGGCAAAACGGTAATTTTGGGCCAAAACGGTGTCTACCGTTGGACCCACTTTGCACCGAAAAGCGTGCCAGAGTCAACGGTCTCTAAAGTCATCAAACTATATGTCTACGGATCCAGTTTTTCGATACGAACCCGTCCGTATGTCCAGAGTTGGATTCCGGCGGGCCGTGCACAAAATCGCCCGTTGAACGGGACCGTAGGGCCCGCAAAACGACGTCGAATTCTACTGTCTCAGAATCTGACCAAACTGGGCATACAGGACCAGAAAAATGATACGGTTCTGTTGGCACAAGTTTCGTCTCGATCTGATGAGCGTGCATAAAGTAATTGGAGAATTTGCAAAGTACACGATACGGAGAATTTCGACGGATACGCATCAAATTCGTCGCGCACACGCGACCAATTTGAATTCTGTCAAAGCCCACCCGACCATGAAGCCGTTACGCAGCTTTCGATGCTTCCAGTTCGCGATCATGTCGTCCCAATTGGCGTGACGCACGTCGTGTGGAACAATTTTATAGTTTTCAAAACAGATTTTTGGAAAACTTTGGGATTCGATTTCTCGACGCTCAGTCGATGAATTCAAATTCCGCAAAAAGGGATTCAAAGCCTTACATGTTGTCAACAAGTCTCTTCAAATAGATTTTCTAATAAGTCAATGGATTGATCGGAAACGATCCTCGAACAGGGGTTCATGGACTGAAATAGTGTTCTGTTTTCGAACAGTTATACGCCAATTTTGGCATCGATTTCTCGGCAGGTATGTTACGTATCTTCGTAAACTAATTTATGGTTTGGGAAGAGGGTTATCTAGGCTTTCTAAAACATCTTTCGGATAGAAATTTCATCGAGAGACAAGGGAGATACGAGAGAGAGAAGTTGGTACCTGTGCGGGTTGCTGGTTATGCACGCCTGTGCGTGCAGTCCACGCGCGCGCACCTCCTGCCGCCTCCGGCCGTCGTGGCTGCGCGCGGTGGCGCCCTAGGCCGGGGGAGGTCGCTGGAGATAGGGTGTCGGCGCAGTGGAGTAGTTGTTTAGGGTTTCGAAATTTCGATCTCTCCCTCGCTGTTATATACGCAGGTTTGGGGGTCGGGTTTCGTTCGCTGGTTTGAAGCTGCTACTGCTTCATTAGTGAAATGGTGTGGAGTATTAGTTACATGGGTTGGGTTGGTTTCGTGTGGTGCTTGGGCTACTATTGCTCATGTTGGAGAGTTCGGCTATGGGGAGAATATGGGT
The DNA here is from genome assembly GCA_029216955.1 of Iris pallida. Taxonomy (NCBI): domain Eukaryota; kingdom Viridiplantae; phylum Streptophyta; class Magnoliopsida; order Asparagales; family Iridaceae; genus Iris; species Iris pallida. The sequence goes on from JANAVB010012198.1 coordinate 24,192,148, forward strand.
TCGGGTTTGCTTTAGTGAAAATATTGGGGAAGTCATTATGTGGGCTGAGTTTGGGCCACATTAGGCCGGCTGCTACTGCCTCCCTTTCTTCTATTTAGCAATTTCCTATACACTAACTAATGTATATATTTTTATACATTATACCCACATACACATACATATTCTTATATATTATATATATATATATATATATATATATATATATATATATATATATATATGTATACACCATTATACGTATATGTATATCTTGTATGTATATACACACACATTTATCTATAATCATATATATACTTTATACACATGTTTATCTATATACACGTATACACATATACGTATACTCGTATATTATATATATACTATATATACATACACACAAAAATATATAATAATAATAATATAATAATAATATGATAATAACAATAATGATAATAATAATAAGAATAATAATAATAATAACAATAATGATAATAATAAGAGTAATAATAATAATAACAATAATGATAATGATAATAATAATAAGAGTAATAATAATAATAACCAACTAAATTGTCCACTAATAGTCCTTGGTGAACATATCATACCCCCTCTGGCCCTAGAATTTCGTACAGTTATTCGAAAAACATTTAAATATTAATACTGAACTATTAACTATTTAGAAATATTTGTCAAGTCCTAAAATAGATAAGAAATATTTGTACACACCTAAAATGTCTACATGGCCGTCTTCGATCTTTCTACATGCCTACTGGGCTTGGTCCGGTTCGGACCAGTCTGGACCAGTTTGGTACCACTGTGTCACTTAATCATCAAACAATATTGATAATGAATAATTAAATTATTCATAGAGATTAAGTCGTATCTTGGCCTGATTTTTCTAGTTATGACTCACTTATGGCTGGGTCTTCCCTACCAAGGCTAATGCACTAGTCAAAGCACGCCACTGCACTACCCATGCCACGATTTCTAGTCATTGTGTACTCCAAAACTCCATCATAGCTAAAATCACCTACCGTAATAATTAAGTAAATAATTATTTACAAAATTCTAAAGATCATTATTAAATCAAATAAAGGAATAAAATATTTTAAAAATATATTTTCGGGAAGGGGAGCTACAAATCTACCCACCTTAAAAATAATTTTGTCCTCGAAATTCTAATCCATAGCTATTCCTTTAAAATCAAAGTCTATACCACCTTAATCTCCTCAAGTTTTCATTTCCCAAAAATCTTTCTATAACCTTCTCTAGTCATTTGGTATTTACGAAATCTCGAGGACTTCTACCCACCTTTGGTCACACTACTCCCTTGGAACACAGGTCACTAAAATCATATAATCTTCTAACTAATGACTAATAAATCTAACAAAAATATCTAGGACCTATGGTATCTATAATCTCTCATATCTATAAACAATCAAACATTCAATAGTCAAGCAGTATTATACTATAATTTAAGAATTTCTAATGAATCCTGGACAGCACGATCATTCGTCACCTCGGAATAGAAAAGGATGAGAATTAATGGTACAAGAAGGCAAGGGAGAATAATCGAGAACGGATACGAAGTTTCAAAGATGGTAGAGAATTTCTAATGATGCAGGTAGAAAGAAAGTATATGAGTCAATGACTTATTTGCTAGATGGGCTACTCTAGTCTAGTCAATTGCTAAATCGAAGCACCTTCATTTCCTAGAGGGTCATGAAGATTTCGCTCTCGAAATTAATCTAAACAAGGTTCTATAATAGGACGGAATTTGAGAAATCGAGATTTTGATCTTTTTCGTGGTTATCTAAACATACGAACAAGGGATATAAGTCTAATACAAGATCGTATCTCGACCTCCAGGTAAATGGGATAAGGTTATGAATGGCTCCACGTTCTAAGAGTGGAGACTACATAATAGGTGTAAGGACCTACTTCGATTGGTTCGGTTTTATAGACCAACTACGGGGGTTTGTCTGGAGGGGTTTTACTGGGCCTTAATGGGTTTCCTATTTGGATCTCACTCGTTGGTTGGGTGAACCTTGAATCTCAATCTATATGGACTGAACAAGATTCTAAGGTAAACTATGTCTGCTAGGTTAGGGTAACCTAGAATAGGTTTCCACCCAAATGGTTGTGCTAGTTGCCTGTCAGATTGATTTTCTAGATCCTTAAAGCCCAATACAGTGCCTTCAGTGACCTTTGTGTTTAAGTAGCACGAGAAGACACAATTTAGTGGCACACTAATGACATGTGCGTAGTGGGTTTCAAGTAGATCACCACCATATGTTGGGTTGAATGGTTTGGGTCGAGATTGAGTCTCTAATTGGAGTCGAGAAGTATACCGGTATTATGGTAAGGGTTACCGCTAGTCCTTTTTACCTGAAAGTCGAACCATAAAATTAGAGTACAAGGAGACGTGTTTGAGTGGGACATTATATACCTAGATGAAGGTGGACTCGTCTAGATCTTACATATGCAGTTTGTTGGAAGATAACAGCTGGTCTCGTGCTCCGAATATTAATGACACGGCCGAGGACACAAAATGATCTAAATGGAAAGTGGGAGTCCATAGGCACTAACTATCGTTCTAATAGAAATTTGTTCTAATCAATCGGTGATCTTCGTATATCCTAAAATTGTAGGAGGCTTACAGTCTACCCACCTTAAGAATAGTCTTAGGAATATTGAGGTTAGAGGGTTCCCAAAGTCCGGATACTATACCTCGACTCTTTGTTAATAGGGAATAAGGCACAGCGTATCGGGATATGGTAGGTATAAGTCAAGTCGAGGACCGTTCCTTAGAAATTGGAGAACGATGTGTACATTGGCACATGGTCGACAAAATAGGATGATTTACTCGTCTATAGTATACTAGAGTTATCGACGGGGTGACCAACTCTAAGACACAAGATTTCTACAACTGAGTTGTGAATTTCCATTGGGGTCAATCCTGCCAGACTATTGTTACAGGGGTTAAAGCAAGTTTCAAGCAAATGGTTAGAGACTCCCAATATTTGGTTTCTTGAGGATAGATAGTCTCCTAGGATGTCGTTCCGACTAAGGGTAAAACCCTACTCATTCTTAGATTTAGATGGCTAGAAGGTCTCAAAAGTAGTTTGAGGGTCGAGGGGAGAACGAGTAACTCAATCTCATGGTTGGCCGCTGGTAGCTACACTTGAGTATACGACTAGCATAGCCATGGGGTTATTCTGTATCCATCTACCGATTATGAACTTCCGTCTTTCCCAATTAGTGAAAGGCAAAAACAGTAGAGTTCAAGGGAGATGTCACTGAGTACAATTTCATGATTCAAAGGTGAAGGTATAATTCAAGAGAGATTGTCAAGGCAGTCGTGGACGAGATCTTAGATACCTCTATATCTCATTCCACGTAGTGTAATTAAACGAAGAGCGAACCAAAGCATCATGGTTGATCAGACCATAATACACTGATTCTGATTAGACAATAAGTTAGTAGGCGTCCCCACTAAACACATGTCTTGAATCAAGCTCGAGAACAGAGTGAGCTTGCAAAACTAGGCTGTGATAGCAACAGTGGTCAAAATAGTCAAATTACAAGTATACAAGATTTTTGAAAGAAGGCACAAGTAGTTTGGATTTTGAGAGAACCAAACCTTACTCGGTGTTCTTGTTCATATAGTCTTCCTACTATCTTCTTATCTATAAGGTCTTAGGTCGACTAGTGGGTTATGAACCCCTTAAATTCTACATTCTAGGTAACCTATTAGCGCCAATCAATTTCCTCGTCAATAGGTCACAAGGACCACGGAATGCTAGATCGGGGACGTGTTACCCAACTACAAACTTCCACTAACATTGGCTTCGGGTCTTACGGAACATACATGGCATTGTCCTATCCTTCATAGAATCCTAAACCTGTAATCACGTCTGAAGTTATTCCACCGAGAGTTATGCCTTGCTCGCATACTCTGGCTGTGGTAAACCCTTGGATTCGTAACTCAACATGATACCCAAATCGAACACTTCTTAACTCTATCCAATATTGGCTCAAGGGTATCTACGATCCAGAGAGGACCACTAGCCATAGTTTTGGCAATATCCCATCACCCCTATTTTCTTAAACTAATTTCAACTCTAGGGGTCGTGTCTCGCCAGTGCGCTGCTGGCTGTAGTGAATTCCTAGTCTCCAAAATTTAAATAAATGGCGACAGTACGCTGCTGTCCTGCCAGTATGAATTAACTAACATTCTCGTAACTATATCTGTAAAAATATCATGAGCTTTGAGAGATTCAAACAAGTTGACTATGTAATATAGCGTAAGTATTATCAGTCATAACCCTTAAAATAGAGGATTAAACAGGGAGAAATAACTGAGGACAAAAGAAATACAAACATTCTAACTATTCCATGTGTATTCAAGCCGTTGAGGAAGAACTTGAATCGAAACTAACTTGAGGTTCATCTATGGATAACATAGAAATAATAATTCTTAGGGCAAAAATAGGAACTAAATAGACAATTTGACTAAGATGTGAGGATGATATCAAGGGCAAGGAGAAGGAATTGCACTATTTACCAAAGTTAGATCATTATCTCTATGAAACCCTGTCTCACCAAGCGAATAATCTATCCACGTTGGATCATATCGTCCTATCAAGAGGTACTAGTGTACTTATGGGGATCTGACAACTATCAAAATTACTAACTCCTCACCTAAGTTGCATGGCCTAGACTACCCATCGGTAAACTTGTACAAGGGACTCCTAGTCCTAGTCATTCTCTTAAATTAAATTAATTTCTAATTCGTGAATGAGCATTTCTAGTCGCAGGCTCGCAATAGTACGACTAATCTTAAGTACTGTCACGAGTTCGCATGATTTGCGAAACCTGACCTGCATGGGACACCACAAAAACTTGTCACGACCCGCACCCATTTTTTTATATAAACGGATACGAGACGTGTCCAAGCCAGCCTACGCCGCAGTATCGGCGGTAGAACGCTGTCACGGCCATGAGATCAAAATCACAAAATAATGCTCATTCACAAAAATTAATTTAACTTACAATGATCACAAGTTTTACATTTACAGAAAATATAAACTTGTACAAATAAAGGAATGGCTACAACACAACTATCTAGCTAGTCTCTAGACTTTTGTCTGCAAGTATCCCTGTCACTCCCCAAGCTAAGTAAATCCACGGCTAACCTGAAAATATTGGTTTCCAGTCAGGAATGGAACGAGCACAATTCACTGAATGCAATTTCAAATAAAGAAGATGACTATAAAACAAAGGTTAGACATCAATTATGAGTTTTGAAAATAAACAGAAAATACAGAAAACTAATAGTAAATAAATAGACACAACAGACTTTCCCCAACTGCTAGAAGTACCTTTGATATGTGATCGGTCTAGGGTACTATACCGCACGGTCTACGAGGTCTACTTGCATGAAAAGTAAACACGGTCTACACTACTTGCAGAAAAGTAAGCACGGTCTACACTACTTGCAGAAAAGTAAGCACGGTCTACACTACTTGTAGAAAAGTAAGCACGGTCTACACTACTTGCAAAAAATAAACACGGGCTACACTACTTGCAAAAAATAAACACGGGCTACACTACTTGCAGAAAATAAACACGGGCTACAATGTCTAACACGGGCTATGGTCAGATCACATATCTTTGGTACTTCTCATTCCCGACTCGACAATTTTATAATAGAAAATAATCACATAATCAATGGCCAATCAATGAAATATAGTGAAAATCAATATCAAAATGCAGACAATAAACTGTACTCGCCTGTGGTCCTGTGCTGGTGAAACCGATGATCCAAATCAGTCAATATGCCACAATAGTCAAAACTCGTACAACAGTTCCCTGAAGCTGAAATAGACAATACCAATGATCTAAGAATAGCCCAATTAGCTAGGATCGCCTGTCCTTAAGTCCAATTCTGGACACAGAGGCAAAACGGTAATTTCGGGCTAAAACGGTGTCCGCCGTTGGACCTGCTTTGCACCGAAAAGCGTGCCAGAGTCAACGGTCTCTAAAGTCATCAAACTACATGTCTACGGATCCAGTTTTTCGATACAAACCCGACCGTATGTCCAGAGTTGGTTTCAGGCGGGCCGTGCACAAAATCGCCCGTTGAACGGGACCGTGGGACCCGCAAAACGACGTCGAATTCCACTGTCTCAGAATCTAACCAAACTGGGCATACAGGACCCGAAAAACAATACGGTTCTGTTGGCGCAAGTTTTGTCTCGATCTGACGAGCGTGCACAAAGTAATTAGAGAATTTGCAAAGTACACGATACGGTGAATTTCGACGGATACGCATCAAATTCGTCGCGCACACGCGACCAATTTGAATTCCGTCAAAGCCCACACGACCACGAAGCCGTTACGCAGCTTTCGATGCTTCCAGTTCGCGATCACGTCGTCCCGATTGGCGTGACGCACGTCGTGTGGAACAATTTTCTAGTTTTCAAAACAGATTTTTGGGAAACTTTGGGATTCGATTTCTCGACGCTCAGTCGATGAATTCAAATTCTGCAAAAAGGGATTCGAAGCCTTACATGTTGTCAACAAGTCTCTTCAAATAGATTTTCTAATAAGTCAATGGATTGATCGGGAACGATCCTCGAACAGGGGTTCTTGGACTGAAATAGTGTTCTGTTTTCGAACAGTTATACGCCAATTTTGGCGTCGATTTCTCGGCAGGTATGTTACGTATCTTCGTAAACTAATTTATGGTTTGGGAAGAGGGTTATCTAGGCTTTCTAAAACATCTTTCGGATCGAAATTTCGTCGAGAGACAATGGAGATACGAGTGAGAGAAGTTGGTACCTGTGCGGGTTGCTGGTTATGCACGCCTGTGCGTGCAGTCCACGCGCGCGCGCCTCCTGCCGCCTCCGGCCGTCGTGGCCGCGCGCGGTGGCGCCCTAGGCCGGGGGTGGTCGCTGGGGATAGGGTGTCGGCACAGTGGAGTAGTTGTTTAAGGTTTCGAGAATTCGATCTCTCCTTCTCTGTTATATACGCAGGTTTGGGGGTCGGGTTTCGTTCGCTGGTTTGAAGCTGCTACTGCTTCATTAGTGAAATGGTGTGGTAGTATTAGTTACATGGGTTGGGTTGGTTTCGTGTGGTGCTTGGGCTACTATTGCTCCTGTTGGAGAGTTCGGCTATGGGGAGAATATGGGTTCGGGTTTGCTTTAGTGAAAAATATTGGGGAAGTTATTATGTGGGCTGAGTTTGGGCCACATTAGGCCGGCTGCTACTGCCTCCCTTTCTTCTATTTAGCAATTTCCTATACACTAACTAATGTATATATTTTTATACATTATACCCACATACACATACATATTCTTATATATATATTATATATATATATATATATATATATATATATAATATATATATATATATATATATATATATATATATATATATATATATATATATATACACCATTATACGTATATGTATATCTTGTATATATATACACACACATTTATCTATAATCATATATATACTTTATACACATGTTTATCTATATACACGTATACACATATACGTATACTTGTATATTATATATATACTATATATACATACACACAAAAATATATAATAATAATAATATAATAATAATATGATAATAACAATAATGATAATAATAATAAGAATAATAATAATAATAACAATAATGATAATAATAAGAGTAATAATAATAACAATAATGATAATAATAATAATAATAAGAGTAATAATATTAATAACCAACTAAATTATCCACTAATAGTCCTTGGTGAATATATCATACCCCCTCTAGCCCTAGAATTTCGTACAGTTATTCGAAAAACATTTAAATATTAATACTGAACTATTAACTATTTAGAAATATTTGTCAAGTCCTAAAATAGATAAGAAATATTTGTACACACCTAAAATGTCTACATGGCCGTCTTCGATCTTTCTACATGCCTATATGGGCTTGGTCCGGTTCGGACCAGTCTGGGCCAGTTTGGTACCACTGTGTCACTTAATCATCAAACAATATTGATAATGAATAATTAAATTATTCATAGAGATTAAGTCGTATCTTGGCCTGATTTTTCTAGTTATGACTCACTTATGGCTGGGTCTTCCCTACCAAGGCTAATGCACTAGTCAAAGCACGCCACTGCACTACCCATGCCACGATTTCTAGTCATTGCGTACTCCAAAACTCCATCATAGCTAAAATCACCTACCGTAATAATTAAGTAAATAATTATTTATAAAATTCTAAAGATCATTATTAAATCAAATAAAGGAATAAAATATTTTAAAAATATATTTTCGGGAAGGGGAGCTACAAGCAGTCTGTTAGCAAATCTGATGTCAAGTATAGTCAGTTGCAGTTATGGGGAGTGGCCATCAAGACAACAAACAACAACTTAGAGTAGGGGTCTTGGGTGACTGTCTAATACACTTTGGTAGTACAGTTTTGTAGTATAGGTAGCAATTGTTAGAACACCAGCAGTAAGAAGGTTGTCTTTGGTAGTAGCATATCTATATGAAAAGAAGAGCAACAACAGGGGGCAATAGAGTTTGTGGCATTAGTAAAATAGAGGCAGGGCTGGGCCTTAACAGTTGGCAGGGGCTACCTACAGGTTTGGCCTTGCCTTGGCAAGGCCAGTGTACTGTAGAGGAGTGGCCAGAGGCATGTGCATACTGGAATTGGCACAACAGGTATGGAAGAAGAGGGAAGGTTTGGTAACCTAGTAGGGGTAACATCACTAATATACATACTAGTGTATCTGTGCTTGAGTGCATCAATCATATGAGTACATATTAATGAGTGTGTTGGAGTGAAGGATGTGCAGTAGTGTCTATAGTGTGTGTGTGTGTGCGAATGTGTTGAGGGATACTTATATCTGTATTAATAGGACTTACCTTTGCAACAGTGGACGTGATGAGTGTGTTAGTGTGTCAGTTAGACTGTGTGCAGGGTTCCTTTTGGTTTGACAGGGCCTGTAGGGTGACGATGTAATATTTTGGGAAAGGAGTGGGAATCCACTGATGCATACCAATGGATGTATTGAGCTTGGAGGAACTGCTAGTAAGAGTATTAGGTAGCAACTGTTAGCAAAGAGAGTTGTAATAGAAGTATTGGTGTATCAGTTGGGAGGAAATATGAGCAATAATAGCTGGCATTGGTGCTAGTAGCAGTGACAGTAGCCTTTAGCACCGCAGATATGAGAGAATGAATGTACCTCCCCTATACACATGACATTAGAGAGAGTATGTGTGTGTGTGTGTGTCTATTCACAGTAGATAGAGGGGAGTTTGTGCAAGAATGAAGGGAGTACACATCAGTGTACTATGCATCGATATGTATACAACAGGTTGGATGCAAGGGTAAGCTGTTGTTGACGGTAGACAAAGAGGTAGGGGTCTTGTGAATGCAACAAGGGGTAGGGGGTGAGCAAGTGAAGGGAGACTTGTGTAATACAGATATTTAGTGTAGGCAACAGGTACTTGTTGACTATATAGATGAGGATATGTGGGCATAGGTAACTAGTAGGGAAGGCAATGGCTTATGATATATAGGATAATGTGTATAGGTAAATGGTTTTAGGAAAACACCATTGAGTAGGTAATCTCTAAAATAAAAGGCATAGACATGATGTATTGGTTAGGATAATAGGGAATATGATTAGTATAATGGGTAGGTAAAATGGAGTTAGTGCCTTGGGGATAAGTAATGGGATTACTTATTATCATTTGGATGAAGGGTGGGGTTAAGTAAGGTATTGGTATCCTAAAATCTAGAGGTTGTAGGAAAGGTAGAGTATTAGGTAATGGGTTACCCGGGTGAGTGTTGGGTTTAGGGCAAGGAATACCTATGTAGGTAATGAGGGGGTAGATCAAATAGATAAGGTCAAAGAAGAAACAGGTAATGAGGCAGGTAAAGGGTAGTGAAGAGATAGGGTCTAATAATAGCTAATTAGATATCAGGGTAATATGGTATAATATTACATGACCTATAAAATATATGATTCTCATTACCTAGTGATAGCAACTAGTGTTTATATATATGATCTATATGTTGATACTTTAGTATCCTAATTTTCAGCTAGTGCAACCTAGATAAGTAAGGTATGGACCCATTAATCTGGATATAGGCTCGTACAACCTAGAAGTGGCTAGTTTGACCAATTTGACCTAGATTGACCCAGTTTGACTTAGATATGACTTAGAGACCTAGAATTGACCTAGTATAGCATGTTCATGAATCCAAAATACAAATTGACATTGATATTCCACATTTTCGTCTTCGTGGTACCGTATCGAATACTATTGATATTCTACGACGGATCACATGCGAGTACATTTTTTTGATAATTTTCCATTTATGGTATCTTCTATGTTTCTTGTATTTAGTGTAGATAACCTTGATTTCTTGACACATTGGTTACCTGGATTGGGATTGTCTGATCCCGTCATAAGATATTATTCCTATCTTGGTATATCATGTACAAGCCCCATTATTGTTCTTGTGCATTTTATAGACACCGATTCCCGAGAAGGCTCATGATCTTCTCAGAGAATCCCGTATCGTAATGTGCTATGGTTGGATCCACTGTACCAGTCGTAGGCGGGGAGTATTAGCATAGATTTATGATCAATACCATTCCTGTATCAAGTCTTGCACCTTGAATAGTGTTAATCATACACCGCTCGTATGATTAACCAGGCCATAAACTCTTGTATCAAGTTCCTAAGCCGATCACATGTTGAAACTAGTGTTCACTCACATAGATAATATTATTTTTGACTCTTATACATGATATATCCTGTTCTCTTGCTCTTACACTCATTTACAGTTTTACCTATCTTTTACTATATTCATGTACATGTCACTCTATCTTGTATATTCTCTCTATTTACTATTGTAGTCTTTATCATTTACTGGAACTATTATTAGAAAAAATCTCGCTTTAATCCTGACTGGATATATTTTTCAGACGACACTGATGACGGTTGCCCTACCTATTACGGCCCACTTGACGTAGTAGTCATAGATCGTGAGACTCTAATTTAGGAGGGTCTAGTTCCAGCCGGGGAGACTTATTTAGTCACTCAGTTAGGCTAGATAGGTACTAGATTTGTTTCCAGTTAGACTCTTGGCTCGTTTATTATTTTGAGACTTGTATTTGAGAATTATTGACTCTTAAACTCTCTGGACATGTGTTATTTTTATGTTAGACTTTCTCTGAATATTACATATCATATTGTCTTTATCTTTTTGTGCCACTTATCTTCCTTATAGTAATGTGATTGAGTATGGATATATTGTCATTACTTGCCCTCTGGTTGGAGATGACTATCTCGATATGTTATAATATTTATATTGTTAGATAGTTTAGTAGACCTAGACAACATTCTACCACCGATGTTGTAGCGTAGACTGGACGTGCTTACGTACTCGTGCTGTTACATCGAGTGCGGGTCATGACAGATAGGTCCATCCTGAGTCACTCTAACTGGTGTAGCTACGGGAGTGGGGCGTCTCTGTGTCTGCTGCAACACTTTGCGAAGGAGTTGCTGACTACGAGCCTCTTCTAAGACAGCTACTTGTGAGACTCTGGACTATTCTATTTTGGGAAATCAATACTATTTTTTTAAAATTTATAAAATCATTTTCCAAAATTATTTATGGATTTATTTCTAATTATAATTATTATTATTTAATAATTAGTTAATCTTATTTTTTGTATTTATTTTTATTAATAATTAAATTTTTGTGAGCCTACCAAGCCTTGGACTTGGATTGTGGGCTAGCCTAGCTTATTAGCCTACCAAGCCTTGGGCTTGGATTGTGGGCTACTAGCTAATATAGTATTCCTAATTTTATATTAATTATTAGTGGTCATGGGCTTTAGAATTAATAGTGGGTAATTAGTTATTAATTACTAGATTAGTTAGCAATTAGTTGTTAGTGGTTAGTTATTAGTCTCAACTATATGTCCCTAGATCTATTACAATTTACACTGGCGCCACTAGGGGTTGGAGAGCACTACATTCTCTCCTATTAAAGTATTGGAGACTCCTCAATATTTTAATACATCAAAATCCCCATCTCTCTCTTTCTCTCCCTTCTACCACTTTGCTCAATCGACCAGTTCGTCGTCCGACGATCGAACTCCGGCGAACACCGTCCCCTCGTCGTCTCCTCCCCTCTTCTCTTCTCTCTGTCTCCTTCGTCACTCTCTACCCTACTCCGATCGACTCCAGTAACCACCGTACAACCAACACTTCACCTCCACTACTCCTTCCCTTGGTCGTCGATCTCATCCAGACCCTCCAGCCGCAACCTCCCCGATCTCTCCCAATACGACGATCTCCGCCTCTATGTTTCACCTCCACCTCTTGTTCTCCCCGCTCTCACAATCATCACACCACTCCTTCAACGCCCTTATTCCACCACAATCCACCGACCTACTCCCCGACTTCCCCGAACCACCACCACCGACACACGCCACTAGATCTCCACACCACCTCTCCTCGGCTAACCCACCACTCACAGCTCCGCCTCTAGCCCCAAACACCACCACTGTTCTGTTGCTTCATCGACCACTAATCAACACCAACACCACCACTATACAACCTATAATCACCATCATGACCCAAACCTCGCTTACCTGAGTCTGCCCCCGCCAACATCCTCGACCTCCAGAGCAGCCACAGTGAGCACCGTGAGCTATCGACTTAGATCCGCCAGATCTGCTTTGTCAATGACCAGTTCAGACATTGAACGCTCTGTTGCGCCAAGTTCTCTGGCTCAGACTCTTCGAACACTGCCTAGACTCGAGCTTCGGTGAACGTCCTCGCTGGCAACACCCAGCGCGGTGAGGATCTTTCCTCTGACCCTCTGTTTTTGAACTCTCCCCATCTCTCTTTCTTGATCTCTGCTGACTCTCCTCTTCTTATTGTCTTCCCTACTCCATCTTCTACCTCTTGACCTTTTTTCTCTCTCCTTACTCTTCGTCTTCTACTTTATTACTCTCTCTTTCTCGGGCTGTGGAAACATTTTAGGGCAGTAGGCTTCAAGCCCAGTAACTCTTATGTTTTTCTATAATTATGTATACATATATTCTGTTGGGCCAGGCCACTATATATATTATAGTATAATTAAATATGTGTGTGTGTGTGTGTATATATATATATATATATATATATATATATATGTGTGTGTGTGTGTGTGTGTGTGTGTGTGTGTGTGTGTGTGTGTGTGTGTGTGTGTGTGTGTGTGTATTATTAAATACATGTATATGTATTTCATATTGCTATTTCATTAGTATTAATATCTTTAGTATATAGTAAATATATTATTTGTTAATTTTATTAGTTATTACTCTATCTATTAGTTTTACTATAATTATTTTAGTTGATGAATAATTTTCTAAATTTTTTTAACAAAGTTTCAATTTGGAAAATCTAGAAAGGATATCTTCAAAATATTATTTTCAAAATATTATTTTGACTAGTACAACTAGTTTTGAAATGTTATAAAATATTTTCCTAATTAATTGTATAATTATTTATGCATTCTTCTATGATCCTCTAAATCATAATCTAATCGTGCGTTCCCTGTTTTGTGACTTTGTTCAATCTTTCAGGTCAATCAACAGGATTTTGGACTATTATTGGATGTTATGATCTTCGACGACTTATTTGGGATGACACGATCTTGGGGATTACTATTCTGGACTCAATGGAATGGACTATTTCATCCTTTGGGACCAACTTGTGGAGTATAGCATATGTACCTATTCCGTGTTGACACGTTCGTATTGTACACATCGACTCCAACTAAAATGAGGCAAGTACATACAGTGATTTACTTTTATTTTCTTATATTGTCTCTATTTCATGATTTAGATATGCATATCGAGTTCATGTCACTCTTGGTACACGTGATTAGTGTTTTATGGATTCTATTCATGATTCTTGTGTTTCGTGATCTTCGTGCATCGTGATAATCGTGTTTCGAGATTGTCGTGACTTGAATCCTTGAGTACTAGTTGGGGAGGGAAAATACTAAGAAAACATGTGATCAAACCCTACTTGAGCCGTACCTTTGTGTTTACGTGTAGATAGCCATCGATACGATATGCCGTATATATTACCCTAGCCTATCACATGTCGAACTTTGTATTTCAAAACACGAGGATAGGGTTGTTGGTATAGTTTCATTCTAGTCATTTATTATAGTTGCTTGTTTCTTCCCATATTTATTACCATTACCTATTTCTATTAAAATGTCATTTCAGCTTTACAGTTCTACTTGTTTATCATGCCTCACATATTCTAACTCTTGTTATATAGTCATTATCATGTTATAAAATGTTTATCAGTGTTTGTACTTGCTCTAATCCTGACTTGATAACCACATATTTAGGAGATGCTATGCCCTACATTCTTGGACTTCATGATGATGCAAGTCGAGATAGACCTCGATCTTCTATTGATCGTGAGTTGATCTCTGAAGAGCTCTAGGCCATTATTCACTTAGATTTACGCTTTGTTAAAGAATTTGTCTTCGATACGTTCCTGTTATGTATAAAAATTTATAGACACTGAATGGTTTAGTGTTATGGTTACCTTATTCATATTTCCTTAGCACTTTGTGATTGAGTACATGTTGATATTATGGATTTTTAAATGTTGAGATATTCTTCTGAGGACTAGATAGCTTACTACGTCGATGCTGCGGCGTAGGCAAGGCATGCCACACGCACCCGTACCCTAACATTCGGGCACATATCCCATTTTTATGGTGGCCCATGCCGGTCAAGCTTCGTAATTAGAGCGATGTCGTGGTAGCACAACGACTTAGTTGTACTACTGCGAGCCTGTGATAAGATATATGAAATAAGGATGAAAGAATACTTAATCACAAATTAGGATTCCCTGAGAGATTCCTAGGTGACCTTTGAGAATCTCACAATAAACTCTATCTCGAAATCCGTTTTCCTTTGTTTATGTCCACTCTTCCTTAATTTCTTGTTGAATTTGATTTTTTTGTTGTTGACTTTTATTTTGGTATCGAGATAAATTTTATGGACTAAATTAAGGTATATTCTGATAACATATTTGATGAGGACAGTATGAAATGTAAATGTCTGCATTAGTTATGAAGTTTAGAGTTTATCACAGCCATACTAGCTAGCGTGAAAATGCATAGAGCCTGATTTACGATATACTTATCTTAGTTATAGAATTTAGAGTTTCTCGTAGTCATACCGGTTGGCATGGTGAGAATTCTAGATAACATGATTATGAAGGTATATACCTTAGTTTTGGACCCTATTGTTTATCGCAGCTATGCTTACTGGCGTGACGAAGATTCTGGGTAACATGATTACAAATTATATCTTAAAATTGGTTCTTAACATATCATCTCTATTATTTCACTCATGTTATTATAGAATTTATTTTCATCACATTCCCTAGCTCAGGAGTAGGAATATCCTTAGTTCCTCTGGTCAAGTTCCTTATAGAGCTTCATTTTATCAATTCTTGAGGTTTATTGGACAGTGTAGTAGTTGGTAACTTACAGATAGGTTTATGTCATTAAGTATCAGTGTTGATTATTGGGAAGCATAGTTTGTGAGTCTGTGTAAAATTTTCTGGTTGGGTGTGTGAGCTATAAGCATCGATATAGAGATAACTCATAGTACAGTACTTTTATCGTAATAGTTTTATGGTAGGTGTCATTATTGTTAGAATTGGTACCAATGGTAGAAGGGAGGTTAAAGTATGATGATTACCTCGTTCTTCCCTCTGCAAATCCTATCTTTTGATTCATTACCTTTGAAACCATCATTTGAGTTTCAATTACTAAATTTTGACTCAATTTAATCGTGACTCAATGATTTTGATTATAATCTTTATCGTGCCAAATTTTGATTCTTGATCATACTCGAATGGTTTTAATTCTGATCATGCCTAGATTTTATTTCTATTATTACTCATGACTAGGCTTTGATCATATCTTAAATATGACTAGATCTAAATCATGACTCTATTCTCAATAATACCAAAATTTTTAATCTTGGTCATGCCTAGATGACTTTCCTTTGTGTGACTAGACGACCTTGATTCTCATAATCATAACTATATTTTGATCATGCATAAACTTTCTGGTCATGTCTAGATAACTTAGATTCTATTGACCATGATTATATTTGAATTTAACCTTAATCGTGCCTAAGCTTTGATCTTTGATCACACCTATATGAATTTGATTCTGACTTTAATCATGCTCATCATTTAGCACTTAAATTTTGATCATTTCGACTTGATCATGATTTTGATCTAAAGGATTTAATTCTTTTAGTTGTGACTAGCTCGTGCCAAAAATTGGATTTTATTCTTTCCATTCCAATACGGTTTTGAATTATAATTTCAAATTCATCCCCAATCGTGCTTGATGATTTGAAATCGTGTCATAGTAGATCATTCCTAAATGATCTTTGACCATATTTTGATGCTATTACTAATCATGCCAAATCAAGCTATTCCACAAATTTTGAGAAACCAAGGAAAATAATGCCCTTGACACAGGACTTTGAGAACCCACATCCAATAGTTATTTAAGTTATTGTTGTTTTGAGTTTTATATAGTTATTTAGATTTCTGTGTTATCTTATCGTGCTCTAGATTGTGATTGAGTATTATCATATCTTATACTTGTCCTCCGTTCAGCGTTGAGATCTATGACAGGTACATTATATCATTTCGTGAGTTGTTAGCGACCTAGAACAGCGTTCTACCACCGATTCTGCGGCGTAGGCTGGGCGCTGTTACGCACTCGTGCCCCTACACCGGGTGCGGGTCGTAACAAAATTGGAGGTGAATTAGAGTCCAGAGTTGGTTGCAACGGCTTCGCGAAGTTTCTGTAGCTTCAAAAAAACGATGCTAAATTTATGACGAATTTAGGCTTATTTTGGACGAAAAGGGAGAAATTTTGGAAAAACAAATGGGAGATGACATAGGTTCAATAGGTATATATAAAGGATAGCCCTTACTTAATTAGGATTAGATTGGAAGGGTTTTGGTTTGGGAAAAAGAATAGGGACTCCTTAAATAGATGGAGATTGACTCATAATTTTCTAATTTGGAAGGGTCAAGAATCTAATGAATAAATCTTTCCATAAAATTCATATCAAATCAATCTCAAACTATATGGATCAAATCTCAATCAATAATTGATCATGATAATAATTGGATTTGTGGAAAAAAGCAAAGGGGAGGGTTCCCTTTATATAGGAGATAGGAGATTTCCTAAATAAGAAAAGATTAGATTCAATGAATTAAATCCTTCATTGAATTAAATTAGATATGACTCAATCTCAATCTATAATTAATCACAATAATATTACTTTAAAATAATATCTAATATTTTAAGTAATCTTTAAAATAGATTTCAAAAAATCAAATATGAGAAATATTAATAAGAATAATTCAAATATTCCTAAATATATATTTTTATAAATACAAACCTCATTTAAAATAATATAGCAATAAATTAAGACAAAATCTAATCATAATTTAGAATTGACTACATCTAAATCCAATAATATCTATTAAGTCAATAATATTTAAAATAGATTTTTATTAATATAAACTTAAACATAATTGATAATAAAAAATTAATAAGTTTAAAAGTATATCTTTTTATAAAAACAAAATCAATTTTTTTTAAAAATAGTTTGACAATCCCTTCGCCAATACAAATATCTTTTAAAAATGAAGGAAAAATAAAATTTATTTTCTAATTAAAAAGTATACAAGAATAAAAAGAAAAAAATAAAGAAACATTCGGGAAGTGTGCTTACAAATCTACCCACCTTAGAAATTTTCGTCCTTAAAATATCAAAGGATACGATTATGCACGATTAAGAATATAATTAAGAAATGATACGATTAATGATCAAAATAGTTTGGCATAATCGTGGATTGAATCGATAGCTCAAGAAAGATATGATTTGACACGATCAAAATATAGTCAAAAAGGGTAACTCAAAACCTAGGCTTGACTAAGGATAGAATTGAAATATGATTTCCTCAACAAGAAAAGTCATCAGGCATAATTATCTATTGACCAAAATTATTCGGGCACGATTATAGAATCAATATCTAGGAAAAAATGCAAATTAGCTTGATCGAAATATAATCAAGATAGTCTAGTCGCGATCAAAATTGTTTCAGAATGATCAAATCGAAATCGTTTTGGCACGATCCACTATTTAACCCAAATCATTTATGCACGATTACCAAATCTAGATACGATTATGTATCTAGTGGAAAGAAATCAAAATAGGTTTAAAAGAATACTAGAAAACCTAATAATAATTTGAAAATAAAAGATAAGAAAGAAAGGTTCAAGAAAGAAAAAGATAAGAACTAAATCAAATTCAAGTAAGAGTGCATGAAATTGCGAACCATGAAAATCAATAGTCGTGTGCCAAAAAGGATGTAGTCTCTATAATATTCGAAAACCGTAAGCATATTCGAAGTCATTTTATCGAGAATTTATGCTTCGCTAGTGTACATCTGGCTGCAGTAAACCTTTGGTTCTATGAATCAAATAAGAGTATGGTATCGAATGATCTTTCAACTCTATCCAATATTGACATAACAACTCAAAGACCAAAATAGGGCAACTGGACATAGTTTTAAAATTATTTGATAACCTACGCTTACTTAAAATTACTTCAACTTTAGGGGTCGTGCCTTGCCAACGCGCTGCTGGCTGCAGTGAACTCGCGGTCTCCATAATTTAAATAAATGGTGACAATACGCATCTGCCTTACCATTGTAAGTCATCAAAAAATATTCCAACTATATCCATAAGAATTTCAAAGGAGCTTCTAAAAATTCAAACAAGTCGATCATGATAGAAAAACTGTAAGTATCTGTCCTTGAAGTGAAAATATAAATTTTGGAAAATGAAACGATGAAAAATGAATGAAGACGACTTGGAACTAATATATGGATAATTGAATCATGTTAGGCTCAAAACTCAAAAGATGGAAACTAAATATCGACTCTAAAAAATTACTATGGCCAATGAAAAATAAATAAGCAATAGAGACCTTATGATATGACGGTGTTTAGAGCAGGCAAAAAATAAAATTGCACAAATGATCAAGATTAGGATTTGAGTCCTAGGAAGTTCTAATTTACCAACGGAATAGTCTACCCATATTTGATCCTATCATCGTGTCAAAACACAATAGTACATCCTTCTAGGAAAATTCCTCAAGTTACCTAATAGGGTTCAGAATTCAATAAATCCTTACCTAAATCACATGACCTATGCAGCAACCTTAACTACCCAATAGTCAAATTGAATAAGAGATACCTAGTCCTAGTTAGTCTCCTAAAATCAAATCAATTCTAATTATAAATGAGCACTTTCTAGTTGCATGCTCGTAATAGTACGACTAATATAGGTACTACCGCGAGTTTGCATAATTTTACGAAAATTGACATACATAGGCCACCAAAAAAAACTTGTTACGACCCGCACCCGCTTTTTGGGATACGAGTTTGTAGCCAAGTCCATCCTACGCCACAGCATCGGTGGTAGTACGCTGTCTAGGTTTCAATATCAATCTCAAATACAACAAAATCATATCTATTTGATCATTCATGATAACTATTTTATTTACAAATCCAATAATACATCAAGATAATATTTGGGAAAATTTTTGCTAAACAATTGAATGAAAGAAACTAACTAATTTATCCAGAATCTAAGGTTGGCCTCTAAGATCTCTATCTCCCTCCGTATAATCCATAGCACAAAATTAGGAAGCATGCCAAGTCACCTACAATGATCTAGTCAGGAAAGGAGCAAAGTACAACCCTATTGCATTTAATGTAACCTAATACAAAATAAGCTAGACAGAGAGACGTAGTAGAAAATAGAGAAACATGTAGATGAACTAGAAACAATAAACATGTACAAGAAACCACTAGCAAGAACGTGAATAAACAAGACAACTAGCAATGAACATGTACAATAAACATACAGTGTGCTTGAAATACTTTTTGACATGTGAACGACTGGGCTAATACGACACATCATATGACGGCTATCATTCAATATTGGTACGGCTAACCCATACGTGAGGTGTACGACTTAGCTATCAGTTAGTAACAGTATTTGGGTTTGTTCACATACCTTCCGAGTATTTCCCCTTCCGACTCACTAAACAGTCAATAACCGAGCAATAATACAATCAAGCCTACAGTGTCGCGATCGTGTCACAATCTGAATACTCAATAAAACACAATATGAGATAGTATTATAATGTAAGAAGCACATAAAGTAATAGTGTACTTGCCTCAAATAGTTGCAGTTGTTTGTGACTTGATCTTGTTGGCATAAAATAAATCAAAATCTGTAGTCATAATTGGTCCGAAGAGATAATGATGTTGAGATCCATAACATCCAATGATTTCCAGATAAGCCCAATGTAGAAAAACTCGAAAGTCGTCGTTATGGCTAATCGTGACCAAATCGGTGAATTACCGATCAAATCTGAGTTCAGTGAATAAAATAAAATATTAAACAAATTTCTAAATTTTTGGAAGAATTATATGTTGTAAATCTTCGTGTCAGCTATCCAAAATGTCAAACGAATCGTAAAACAGAGTTTGGGATCTCCCAAAATCTCAAAAACTGTGCGATATATCGAGTTTTAGACAACTGACACTCAAATAAATCTCAAAAAATTTAGAGATAAAATATCAATAATTGAAATATAGATTTGGAAAGCTAACATCGATACGGTTCTGAAAAAAAAAACTAGAGGTGTCGGCGTCCAGAGTTGGTCGCAACGGTTTTGCGAAGTTGCTATAGCTTCAAAAAAATGATGCTTAATTTATGACAAATTTTGGCTTATTTTGGACGAAAAGAGAGAAATTTTGGAAAAGAAAATATGGGAGATTGCATAGGTTCAATAGGTATATATAAAGGATAGCCCTTACTTAATAGGATTAGATTGGAAGGGTTTTGGTTTGAGAAGAAGAATATGGACTCCTTAAATAGATGGAGATTGACTCATAATTTTCTAATTTGGAAGGGTCAAGAATCTAATGAATAAATCTTTTCATTAAATTCAAATCAAGTCAATCTCAGACTATATGGATCAAATCTTAATCAATAATTGATCATGATAATAATTAGGTTTGTAGAAAAAAGAGAAGGGGAGGGTTCCCTTTATATAGGAGATGGGAGATGTCACGACCCGCACCCGTTTTTTCTACGGATACGAGACATGTCCAAGCCAGCCTACGCTGCAGTGTCGACGGTAGAACGTTGTATAGCCACAATGCTCAAAATCACAAAGAATGCTCGTTCACGGAATTAATTTAAACTTATATTTGTAGAAAAATAATGCTCGACTATCTAGATAGTCTCTAGGCTTTCGTCTGCAAGTACCCCCCGTATCTCCCATGCTAAGTGAATCCACGGCTAACCTGAAAAATATTAATTTCCAGTCAGGAATGGAACGAGTACAATTCACTGAATGCAGTTTCATTATATGAAAGTGACTATACTACGGAGGTTAGCCTTTAGACATATGATTCATAAAATAAATGAAGAAAGACAGAATAAAACTAAATACCAAGAACAGAAAATGAACTACAATAAAATACTCACCAACTGACCGACTGAAATACCTTGGATATATGATCGATCTCGGGACAATTATGCGACACGGTCTATACGGTCTAAAGTTACACAGTCTGCAGTTACACGGTCTACAGTTACACGGTCTACAGTTACACGGTCTATATGAAATACTTTAATAAAGAAACACTGTCTACAAAAATAATAATCACGGTCTACACGATCTACACAGTATAAATATAATAATAATCATGGTCTACACGGTCTACAATATATAAATGCAATAATAATCATGGTCTACACGGTCTAAAGTCAGATCACACATCGTTGGTACTTCACCTCCCGACACAACAAGGAGCAGAATCAACAAAAAACTGAAATCACATATCTATCGACTAAATACTTATGTATAGTAAAGATCAATACTGAAAACAAACAATAAACTGTACTCGTTTGTTGTCCTTTGCTGGTGAAACCGACAATCCAAACCAATCAGTGTACCGCAATAGTCAAAACTCGTACAACAGTCCCCGAAAGCGGAAATAAACATTACCAATTTTCTTAGAATAGTCAAAATAGCTAGAATTGTATGTCCTTAAGTCCAATTCTGGACACAGGGGCCAAACGGTAATTTTGGGTCAAAATGGTATCCGCCGTTGAACCCGCTTTGGTCTCAAAAGTCATCAAACTATATGTCTACAAATTTGTTTTGATGATACGAACCCAACCGTATGTCCAAAGTTGGATTCCGGCAACCCGTGCACAAAATCGCCCGTTGAGTCGGACCGTGGGGCTCGCAAAACGACGATCCAATTAACTGTCTCAGAATCGGACCAAACATGGCATAAAGGACCAACAAAACGATACTGTCATGCTGGCACAAGTTTCGTCTCGATATGACGAGCGTGCAAAAAGTAATTGAAAAATTTGCACAGAGGCCGATACGGTGTATTTTGACGGATACGCATCAAATTCGTCGTGCACACGCGACCAATTTGAATTCCGTCAAAGCCCACACGTCCACGAAGCCATTACGCACCTTTCGATGCTTTCGGTTCTCGACCATGTCGCCCGAATTGGCAGGATGCACGTCGTATCGAGAGATTTTTCTAGATTTTTAATATTTTAAAATAGGTTTTTATCCGTTTTAGACGTCTGATTTCTCGACGCACAGTCGATAAAATCCGATTCTACAAGAAGGGATTCGAAGCCCTACAGGTTGTCTATGATTGTCATCTTTTGGTTACTAAAAACTGTCGACAGATCGACAGAAAATTGTCTTCCAAATCGGGTGTTAGAACCAAACCTTGTTCTATTTTTAAGTAGGTTTTTGTCGATCTTCTAATCGATTTCTCGGACAATCTATCACTTAATAATTCAAACTATCAGAAGGGGAATCAAGAGGTATATGTTGGGTCCTTACCTGAATAAACGGCTTGAAGAATCGTCGACCGTGCGCGGAGAAAACTTGCGGCGAAGTTGGCACTTCTGCTGCTTGTTTCAGCCTGCCTGTGCGCTGCGCGCGGCCCAGTTGCGGCAGTTCCTGGCCACGTGTGGTGTCGACGACAGTGGTGGTGCGTCTAGGGTGGCCAGGCGCACGCAGGTGATGGATCGGTTTAGGGTTTAGGATTTTCCGAATTCTCGTGGTGATGGTGGCTTTTATACATGTAGTTTGAGTCTCGGGTTCGCATGGTTGCGTTCAGCGCCTGGGACTTCTTCTCAGGTTTGTATGGGTTTAGTATAGGTCGGTTTGTCCTCGGGCCCGACTGGGCTGCTAGGCCTGTGGGGTTTAGTTAGGTTCTTTGTTGATGGGTTTTTTTTTATTAATATAACTATTCACTTATATTTTTTTATATATAATATATTATATATATATAATATATAATATATATATAATATATAATATAATATATATATATATATATATATATATGTATATATATATATAACATTTATTTTTGTAAAATAATATAACCACTAAAAAAATATATATATAATATATATATTTTATATATATATATATAATATATAACATATATATATATATATATATATATATATATATATATATATATATATATATATATATATATATGTAAAAAAAAAAATATATATATATATATATATATATATATATATATATATATATATATATATATATATAAATGCTTATATGGTAAATCTCCATTAAAACTAAATAAATATTTTTTAATAGAAATACAAATCCTAATATTATTTATTCTTAGAAAAGGACCTATAATTATGAATATATATATGTATAACATTTATTTTTTTTAAATAATATAACCACTAAAAATAATATTATATACGAATATCCTCAATAATAATGATAATAACAATAATAATAATAATAATAATAATAAAATTCCATAAATCAATAATGGTGTATATAAACCATTATGTACAGTCTAAAATCCCGAACTATACGAGGACCTATTTTATAGAAAAGTCGCTAAATATCACTAATAATAATATTTATAATATTTAAATACGAATACTTAGAAATATTCGTCAGGTTATTAAAACGGAATACAATACAATCTTACAAAAATACGTCAACACGAATGTCATTGGACGTCTCGTAGGACTACATGGGCTTGAGCTCAGTTCGGGTCCAGTCCGGACTAAAATGGTATAACCAGTTTTCCTAAAACTCAATAATATAATTAATAAATAAATCTTCGGTAAAGGTTAAGTCGCAACTTGGCCTGGTTTTTCTAGTTAGGACATCACTATGGCTCGCCCTTCCCTACCAGGGCTAATACACTAGTCTAAGCACGCTATTGCACTACCCGTGCCACGATTTCTAGTCACCTTGTACCCCAAAACTCCACTATGGCTAAAGTCATCTATCGTAATAATTAATTAAGTAATTATTTATAAAATTTCTAAAAGTCACCATTTAATAAAAATAAATAAAAAAATCTATTATCAAAATTCTGAGAAGAGGGTTACAAATCTACCCACCTTAAAAATAATTTCCTCCTCGAAATTTCAATTCTTAACTATTCCTTAAAATTTAATTCCTCAAACATAGTTTATATCCTCCTCATTGGCCATTTTGGCAACTACAAAAATCTCGAGGACTTCTACCCACCTTTGGTCACACTACTCCCTTAAAGCTATGTCACTAAAACTTTATAATCATCTAACTAATTTCTATAATTGCTACCAATATATATCTACTGTATGTGGCATCTATATTCCTCTCTTATCTATTAAGCATCCCAAAAATTTTACGAGCAACAAATTTGTACAAGTAGCTGAGAATATTGGCAAATTCTAACAAGCATGATCTTCGTCGCTCCGAAATAGGAAGGACAGGAAGATAGAGAAGAACAATCGAGAGTAAAAATGAATTTTCAAGAGCGGTAGAGAGTATCCAATAGTGCAGATAGAAAGAAAGTTTATGAGCCATTGACCTATTCTGCTAGATTGGGCTACTCTAGTCCAGTCACTTTCTAAGTCAAAGTACCCTTCGTTTCCTAGAGGGGCTTGCAATCCGTGCTATACAAAAGTTCTGTTCTCAAAATTCTAATCAGGTTCCATAATAGAATAAAATTTCAGAAATCAAGATTGTGATCCTTTCCGTGGTTATTTAAACACACAAGCAAGGGATATAATGCAATACAAAATCGTATCGCAACTACCAGGTAGATGGAATATGGTTATGAACGACCTCACATTCTATGAGGTGGAGAACTACATAGTAGGTGTAGGGACCTATTTCAAAAGTTTGGTTTTATAATCCAAATATGGCGGTATGTATAGATGGGTTTTACTAGATCTTAATGGGTTCCCTGATTGGACATCAATCATTGGTTGGATGAACCTTGGATTTCAATCTATATGGATTAGATAAGATCCTAATGGTAAAACTATTTCTACTCAGTTAGGGTAACCTAGAATAGGTTTCCACCCAAGTGGTTGAGCTAGTTGCCAGTCGGGTTGGTTAGCTAGGTTCCTAAAGCCCCAAAATGTGCCTTCCGTGACTTTTGTGTTTAAGTAGCACGAAAAGACACAATTGAGTGGCACACTAGTGATATGTGCGTAGTGGACTACGAGTAGATCACAACCATATATTGGGTCGAAATGTTCGAGTCGAGGTTGAGACTTTAGTGGAAGTCGGAAAGTATACCGGTATTATGGTAAGGGTTATAGCTAATCCTTTTTACCTAAAAGTCGTACCCTAAAAATAGAGTACAAGGGGACGTGTTTGAGTGGGACATGATATACCTAGATGAAGGTGGACTCGTCTAGTTCTTGCATATGAATTTTGTTGGAAGGTAACAGCTAGTATTACGCTCCGAATATTAATGATACTGCCGGGGACACAAAATGATCTAAATGGAAAGTGAGAGTCCATGGGGCACTAATTATCATCATAATAAAAAATTTAATCAATTGGTAACCCTCGTATATCCTAAATTTTTTTTTATTTTTAGAAGGCTTACAGTCTACCCACCTTAGAAGTTAGGACATGATCTTAGGAATAATGATGTTAGAAGAATTCCAAAGTCCGGTTATTGTACCTCAACTCTTGTTAATGAAAAAAATGCAGGGCGTAACGGAATACAGTAGATATAAGTCAAGTAAAGGATCGTTCCTCAAATAAATAGGAAACGAGTGTGTACAATGACACATGGTCGATAAAAATAGAATGATATGCTTCTCCACAGTATACAAGAGTTGTAGTGGTCATGCATTGCTGTTGATGACTGGTAGGTCGTAACATGACAGGGTATTTAAGCTATGGTATTGGCTAAGCTAGTGACGGTGGGGTTCCCGTACTAGTTAGGTCTTAATAGTAGAATTTACATAATTAAGGTAATATTTATTGGAAACCAATCTCGGAATGAGTGCCTACCATAGTCACGGTAAATGATTGTCCTTACCCTTGTCTATTCATCTCATATCTAAACTGTGGGCTTTGGTCGAGGAACGGTTGAGTCAAGGCATAAGGATTTCTAGTTAAGGCAATATTCAAGAAAAATATTTAGAGACTCACAATGAATTATTTCTTGAGAATAGATAGTCTCCTGGGTTGGCATTTCGACTAAGGGTAACACCCTAATCATTCTCAAATTCAGATGGCTAGAAGGTCTCAATAGTTGTTTGAGGGGAGAACGAGTAACTCAATCACTTGACTGGCCGATGGTAGCTACACTTGTGTATACCACTATCATGGCCATGGGAATACTCTGTATCTATCTACCATCATGAGCTTTCGTCTTTCCAAATCAGTGAAAGACTAAAACAATAAGGATTTCAAGGAGGATGTTACTGAATACCATTTCATGATTCAAAGGCGAACATATAATTCAAGAGGAATTGTCAACGCAGTCGCGGATGAGATCCTAGATACATCTACATCTCAATCCATGTAGGTTAATCAAAGGGAGAGTGAACCAAGTGCACTACGGTTGATCAGACGATAATACATCGATTCTGAATAGACAATATGTTAGCGGGCATTCCCAATAAACATATGTCTTGAATCAAGCTCGATAAAAGAGTAAGCTTGCAAAAACTAGGCTGTAATAGCATCATTGTTTAAGATAGTCAAAATACAAATATGCGAGATTTTTGAAAGAAGGCACAAGTCGTTCGAGTTTTGTGAGAATCAAAACCTTACCCGGTGTTCTTGCTTATATGGTCATCCTACTATCTCCTTATCCATAAGGCCTTGGTCGACTAATAGGTTGTGGTCCTCCAAATTCTATATTCAAGGTAAACCCGTTAGTGTCAGTCAATAGATCACAAGGACCACGGAATGCTAGGTCGAGAGACATGCTACCCAACTTACAGAAGTTTCGCTAGTATTGGCTTTGGATCTAATGGAACATACAGGGCATTTCCCTATCCTCTATAGTATCCTAAACTTGTAATCATGTTTGAAGTCATTACACCGAGGATTATGCCTCGCCCGTATACTCTGGCTGTGGTAAACTCTTGGTTTCATAACTCAAACATGATACAAAATTGAATACCTCATAACTCTATCCAATAATGACTAAAGGGTAACTACGATCAAAGAGGACCACTATCCATGGTTTTAGTAATATTCTATAACCTATATTTTCTTAAACTAATTTCAACTATAGGGATCGTGTCTTGCCAGTGCACTGCTGGCTGCAGTGAACCCATAGTCTTCATAATTCGAATAAATGGCGACAGAGCGCTGCTGTCCTGCCATTTCGAGTTAACTAACATTCCTTTAACTATATCTGTAAAAAAATTTAGGCTTCTAGAGATTCAAACAAGTTGACAAATTAAAGCATAAGTATTTGTCCTATCAGTCACTGCCCTTCAAATAAAAGATCGAACAGGAAGGAAATAACTAAAGACAAAAGGAATACAAACATTCTAGTATCTATTACATGTGTTTTCAAACCATGGAGAAAAACTTTGAATCGAAACTAACTCAAGGTCTGTATATGGATAACATAATCCGAATAATAATTCTTAGGGCGAAATAGGAACTAAATGGGCAATTTGGACTAAGATGTGTGGATGATATCTAAAGAGGCAAAGAGAAGGAATTGAATAATTCATCTAGGTTAGATCATTAATTCTAGGAAGCTCTGCCTCACCAAGTGAATAATCTATCCACATTGGATCATATCGTCCTATCAAAAGGTAATAGTGTACCTATGAGGATCTGACAAACTATCAAAATTAATAACTCCTCATCTAAGTTGCATGGCCTAGACTACCCATCGATAAACTTTTATAAGGGACTCCTAGTCCTAGTCATTCTCTTAAATTAAATTAATCCCTAACTCGTGAATGAGCATTTCCTAGTCGTAGGTTTGCAATAGTACGTCTAACTTAAGTACTATTACGAGTTCGCATGATTGCAAAAACAGACCTGTATGGGCCACCACAAAAACTTGTCACGACCCGCACCCATTTTTTTCTACGGATACGAGACGTGTCCAAGCCAGCCTAAGCCACAGTGTCGGCAGTAGAACGCTGTATAGCCACAATGCTCAAAATCACAAATAATGCTCGTTCACAGAATTAATTTAAACTTACAATATTCTCAAGTTTTACATTTGCAAAAAAATATAAACTTGTACAAATATTGAATGACTATAACTCGACTATCTAGCTAGTCTCTACGCTTTTGTCTGCAAGTACCCCTCGTATCTCCCATGCTAAGTGAATCCACGACTAACCTGAAAAATATTGGTTTTGAGTCAGGAATGGAATAAGTACAATTCACTGAATGCAGTTTCAATATATGAAAATGACTATACTGCAGAGGTTAGCCTTTGGACATATAATTCATAAAATAAATGAAGAAAGACAGAATAAAACTAAATACCAAGAACAAAAAATGAACTACAATAAAATACTCACCAACTGACCGACTGAAGTACCTTTGATATGTGATCGGTCTCGGGACAATTATACGACACGGTCTAAAGTTACACGGTCTACAGTTACACGGTCTACATGAAATACTGCAATAAAGAAACACTTTCTACAAAAATAATAATCATGATCTACACGATCTACACAGTATAAATACAATAATAATCACGGTCTACACGGTCTACAATATATAAATACAATAATAATCATGGTCTACACGGTCTAAAGTCAGGTCACACATCGTTGGTACTTCACCCTCTCGATACAATAAGGAACAGAATCAACATAAAACTGAAATCACATATCTATCGACTAAACACTGATGTATAGTAAAGATTAATACTGAAAATAAACAATAAACTGTACTCGCCTGTGGACTTTTGTTGATGAAACCGACAATCCAAACCAATAGTGTGCCACAATAGTCAAAACTCGTACAACAGTCTCCAAAAGCTAAAATAAACATTACCAATGTTCTCAGAATAGTCAAAATAGCTAGAATTGCCTGTCCTTAAGTCCAATTCTGGACACAAGGACAAAACGGTAATTTCGAGTCAAAATGGTGTCCGCCGTTGAACCCGTACTGCACCGAAAAGTGTTCCAGAGTCAATGGTCTCTAAAGTCGTCAAACTATATGTCCACGAATTTGTTTTGACGATACGAACCCAACCGTATGTCCAAAGTTGGATTCCGGCAGCCCGTGCATAAAATCGCCCGTTGAGTCGGACCGTGGGGCCCACAAAACAACGATCCAATCAACTGTCTCAGAATCGGACCAAACTTGGTATACAGGACCAGAAAAATGATACGGTCATGCTGGCGCAAGTTTCGTCTTGATCTGACGAGTGTGCACAAAGTAATTAAGAAATTTGTACAGAGACTGATATGGTAAATTTTGACGGATACGTATCAAATTCGTCGCGCACATGCGACCAATTTGAATTCTGTCAAAGCCCACACATCCACGAAGCCTCTACACACCTTTCAATGCTTTCGGTTTGTGACTACGTCGCCCGGATTGGCGGGACGGACGTCGTGTCGAGAGATTTTTCAAGATTTTTAATATTTTAAAACAGGTTTTTATCCGTTTTGGACGTCCGATTTCTCGATGCACAGTCGATGAAATCCGATTCTACAATAAGGGATTCAAAGCCCTATAGGTTATCTATGATTGTCATCTTTTGGTTACTAAAAACTATCGATAGATCGACAGTAAATCGTCTTCCAAATTGGGTGTTAGAACCAAACCTCGTTCTGTTTTTAAGTAGGTTTTTGTCGATCTTCTAATCGATTTTTCGGACAATCTATCGATTAATAATTCAAACTATCAAAAGGGGAATCAAGAGGTATAAGTTGGGTCCATACCTGAACAAACAACTCGAAGAATCGTCAACCATGCGCGAAGAATCGGGTTCGCATGGTTGCGTTCAGCGCCTGGGACTTCTTCTCGGGTTTGTATGGGTTTAGTATAGGTCGGTTTGTCCTTGGGCCCGACTGGGCTGCTAGGCCTGTGGGGTTTAGTTAGGTTCTCTGTTGATGGGTTTTTTTTATTAATATAACTATTCACTTATATATATATATATATATATATATATATATATATATATATATATATATATATATATATATATATATATATTTTATATATGTACTCATATAAATGCTTATATGTTAAATCTCCATTAAAACTAAATAAATATTTTTTAATAGAAATACAAATCCCAATATTATTTATTCTTAGTGTAGGGCCTATAAATATGAATATATATATATATATGTATAACATTTATTTTTTAAAAATAATATAACCATTAAAAATAATATTATATACGAATATCCTCGATAATAATGATAATAACAATAATAATAATAATAATAATAAAATTCTATAATTCAATAATGGTGTATATAAACCATTATGTACTGTCTAAAACCCCGAACTATACGAGGACCTATTTTATAGAAAAGTCATTGAATATCACTAATAATAATATTTATAATATTTAAATACGAATACTTAGAAATATTCATCAGATTATTAAAACGGAATACAACACAATCTTACAAAAATACGTCAACACTAATGTCATTGGACGTCTCGTAGGACTACATGGGCTTGAGCTCAATTCGGGTCCAGTCCGGGACTAAAATGGTATAACCGGTTTTTCTAAAACTCAATAATATAATTAATAAATAAATAAATCTTCGGTAAAGGTTAAGTCGCAACTTGGCCTAGTTTTCCTAGTTAGGATATCACTATGGCTCGGCCTTCCCTACCAGGGCTAATACACTAGTCTAAGCACGTTATTGCACTACCCGTGCCACGATTTCTAGTCACCTTGTACCCCAAAACTCCAATATGGCTAAAGTCATCTATCGTAATAATTAATTAAGTAATTATTTATAAAATTTCTAAAAGTCACCATTTAATCCAAATAAATAAATAAAATCTATTATCAAAATTTCGAGAAGAGGGGTTAGAAGAGATTTCCTAAATAAGAAAAGATTAGATTCAATGAATTAAATCCTTCCATGAATTAAATTAGATTTGACTCAATCTCAATCCATAATTAGTCACAATAATATTAATTTAAAATAATATATAATATTTTAAATAATCGTTAAAATAGATTTCATAAAATCAAATATCAGAAATATTGATAAGAATAATTCAAATATTCCTAAATGTATATTTTTTATAAATAAAAATCTTATATTAAAATAATATAGCAATAAATTATGACTAAATCCAATCATAATTTAGAATTGAATACATCTGAATCCAATAATATCTAATAAGTCAATAATATTTAAAATAGATTTTTATTAATATAAACTTAAACATAATTGATAATTGAAAATTAATAAGTTTAAAAGTATTTCTTTTTATAAAAATATTTTCAAATTTTTTAAAAAATTAGTTTGAAAATTTCCTTTGCCAATGCAAATATCTTTTATTTTCTAACTAAAAAATATACAAGAATAAAATAAAATAAAAAATAAAAAAATTCGAGAAGTGGGCTTACAATAGGGGATGTCAGTCGTTTACAACCCAACAGTAGGTAGTAGGCAATGAGGCCAGTGCACACACTTGGCAGGAGTGGCAATGTGCCAGAATGTTGGGGACTTCCTGTGGCTGCACAGGTAAGAGTATGGAAGGGTAAGCTCGAGTATTAGAGGATTGGAGACATTATGAGGGTTTATAAGCACGACATTTAGGAGGCATGAGCTGTAGTACATGGGGGGTTCTTTTGAGCAAATAGTAGGGTATTTAGGCAGTGAATATAGGGGAAATACAACAGCATTGGAATGGGAAGCACCTCAGCAGCATGCATATGTAGTAGCAGCAGGTGAGGAGAGTTCTTATGTGTGTGTTGTTGTAAGGGAAGGGGCAGAGCAACAACAGCAGTGCATTGGCCTTGCCAATGTCGGCTAATGCATACGTGCTGCTGTACAGGGTGTTGGGGTTTGGGCAGTAGTCTAAGGTGGGTGTGCTTGCCAACACAGGACAGTGGATAGGCTACTGGTGTGCACATGAGCAAGTACAGAGGCCGCTTGGTTAGGTAGGCAGCAGTATTTAGTCTACGAATAGGGGAGATAGGGAGTAGGTACTAGGCAAAGCAGCAGCTGTTAGGGGCAGGCCAAACTTGGATGCCATAATTAGTTTGGGACAGTAGTTAGAGGCTGTGTATGGTCCAAGTGCATCCAAGTGCAAGTTAGGGGCATTCACAAGGGCACTCAGAGGTTGGGCTTGCTGTTAGGGACAATGGGTATTAGGATAGGAGGTTTCAAGGAGATTTAGGGCTTCCTAGGTTTAGGCTTAAGTCCTGGTGGGACAAGAAGAACATGAGGTTTAGGTGGAAATCTAACAGGAAACAAAAAAGAGTATGGAAGTATTAGAGAGTATGATAATGGTATGGGTGTCATAGGGCATGTTAGGCTAAGTATATATATGTATATAGATAACTGATAGGATAGGTACATATTAGTGAGACTATAGGTATTAGATGGTTTTAGTATGGTATGCCTACATAGGTATTAAACTATTGACAAGATATGAGGTTATGAAGATAGGGTCACATGGTATCATCTAGATACCATATCAAACCTATTGGTGTAGGTAGCTAAGGAATTTTGAGTATGGTGTGTTTTAGGATATATGGTGTGTTCTAGACACCATATCAAGCCTTGTTGTTGTTCTTGTGCATTGTATGTACACCGATTCCTGCGAAGGCTCGCGACCTTCTCAGAGAATCCCGCGTCGTAACGTGCTATGGTTGGATCCACTATACTAGTCGGGGGCACGGAGTATTAGCGTAGATATGTGATCAATACCCTCCTTGTATCAAGTCTTGAACCTTGAATGATATTAATTATACACCGCACGTATGATTAACCATGCCATAAACTCTTATATCAAGTTCCTAAGCCGATCACATGTTGAAACTAGTACTCACTCACATAGATAGTACTGTTCTTAATTCTTGTACATGATATACCATGTTCTCTTGCTCTTACACTTATTTACAGTTTTACTTATGTCTTACTATGTTCATGTATATGTCACTTCATCTCATATATTCTCTCTTTTTATTGCTACATAGTCTTTATCATTTACCAGAACTGTTGTTAGAAATGTACTTTTCTCTAATCCTGACTGGATATATTTTTTAGATGACGTAGAGGACGAGTGCCCTACCTATTACGGCTCTTCGGATGTAGTAGGCATAGATCGAGAGACTCTAATTCAGGAGGGTCTAGTTCCAGCAAAGGTGCCTTATTTAGCGACTCATTAGGCTTGATTTATACTTGATTTTGTCTCCAGTTGGTGACTCATGGCCTGTTATTATTTTAGATTTGTGTTTGAGATTGTAGACTCATAGACTATCTGGATTGGTGTTATTTTTTATATTAGACTTTTTCTGGATATTTCATATCATGTTGCCTTTATCTTTTTGTTTCATTTATCTTTCTTAGAGTATTGTGATTGAGTTTGGATATATTGTCATTACTTGTCCTCTATTTGGAGATGACTATCACGACAGGTTATCATTTTTATATTGTTGGTCAGTTTCCCTAGACCTAGACAGCGTTCTACCACCGATGTTACAGCATAGGCTGGGCGCTGTCATGTACTCGTGCCCCTATACCGGGTACAGGTCATGACACATTTTTTGTGGTAGCCCATGTAGGTCTGAATTCATAATTAGTGCGATGTCGTATTGGTGGTCGACTTAGAGTGCTGCTACGACCCTACTATAGGTATAGAGGATATAGGCTATAGGCTAAGGTTCCACAATCGCTTCTAGAAAAACTTCCAATTTGCTTTTATACAACTGTCCTTTCTTGATGCTGACTATTTGCACTCTGTCCTCATTTGAATATATTCTATCATGTACAATATTGACCTCTTTCTTTCGTTCTGTTTTCAGGATGCCTCCTAAGACCAGAGCGCAGCGTTCGGGACAAGCAGCTTCGGAGTGGTCAACGACGTCCCATGATCCTGCCCCAATTACTTCTTCTGCCTTCGGGGGTTCTCCTCCTCAAGTGATGAGGACCGTTCCCGAGGTCGTTGTAGGTGATTATACTTCAGTACAGGGGGCTTCGGCCGGGGTTGTCGTTAGTGTTCCTCCTTCTATGCAGCGGACTCCACCATCAGTTCTAGGAGATATTCCTCCCCCGTCTCCAGTATTTACTGATGTGTGGCAGATGTTTTCCCTATTTTGGGAGATGCTAGAGGCACATAGGGCGTAGTCTAAGGCGCACTAGAGGCAGTCGGATGCAATGTGTCAGGGCATGGAGTATGCCTATCAACTCGCTCTAGCTGCAGTAGAGCGAGGAGCTCCGGCCCTGTAACGCCCAGTCCCAAAATACTTGGGACCAGATACGTATCATGCCAGCTGTATACATACTAGTATATGAGATGTTCGTATGTACATATAAGCTGTAAAATATAGAAAGTCATGACAAACTAAATCTCATCCACAAATATGAAGGTTTAATGATATAATCAAATAGTCATTTGTACATACGTTGGGCGGAGACATATCCACTACTAATAAATTATAAATAAGAAAATATACAAAGGAAGAATTGGTCGAGCGAGAAAGTGACGAGTCCAAGAGCAATCATCACGGAGGAAAGAAGACATGGCCTTAGCTAGAGCACCTGTAAGAAATCACGAAACACACACCTGGAGAGATCACCAGGTCCTCAGAGGGACGTAACAAGACACATAATATTATGCCATAGACTGAATATAAATAAAGCTCAATAAAAAGTATCTAAGCCTAAATAGATAAAGGTCCCTAACCATTCTTTGTGAAACATGCACTTTTGAGGACAACGTTCTACGCAGGGGCTGTAAGGATTCACGCAAGTAATAAAGAGTGGTCGTCAAGTTGCGCTCATCCGAGACACTATCGGCCGGGCAGTAAGTAGCGCTCATCCGAGTCGCTATCACCCATAAGTGTGTAAAAATTAAATGTAGCCCCTATGCTAATAACTGTCCCCTCCCCCCAAAGCTCATGTCCAAGATGTATCCACAACCTGCCCAGTTGGCAACTTGCTATGGCTTCTAACGCGACTCACTAATAGCAGTTACCTCCTAACCGTCGCACGATCCATACGTATCGATGGCCAGTCGAGTACGCTGGTCCGTGTCCTATATGTACTCACTCATCACGTGATACACAAGTGTCAAGGCCAAAGGGGACATGAAAATATTCCTACTCTCAAAGGGTGGTCAACTGACACAAGTTCGATATGCAAAATAAGATAACTAAATATAATAATTGCAAGAACAACATTATATTTGCTAAAAATAAGAAGAAAAAAACATGCATGATATTGAGCAAGAAATTTAAACAGTAAAGGCAAGGTGTCTTGCCTGGTGTGTTACCTGGTGTGTTGCCTGACGTGGTGCGATGGTTCTGACAAGTCCCAGATAGTCCAAAGGCCGAGATCGATGTGTAGGGGTCAAAATTCATGAGAAAATAAAAATACGATTTATTCCTTATTGGTGTTAATCGAGGAAAAGTTGTGAAAATAATTATTCATACACCAATTTAAAATTATTATGATTTTCATGAGAAACTAAAATTGAAGGGTAAAACGACCTTTTGAGAAAATACTTTTTAAAATGCAAGAATAGTTTTGGGCTAAAAGTTGGTAAAAATAAGAAAACTCATAACTTTAATTATTTGATAACTTTAAAGATACTGGAATACACTTTATAATTTGAAAGCGAAATTTTCGTAATATTTTAATATATTTTTCTTGTCACAAAAATTTTTGTATAATAAATACTAAAATTTAATAAAATGATAACCATATTATAAATATGTACACATATTCATTTCTAAGCCCTATTAATAAAGAAATTGATTCCTTAACAACAACAACAATAATAATAATAATAATAATAATAATAATAATAATAATAATAATAATAATAATAATGATAATATTTTAACAGTAATTATAACTAATAATAATGATAATAATAATTATAGTAAAAATAATAATAATAATAATAATAATAATAATAATAATAATAATAATAATAATAATAATAATAATAATAATAAGAAAAACTGCAGCTACTATTCTTTTCTTTCCTTTTTAAGAGAGTTAGAAGTAAGAGAGGAGAGAGAAAATAAAATTGGGAGGGGAGGTCGAGAGAGAGAGAGGAGCTCACAGAGGCGTCGGCGTGCGTCCCAAGACGGAGGAGGCGGCTCGGGCGGCGATCTCGCGGGGCTGGCGTTGGAGCGGCGGAGGCCGGGTCGGTTAGGTATGGCCACCTGGGGATGAAGGCGGTAGCGCGCAGCGCGGAGATCGACACTGGACGGCGGCCAGGCTCGTGGAGAGGTGCGGCGGCAGTCAGGCGGTGGTGCTTCATCGAGCACGACGGACGGAGGCACACCGCGGGCGGCAGCTCCGGCGCTGATTTGGGATTAGTGCCGGGAAGAAGAAAGAGCGGAGTCGGAGACTGGCTCGGTCGCGCGCTAGGGGCGCAGACCTCGCCTGAGACTGCGGGCGAGGGGCCTGACGGAGGGATACGGGGTACGGGAATGCCGGGACGCGACGGTAGTGGCGGTGCTGCGTTCGTCCATGCACGGAGGCGGGTGTTGGCCGCGGATAAGTAAGGTTTTCCCTACTTCTTCTACTTTGATAGTGGTGGTAGTTTTGATGGCTGGGTTCACCGAAATATTGATGGTCGTGGCGTTGGCCACTGGTGGCCGGGTCAGGAAGCGAGGCTACGATGATGCGGGTTTGGTGGTGCTGGCGACGGATGATGGTGGTAGCCGGTGATGCACGGGTGATGACCTGCAGGTGGTGGTGGAGGAGTACAAACGGATGTGGGGTGATGGCAGCGGGGTGACGGAGGAAGTTGGCCGGACTGACAGGGCGGTAAGGATGAGTGAGGAGGTGATTGGTTGGCAGCGATATGCTGCGGTGGAGACGGCGGCCGTAGGCAGCAGTAGGTTTATGACTTGGGAGGTGGCAAGGATGGGTTGTGTCGTGTCGAGGGTGTTCGACACGACGGGGTTGGAGGTCCGAATTTGTCGGCCTCGGGTAATAATGTATTTGTATTGGTGGAGATTATAGTGGATGGGAGGCACGAACACGATGCACAATGGGGTGGAGATTGTGGTTGTGGAGTTTTATGGGAAATAGTGAGCAAGTACCTCTCCTTTTATATGAGGTGGAAATCTCATTAGGATAAGGATTACGAGTAGTTTAAATTTGTTTAGATAATTCATATTCAATTTAAATCCAATTAAACCTTATTCAGTCCAATCCAAATCTACATAAATCCTATATCTTAATTTAAAGACTATTTAAGAATAAATTCTATTCCTATCTAAATTATCATAATTATTTAGATATTACCTAAAACATAATTCAAATAACTTTCCAAGATAATATAATAATGTAAATAATCAATTTCAAAAATAATAATAATATTTAGATATCTTTCTCAAAAGTTACTATAATTAGTTTTCAAAAATTAAAATATTCATGAAGGTGCTTCGCGTGCGATAAAATAAAATAAGATTTTTGACAATTGCGACCTTTTAAAACTTTTAAGTCAAAATATTTGCTTTATACATTTTTCTAAAAATGCTACTTTTCTATATGAAGAATCTTGAAATAAAATTTTAAAAAGGAAAGAGTATACTTTGTATATACGACTTGTACGTGACGTACAAATTCGAACCGAAATTCACTCGTGGTATTTGAATTTGAAATCACAAACTCGCACGCGATGTACATTTTTTTAGAAACGTAAGCAATATAAAATAAAAATTTAAAATTATAGTAAAATTTTAGGAGTTTTACATCCTACCCAACTTGCAAGAATTTTGTCCTCAAAATTTAGGAATAGGTAGGGTAGAAAGGTTTAAGAAGAAAGAGTTCATCAATACCCGATTAAATAGTGGACAAGGCGATGAAACGATGATCAAAACATACATGCAATTAGAGAGTCTTGATTTTTGTTATCTATGAAAATAACTCAAGGATATGGATTTGAAAGAGGATTGCTAGTTAACACCATGAAGTAAGGAAGGACTAAGGGTTAAATTAAATCATGATAAGACATGCATAATGAGATAAGGAATCGACTAGACTAAGGGCAAACAATTTAAAGAATATAGTTGTCACGACCCGCACCCTAGAGTAAGGGCACGAGACGTGGGTACGTCCAGCCTACGCCGCAGTGTCGGCGGTAGAACGTTGTCCTAGGTCACAACATCTAACAATTGAAGGTAATAACAGTTATACTCCCCGAATGGGGGTGACATAACAGAAATATAACTCAACCACAGCTAAGGTAGAACAGGTAAGATAGATAATGAAAGATAACAATATCCAGAACAGAGAATCACAGAGATACAATCCAGAACTAAGTGTCTAAAAATAAATACATCTCAGAATATCTCAAAGTCTAGTACAATAATCCCAAATAGTAGGACAATCCTAAACTAATGGAGTGTCGTCTACAACTAATGGATCCTGCTGCTGGTCCAAATCTGGGCACTCATCTAGTGTGGCACCGTAGTAAGTAGGGCAGAACGCCTCAGCCTCGTCCTCTATAATATTTCAACAGGTCCAGTCAGGACGGGAACGAGCACATATCTCTCAACAATTCATATCAGGTTAGGAGTATAAATCATTGTAATAGAGTAAAATACAGGAAGTGCTGAATGGAAGTACAAGTAAAACATGAGATATTTGTAACTGGAAATAGATATATGGTAGTAAAGACTGTAAGTGACTACGTGATTTAGAGTACAATATGGTTATGTAAACGACTTAGGGGCACATGAATACAAATAAGGAGGCACATTTATACAGCTACTTGGGATAGTGTTCACATAACCAATTCTACTCACCCCGCCCCAATCAATACACAAGGATCCGTTCAAGTTATGTCATAAGCACATGAATACAACTAAGATACGTAAACTCATGTAATGAGTAGTACATGAGGCACGTGATAAGCACATGAAAGCACATGAGAACATGTAATAACATGAACTAGTACGAGTACAAGGAGTACCTGATGCACATGATAAAGTACATGAACATGAAATATCCGAAGCACCCGTAGAGGGATAACATCTCAGGAAGGGATCCATATAGTACTAATTCGTGAAGATACGTGTCAGCATCATGTAGAGTAATCTAGAGCATGAATATATCCAGACAGGTATGAAAAGATCAGAGAATGTACTCGCCTGCTATCTGAAAGTCCAAGATGAAAGTACTGTCCGAGGAGTGGTGTCTGCCTCCTATTTAGAACAGTATGAGTCACAACAAGTCCATAATAGAAATGTAAGGCACTACAATGCGTTCTATATGAATCTAGGTCAATTTAGACCAAAGTCAACTCTTGGTCAACTCTGGTCAACCCTAGAAATCAAACTAGGTCAACCAAGTCAAACCTAGGTTAAACTAGTCTAATCTATGTCTAGCAAGACTATTCTAGGCTTTCTAGACTAATCTAGGCAATACCATGCTAAGCCATGCCTTGGTCACATAACCAATTCTATCTATACACTATCACCCAATACCCTATGTCAAAATCTATAATACATTAACCCATATATCATAACCTATCACTAATATCCCATATTTATATATAATCATATTCACAATGTACCATGTATATATATATATATATACATTACACACATTATATATATATAACTAATATATATTGGAATAACACTATGCTATATTATAGGATACAAACATGTATCTATAGGGAATGAGAGGGGACACATGAGCCTATAATGTGTAAGCGTGTCTAGCCTTAGGTATGTGTATGTGTGTGTGTATATGAGTGTTAGGCTTGGTAGAGGGTTTAAGGGTGTGGGTGTGTGAACATTGGAAAGGAAAACAGTTATATAACATCACTAACAGTCCCCCCATAACAGTTAAACAGTGAACAAGGAAACCTATAGGAAATTCTCAGATTTTATAATACATTAAAACATTTCAGATTTTTAATGATCACAAAAGTGAAGGAAACAACCAATAGTTCAAAACCTATAGGGATTTCTCAGAAAACTCAGATTTAACACTGAAACCCCTCCCTCCAATCAGTCCAAATTAACATGTCCAGGTTAATATACATGGTATTCATATTTTGAGTTTCAAAACAAACCAAAAATCAGTGCACAAACCCAGTTTCAGTCTCAACACTAAAATCTCAGATTTTTAGACCAAAACCCCATCAATACACCCCAAAATTTGACATACACATAGGAATCATGTAGGTGAACATGTTAGGGGTTCAATTATATGTAAATAGCAGTGTTAAATAGGTAGAAAATGATGACAACGTTCATTTTACAAAATCTGGACAGCAAGGTAAATATGGGGCTGATACTTAGTTTTAGGAATAGGGGAAATAGAGAATCCTCCTTGAAAATTATATTAAAACCCAAACAAATTTGGTTGGTAATGTTAAAACATAATGTATACATGCTCTGTGATTTGTTTGTGTCCACAAAAGTGGACACAAACGTGTCCATTCAACAAAAACCTAAAATCAGTAAAACACAGGCACAGTGACAGCCAAGCGTCGTGCACGTGCTCGTGTCGATCGTGTGCACGACACACAGCGACACGACTCACGAGAATTGGTCCATGTGTTCACCTAGACTAGGGCTAGTGATAGGACGGCCTGTATTGTGTCCAAGTCGCGTGTACGCGACACGAGGCGCGTATCAGTGCTCATTCCAGCGGAAAAACCGCACAGGAAAAAACTCGTGCACGAGCTTGTGCGTGTCCGACACGCCACGTGGGCCTGTGCAACTTGACACACGGGGTGACAGATGTTGCCCCATGATGTGTGTCAAGTTTCACGCGTCGGGGACGCGTGTCCGTGTCGAAAATGGCCCTGCACAGCAGGGTACGCACAGTCCCCGCGCGCGCGTGTGCACGACCGAGTGTACACGTGTCCGTGCAGCCTAGACACGACACTAAGACACGACACCAACTACATAAATGTGTAAGCGAGACCCAAACATAAATTCTTATTCAAACAAAACACCAAAAAACACACGAAATGCCTATTGGGGCATTTCATCAAA
Organism: Iris pallida; assembly: GCA_029216955.1. Classification (NCBI taxonomy): domain Eukaryota; kingdom Viridiplantae; phylum Streptophyta; class Magnoliopsida; order Asparagales; family Iridaceae; genus Iris; species Iris pallida. The sequence goes on from JANAVB010012198.1 coordinate 24,233,830, forward strand.
CACTTAATAGCATACACTGATACGTGTCCAGAATGGACACAAAACGACACGAAAATTTTGGGGATTCCTATTCCTAGAGTTAGGCTAGGTATAGGGCTCCCTAATGATGCAAAAATAACAGGATTAAATGGTGGGGAAAAGGATTTACCTAAGAGTATCACAAGCTTTACAAAGCTTCACAAAGAGGGGCTCCTCTTGATGGTCAAACACCTCAAAAGCTCTCGAAAACTGAAAACAATAATTCCCAACAGAAAGTAGATGGAAATTAGAACCCAATGCAATTTGTTTGGGTTAAAAAAGAATTAAAATGGATTTACTAGGATTTTTGGAAGATGGAAAATACCTTCTTTCTAAAACTTGTTAAAATTTCCTAATGGAGGCTAGCCCTAACTTTGGGAGGGGGTTAAATAGGATGGGGAGGATCATTTGTCCAGCCATGGGCTGATTAGAATTAGGGTTGGTTCATGGTGTGGGCCTATGGGCTATTTAGCCTAAGTCATTAATCATGACTTATGAAGTCATAAGCCCTATTAGTCAAATCAACTCCAAAACCCTCCAAACAAGTTCCTATAACTTAAACTTCACTAAACTGGGTCAAAACAAGTTTGCTTAACCTAACCAAATGGTCTTAACCTAGGTTAGTCACTAGGTTAGTCTTCTAGTCAACATTGGTCAAAGTCAACTATAGGGTCAAAATCAATTCTACTAAAAATCACCAAAAATCACTAAAAATCATATTAAATATATTAAGCCCAAATAATTAATAATAATTCCAATTAATTCACAAATTTTCAAAAATGACCAAAATGACCAAAATATCCCCAAGCTAGAAAAGTGGTAGTGACAAATCTACCCTCCTTAAAATAATTTCGTCCTCGAAATTAAAGGCGAAACTAAACTGCTGAGAAGGACAGAAAAGTATACCTCAAGGTCCAAAAAGATAGGGGTACCGCTCGCGCATCTCATCCTCCCGCTCCCAGGTCGACTCTCCTGGAGAATGATGCCTCCATGCGACGCGTACCAAGGGTATCACCTGGTTCCTCAATACATTCTCTCGGCGATCCAGAATCTCCACAGGCTGCTCTGGATAACTGAGAGTAGGCCCAACCTCAATCTCCGAATGATCGAGCACATGGCTAGGGTCAGCCACGTACCGTCTCAACTGTGACACGTGGAATACGTTGTGAACTCCCACTAGTGCAGGTGGCAAGTCTAGCTTGTATGCCACGTCACCGACTCTCCCACTGATAACGAAAGGACCGATGAAGCGCGGGCTAAGCTTCCCACCTCCACCAAAATGTATCGTACCACGTGTCGGAGATATCCGCTGTAGCTCCCTTTCCGGAATTTTGGAATATATTTTATTTATTTGTTTGTTTTAAATGATATTTGTATATAATAGGCCCTATACCTTTTGGGATTATTAGACTGTGCCTAGTGGTATATACACCACTATTGGTTTATCGAATTTTATTATTATTATTATTATTATTATTATTATTATTATTATTATTATTATTATTATTATTATTATTATTATTATTATTAGTGTAGATATTAAATATAAAATTAAGGATTGAATTTTCAAATGTTAATTATACTTAATATTTATTGTTCATATTTTTGGTATGTGTATATACATAAATTATGAGTATATGTATATATATTATATGTAAATGTATATATAGATATATATACATAAAGGCGTATATGAGTATGTATAAATAAATATTATATATATATATATATATATATATATATATATATATATATATATATAAATATATAATAGTGTTTGTGTGTATATATATATGTGTAGATATATATATATACGTGTACGTGTACATATATATATATATATATATATATATATATATATATATATATATATATGAATATATATATATATATATATATATATATATATATATATATATATATATATATATATATATATATATATAAAAAAAAAAAAAAAAAAAAAAAAAAAAAAAAAAATATATATATATATATATATATAAGCATGTTAGTAATTAAAAAGAGTATAGAAAAAGAAAAAAGAAAAAAAAGGAATAAGACCCAAGAGCTCAGGCCAGGCCCGGCCCAGCCGAGCCCAGCCCGGCCCTGACCCCCAGCCCCATTGGGCCAGTCAGCTTTCCCCATATTTTTCCCTCTCGAAACCGAGCTAGCCAAAACCGCTGAACCTCCATAGCACAGAATACTCGGCCAGCCAACCAGCGTGACCCCACCCCCGTTTAAATTTCCTTCCTGGGTCGAGCACAGCTCCCCAACCCGAGAACATAGAGTACGTATATGTACATATGCATCTACGCGAACAGAACCGAGAGTTTCCCATATATATGTGTGTCGAAACCCTAATTCTAAATCCACGCCGACTACTCAGAGTCGACCCCAGCCACGGGGCGACCACCCCGGCCTCGTGCCGCCGCGAGGCAGTCGTCGGAGGCGGCAGGAGGCGCGCGCGCGTGGACTGCACGCACAGGCGTGGATAACCAGCAACCCGCACAGGTACCAACTTCTCTCTCTCGTATCTCCCTCGTCTCTCGACGAAATTTCGATCCGAAAGATGTTTTAGAAAGCCTATATAACCCTCTTTCCCAAACCATAAATTAGTTTACGAAGATACGTAACATGACTGCCGAGAAATCGACGCCAAATTGGCGTATAACTGTTCAAAAACAGAACACTATTTTAGTCCAAGAACCCTTGTTCAACGATCGAATATGATCGATCCAGCGACTTATTAGAAAATCTATTTAAAGGGACTTTTAGACAACATATAGGTCTTCATCACCCTTTCTGCGGATTCAGAAACCATCGACTATGCGTCGAGAAATCGAATCCCAAAGTTTCCTAAAAATCTGTTTTCAAAACATTGAAATTGTTCCACACGACGTACGTCACGCCAATCGGGACGACGTGATCGCGAACTGGAAGCATCAAAAGCTGCATAACGGCTTCGTGGTCGTGTGGGCTTTGACGGAATTCAAATTGGTCGCGTGTGCGCGACGAATTTGATGTGTATCCGTCGAAATTCACCGTATCGTGCACTTTGCAAATTCTTTAATTACTTTTTGCACGCTCGTCAGATCGAGACGAAACTTGTGCCAACAGAACCGTATCATTTTTTTGGTCCTGTATGCCAAGTGTGGTCCGATTCTGAGACAGTCGAATCCGACGTCATTTTGCGGGCCCCACGGCCCCACTCAACGGGCGATTTTGTGTACGGCCCGCCGGAATCCAACTCTGGACATACGGTTGGGTTCGTATCGAAAAACTGAATCCGTAAACATATAGTTTGACGACTTTAGAGACCATTGACTCTGGCACGCTTTTCGGTGCAAAACGGGTCCAACGGTGGACATCGTTTTGACCTGAAATTATCGTTTTGCCTCTGTGTCCAGAATTGGACTTAAGGACAGTCATTCCTAGCTAATTTGACTATTCTGAGATCATTGGTATTATCTATTTCAGCTTTCAGGGACTGTTGTACGGTTTTTGACTATTGTGGCATATTGAGTGAGTTGGATCATCGGTTTCACCAGCACAGGACCACAGGCGAGTACAGTTTATTGTTTGTATTTTGATATTGATCTTTACTATATTTTATTGATTAGTCATTGGTTATGTGATTATTTTCTATTATAAATTGTTGAGTCGGGAATGAGAAGTACCAAGGATGTGTGATCTGACCTTAGACCGTGTAGACCGTGTTGTATTTATTTCTTGTAGACCGTGTAGACAGTGTTTTATTACTTCTTGTAGACAGTGTAGACAGTGTTTTATTTATTGCAAAGTAGACAGTGTAGATCATGATTATTACTGTATTTAAACTGTGTAGATCGTGATTATTATTTTGTAGACAATGTTTCTTTACTGCAATATTTTCTGTAGACCGTGTAACTGTAGACCGTATAACTGTAGACCGTGTAACTGTAGACCGTGTAACTTTAGACCGTGTAGACCGTGTCGCATAATTGTCCCGAGACTGATCACATATCAAAGGTACTTCTAATGGTGGAAAAGTATATTGGTCTATTTATTACTATTGATTTTTCTTACGACTTTACTGTTTATTTTCAAACCCATGATTGATGTCTAACCTTTGTTTTATAGTCATTTTCTTTATTTGAAATTGCATTCAGTGAATTGTGCTCGTTCCATTCCTGACTGGAAACCAACATTTTTAGGTTAGCCGTGGATTCACTTAGCTTGGGGGAGTGACGGGAATACTTGCAGACCAAAGCCTAGAGACTAGCTAGATAGTTGAGCTGTAGTCATTCATTTGTTTGTACAAGTTTATATTTTCTGCATATGTAAAACTTGTGATCATTGTAAATTAAATTAATTTTGTGAATGAGTATTATTTGTGATTCTGATCTTCATGGCCGTGATAGCGTTCTACCGCCGACAATGCAGCGTAGGCTGGCTTGGACACGTCTCGTATCCGTTTAAAAAAAAAGGGGTGCGGGTCGTGACAAGTTTTTGTGGTGGCCCATGCAGGTCTGTTTTTGCAATCATGCGAACTCGTAATAGTACTCAAGTTAGTTGTACTATTGCGAGCCTGCGCCTAATAAATGCTCATTCACATATTAGAAATTAATTTAATTTACGAGAATAACTAGGACTAGGAGTCCCTTATACAAATTGACCGAGGGGTAGTCTAGGCCATGCAGTTTAGATGAGGAGTTATTAAGGTTGATTGTTTGTCAGATCCCCATAGGTACACTATTATCTCTCGATATGACGACACGATCCAAAGTGGATAGATTATTCACTTGGTAAGATAGGGCTCCATAGGATTTATGACCTAAACCTGATGAATTGGACAGCTCATTCTCTTTGCCTCTTAGATATCATCCTCATATCATAGTCAAATTGTCTATTTAGCTTCTATTTGCCCTAGAAATTAATATTTTGTATAAATTCTGATTATTGTTATCCTCATACGGACCTCGAGTTAGTTTCGGTTTAAAGTTTTCCTCAATGTTTGAATACACACGGAATATATATTAGAATGTTTGTACTTCTTGTTTCAGTTATTTCATTCCTGTTCATCTTTTTATTCTAAGGATTATGACTGATAGATACTTACGCTTTATTCCATAGTCGATTTGTTGAATCTCTAGAAGCTCATAAATTTTTACAGATATAATTAAAGGAATGTTAATTAACTCGTAATGGCAGGACAGCAGCGCACTGTCGCCATTTGTTTGAACTAGGGAGACTATAGACTCACTGCAGCTAGCAGCGCACTGGCGAGACACGACTCCTAAAATTGAAATTAGTCTAAGAAATTATAGGTTATAGAATATTTCTAAAACTATGGCTAGTGGTCCTCTTTGATCGTAGTTACCCTTGTGACAGGTAGAGTATCTGATAGGATATCACCTCTGAGTCACAGAACCAAGGGTTTACCATCGTACGAGTATACGGGCGGGGCGTAACTCTCGGTGAAATGACTTCAAACGTGATTACAGGTTTAGGATACTATGGAGGATAGGACAATGCCATGTATGTCCCATAAGATCCAAAGCCAATATTAGTGGAAGTTCTGTAAGTTGAGTAGCATGTCTCTCAACCTAGCATCATGAGGTCCTTGTGATCTATTGACGAGGTAATTGACCGACAATAATAAGTTACCAAGAATATAGAATCCGGAGTTTCATAACCCATTAGTTGACCAAGACCTTATGGACAGGAAGATTTTAGGAAGATTGTATAAGCAAGAACACCAGGTAATTTTTGATTCTCTCTAAACGCAAACTACTTGTGCCTCTTTTCAAAAATCTCGCGTACTTGTATTTCGACTATCTTGACCAATGCTGCTACTACAGCCTAGTTTTGCAAGCTTACTCTTTTATCGAGCTTGATTCAAGACATATGTTTAGTGGGGACGCCTGCTAACTTATTGTCTAATCAGAATCAGTGTATTATGGTCTGATCAACCATGATGCATTTGGTTCGCTCTTCGTTTAAATTACACTACGTGGATGGAGATATATAGGTATCTAGGATCTCATCCATGACTGCTTTAATAATTCCTCTTGAATTATACGTTCGCCCTTGAATCACGTGATTGTATTCAGTAACATCTTTCTTGAACTCTTTATTATTATTATTATTATTTTTTCACTGATTTGGAAAGGCAGAAGCTCGTAATTGGTAAAGAGATACCGCGTATCCCCATGGCTCTGGTAGTTGTATACACAAGGGTAGTTGCCATTAGCCAGCCATGTGATCGAGTTACTCGTTCTCCTCTTGACCCCAAACTGTTATCGGGACCTTCTAGCCATCTGAATTTAAGAATGATTAGGATGTTACCCTTGGTCGTAATGCCAACCTAGGAGACTATCTTTTCTCAAGAAACAATTCATTGTGTCTCTAAATATTTTCTTGAATATTGCCTTTACTTTCAACCCTTGTGCCTTGACTCAACCGTCCATCGACCAAAGCCCACAGTGTAGACATGAGATGAATAGACAAGGCTAAGGACAATAAGTTACCGTGACTATGGTAGACACTCATCCCGAGATGGTTTCCAACAAATGTTATTCTAGTTATGTAAATTTATTATTAAGACCTAACTAGTGTTGGAACACCACAGTCACTAGCTTAGCCAATACCATAACTTAAATACCCTGTCATATTATGATCTACCAGTTGTCAACAACAATACACGATCACTACGACCCTTATGACCATAGTCTGACAGGTTTGACACAACTAGAGTTTCACGACTCAGTTGTTAGAAATCCTTTAGATGATGTGCCTTAGAGTTGGTTACCCCGTCGACAACTCTTGTATACTGTGGATAAGCATGTCATTCTATTTTCTCGACCCTGTGTCATTGTGCACACTCATTTTCCAATTATTGAGGAATGATCTTCGACTTGACTTATATCTACCATATTCCGTTACGTCGTACCTTATTCTTTATTACCGAGAATCGAGGTACGGTATCCTGACATTGAAATCCCTCTAACCTCAATATTCCTAAGACCATGTCCTATTTCTAAGGTGGGTAGACTGTAAGCCTTCTAAAACTTGGGATATACGAGGATTTCCAATTCATTAGAATAATTTTCCACTAGGATGATAATTAGTGCCCCATAGACCCCCACTTTCCACTTAGATCATTTTGTGTCCCCGGCCGTGCCATTAATATTCGGAGCACGAGACCAGCTGTTACCTTCTAACAAATTTCACATGCAAAATCTAGACGAGTCCACCTTCATCGAGGTATATCATGTCTCACTCAAATACGTCCCCTTTTACTCTATTTTCATGGTACGACTTTCAGGACAAAAGGACTAGGTATAACCCTTACCATAATACCGGTATGCTTTCTGACTTTCATTAGAGCTTCAACTTCGATTCGAGTTTTTCAACCCAATATATGGTTGTGGTCTACTCGAAGTCCACTACGCACATGTCACTAGTGTGCCACTTAATCGTGTCTTCTCGTACTACTTAAACACAAGGGACACTGAAGGCACATCTTGGACTTTAAGGACCTAGCAAACCAATCTGACTGACAACTAGTTCAACCACTAGATTGAAATCTATTCTAGGTTACTCTAGCCTAGTGGAAATAATTTTTATCATTGGGATATTATCCAGTCAATATAGATTGAAATCCTAGGTTCATCAACCAGCAATTGATGTCCAATTTAGGAACTCATTAAAACCCAGTAAAACCCATCCACTCATACCGCCATAATTGGACTATGAACCGGACTACCTGAAATAGGTCCCTATACCTATTATGTAGTCTTCCCCTCTTAGAATGTGGTGTCATTCGTAACCATTATTCTATTTACCTGGGAGTCGCAATACGATCTTGTATTGCATTTATATCCCTTGTTTGTGTGTTTAAATAACCACGGATGAGATCACAATCTTAACTTTTCAATTTCCGTTCTATTATGGGACCTTGTTTAGAGTAAACTTCGTGAACCAACTCTAGTATTGCATGGATTGGAAGACTCTCTGAGAAACGAAGGGTTCTTAGACTTAGAAAGTGACTGGACTAGAGTAGTCCAAACTAGCAAATAAGTCAATGGTTCATAGATCTTTTACTGTCCACATCATTGGATACTCTCTACCGTCCTGAAAATTTCATACTTGCTCTTGATTATTCTTCCTTACCTTCCTGTCCTTTCCATTTCAGAGCGACGAATGGTCATGCTTATTAAGATTTACCAAAAATTCTTAGCTACTTGTGTAAATATGTTGCTTGTAGATTCTGGGTTGGTTGATAGATATGATAGGATTATAGATGCCACATTCGGTACATACCTATGGATGAAAACTTTAGCAACGATGTGGAAGATTATAAAGTTTAGGTGACATACCCTTGAAGGAGTAGCATGACCAAAGGTGGGTAGAAGCCCTCGGGGTTTCATTATTACAAATGGTTAGAGAGGGCTATAAAATATGTTTGGAGAAAATAAATTTGAGGAGATTAAGGTAATAGTCGATTTTGATTTTTTTAGAATATCTACGAATAAGAATTTCGAGGACGAAATTATTTTTAAGGTGGGTAGATTTGTAGCTCCCCTTTCCGGAATTTTGGAATATATTTTATTTATTTGTTTGTTTAAATGATATTTGTATATAATAGGCCCTATACCTTTTGGGATTATTAGACTGTGCCTAGTGGTATATACACCACTATTGGTTTATCGAATTTTATTATTATTATTATTATTAGTGTAGATATTAAATATAAAATTAAGGATTGAATTTTCAAATGTTAATTATACTTAATATTTATTGTTCATATTTTTGGTATGTGTATATACATAAATTATGAGTATATGTATATATATATATATTATATGTAAATGTATATATATAGATATATATACATAAAGGCGTATATGAGTATGTATAAATAAATATTATATATATATATATATATATATAAATATATAATAGTGTTTGTGTGTATATATATATGTGTAGATATATATATATACGTGTACGTGTACATATATATATATATGAATATATATATATATATATATATATATATATATATATATATATATATATATATATAAGCATGTTAGTAATTAAAAAGAGTATAGAAAAAGAAAAAAGAAAAAAAAGGAATAAGACCCAAGAGCTCAGGCCAGGCCCGGCCCAGCCGAGCCCAGCCCGGCCCTGACCCCCAGCCCCAGTGGGCCAGTCAGCTTTCCCCATATTTTTCCCTCTCGAAACCGAGCTAGCCCAAACCGCTGAACCTCCATAGCACAGAATGCTCGGCCAGCCAACCAGCGTGACCCCACCCCCGTTTAAATTTCCTTCCCGGGTCGAGCACAGCTCCCCAACCCGAGAACATAGAGTACGTATATGTACATATGCATCTACGCGAACAGAACCGAGAGTTTCCCATATGTATGTGTGTCAAAACCCTAATTCTAAATCCACGCCGACTACTCAGAGTCGACCCCAGCCACGGGGCGACCACCCCGGCCTCGCGCCGCCGCGAGGCAGTCGCCGGAGGCGGCAGGAGGCGCGCGCGCGTGGACTGCACGCACAGGCGTGGATAACCAGCAACCCGCACAGGTACCAACTTCTCTCTCTCGTATCTCCCTCGTCTCTCGACGAAATTTTGATCCGAAAGATGTTTTAGAAAGCCTATATAACCCTCTTTCCCAAACCATAAATTAGTTTACGAAGATACGTAACATGACTGCCGAGAAATCGATGCCAAATTGGCGTATAACTGTTCGAAAACAGAACACTATTTTAGTCCAAGAACCCTTGTTCAACGATCGAATATGATCGATCCAGCGACTTATTAGAAAATCTATTTAAAGGGACTTTTAGACAACATATAGGTCTTCATCACCCTTTCTGCGGATTCGGAAACCATCGACTATGCGTCGAGAAATCGAATCCCAAAGTTTCCCAAAAATCTGTTTTCAAAACATTGAAATTGTTCCACACGACGTGCGTCATGCCAATCGGGACGACGTGATCGCGAACTGGAAGCATCGAAAGCTGCGTAACGGCTTCGTGGTCGTGTGGGCTTTGACGGAATTCAAATTGGTCGCGTGTGCGCGACGAATTTGATGTGTATCCGTCGAAATTCACCGTATCGTGCACTTTGCAAATTCTTCAATTACTTTTTGCACGCTCGTCAGATCGAGACGAAACTTGTGCCAACAGAACCGTATCATTTTTCTGGTCCTGTATGCCAAGTTTGGTCCGATTCTGAGACAGTCGAATCCGACGTCGTTTTGTGGGCCCTACGTCCCCACTCAACGGACGATTTTGTGCACGGCCCGCCGGAATCCAACTTTGGATATACGGTTGGGTTCGTATCGAAAAACTGAATCCGTAGACATGTAGTTTGACGACTTTAGAGACCATTGACTCTGGCACGCTTTTCGGTGCAAAACGGGTCCAACGGTGGACATCGTTTTGACCCGAAATTACCGTTTTGCCCCTGTGTCCAGAATTGGACTTAAGGACATTCATTCCTAGCTAATTTGACTATTCTGAGATCATTGGTATTATCTATTTCAGCTTTCGGGGACTGTTGTACGGTTTTTGACTATTGTGGCATATTGAGTGAGTTGGATCATCGGTTTCACCAGCACAGGACCACAGGTGTGTACAGTTTATTGTTTGCATTTCGATATTGATCTTTACTATATTTCATTGATTGGTCATTGGTTATGTGATTATTTTCTATTATAAATTGTTGAGTCGGGAATGAGAAGTACCAAGGATGTGTGATCTGACCTTAGACCGTGTAGACCGTGTAGACCGTGTTGCATTTATTTCTTGTAGACCGTGTAGACAGTGTTTTATTTACTTCTTGTAGACAGTGTAGACAGTGTTTTATTTATTGCAAAGTAGACAGTGTAGATCATGATTATTATTGCATTTAAACTGTGTAGATCGTGATTATTATTTTGTAGACAGTGTTTCTTTACTGCAATATTTTCTGTAGACCGTGTAACTGTAGACCGTGTAACTATAGACCGTGTAACTGTAGACCGTGTAACTTTAGACCGTGTAGACCGTGTCGCATAATTGTCCCGAGACTGATCACATATCAAAGGTACTTCTAATGGTGGAAAAGTATATTGGTCTATTTATTACTATTGATTTTTCTTACGGCTTTACTGTTTATTTTCAAACCCATGATTGATGTCTAACCTTTGTTTTATAGTCATTTTCTTTATTTGAAATTGCATTCAGTGAATTGTACTCGTTCCATTCCTGACTGAAAACCAACATTTTCAGGTTAGCCGTGGATTCACTTAGCTTGGGGGAGTGACGGGAATACTTGCAGACCAAAGCCTAGAGACTAGCTAGATAGTTGAGCTGTAGTCATTCATTTGTTTGTACAAGTTTATATTTTCTGCATATGTAAAACTTGTGATCATTGTAAATTAAATTAATTTTGTGAATGAGTATTATTTGTGATTCTGATCTTCATGGCCGTCACAGCGTTCTACCGCCGACACTACAGCGTAGGCTGGCTTGGACACGTCTCGTATCCGTTTAAAAAAAAAGGGTGCGGGTCGTGACATCCACAGAAAAACCATGTCTCCAACCTAAACACAAGCAAGGTCTCAAGTTACTAAAAATTAAACATGATCAATCAAACAAACAAACAAGCTACTTCTAATCCTAGCTCTAAATCTGTACCTCAAACTCCAGCGGCCTCCGGTGGCTATCGGCCCAGTGCCGATGTCTGTCCTGCGCCACGCGAAGTCTGTCCCTGATGAGCTTCACCTTCTCGGCTGCGTCAAAAACCATCTCTGGTCCCAGTAAAGCTCGCTCTCCAACATCATCCCAAGATAAGGGTGTACGATACCTACGCCTGTACAGAGCCTCAAACGGTGACATCTCAATGCTGGCCTGAAAACTGTTGTTGTAAGCAAACTCCACCAAATGTAGGTGATCCTTCCAGGAACCTCCAAAATCCAGGACGCACGTCCGCAACATATCCTCAAGGGTCTGAATAGTCCTCTCTGACTGTCCGTCCGTCTGGGGGTGGTATGCAGTACTAAACTTGAGCTGAGTGCCCAAGCTAGTCAACAGACTCCTCCAGAAATAGGAAATAAAGCGGCTATCCCGATCTGAGACTATGCTGACGGGAACTCCGTGAATCCTGACTATCTGCCTCATATACAACTCCGCCAGCCTCTCTGTAGACGTACCCACCTTGAATGGCAAGAAGTGGGCCAATTTGGTCAACCTGTCAACGATGACCCAAATCGCGTCTTTCCCTCCTAGTGTACGGGACAACCCTGATACAAAATCTATGGTAATATGCTCCCACTTCCACTCTGGAATGGGCAGCGGCTGCAATAATCCTCCGGGCCTCTGCCTCTCCGCCTTGACCTGCTGACAGATCAAGCATCTCGCTACAAAGTGGGACACCTCCCTCTTCATCACGTACCACCAGACATGCTCTCGCAGATCCCTGTACATCTTGTTGGCACCAGGATGTATAGAGTACTACGATCTGTGAGCCTCCTGTATAACCTGCTCTCTGAGCTCCCCGCTAGGCACACACAATCGAGAATCGTGCCTCAGGGCACCATCCTCTGCAAGTGAGAATTCAGTATCCTCCACTCCCATACTGATCTGCTCTTAGATACACCGTAGAGCCAAATCATCAAACTGTGCCGCCTTGATCCTGTCCATCAAGTCTGACTGTATCTGGAGGCCCCATAACTGCATCTGTACTCCTGGCACCATCACCTCAATCCCAAGGCTCTCCAAGTCTGCAAGCAGGTGTCGATCCATGGTCAAACACATAGCTGTCGGATACCTACTCAAGGTATCGGCAACCACGTTGGCCTTCCCCGGGTGATACTGAAGTGCGATATCAAAGTCCTTCATCAACTCAAGCCACCTGCGCTGCCTCATGTTGATCTCCTTCTGTGTAAACACATACTTCAAGCTCTTGTGATCTGTGAAAATCTCCACCCTCTCGCCATACAGATAGTGCTTCCATAACTTCAAAGCAAAAATCACCGCCGCCAGCTCTAGGTCATGGGTAGGGTAGTTCTTCTCATGGGGACACAATTGCCTGAAAGCATAGGCAATCACCTTCCCATGCTGTTGCAAGACACAACCCAGCCCCTTCCCTGAAGCATCACTATAAATAGTGAAACCACCTGATCCTGAAGGCAATGTCAGAATCGGAGCTGTCGTAAGCCGCTTTTTCAACTCATCAAAAGCTGCCTGACACTCCTCTGACCAAATGTACTCAGCATCCTTCCGGGTCAACCGTGTCAACGGCTCTGCAACCCGGAAGAAATCCTGCATAAATCTCCTATAGTATCCTGCCAGCCCCAGGAAACTCCTGATCTCTGCCACTGAAGTCGGCGCCTTCCAAGCCTCAACTGCTGCAATCTTCTTGGGGTCAACGGAGATACCATCTCCAGTCACTACGTGCCCCAAGAAGTCCACCCGGTCCAAGAAAAACTCACACTTGGAGAGTTTCCCATAAAGCTGCTCCCTCCTGAGAGTCTCTAGCACTATCCGCAGATGCTCCTCGTGCTCCTCCTCAGTCTTGGAATATACCAAGATGTCATCAATGAACACCACCACGAACTTGTCCAAGTACTGGTGGAACACCTTGTTCATTAGATTCATAAATACTGCTGGTGCATTGGTTAGCCCAAACGGCATAACCAAGAACTCAAACTGCCCGTACCGCGTCCTGAAGGCGGTCTTGGGAATATCCTCCCCCTTCACCTTCACCTGGTGATAACCCGACATCAAACCAATCTTGGAGAACACCCGAGCTCCGCTTAACTGATCAAACAGATCATCGATCCGCGGCAGTGGGTATCTGTTTTTTATTGTCAGGTTGTTGAGTGCCCTGTAGTCGATACACATACGTACCGACCCATCCTTCTTGGGTACAAAGAGTACCGGTGCACCCCAAGGTGAAGAACTCGAGCGAATGAAGCCCTTGTCCTGCAGCTCATCCATCTGCTTCTTCAGCTCTACTAACTCGCTGTTGTTCACTCGATAGACATGCTGGGAGATCGGTTCCGCGCCGGGAACCAAGTCTATCGAGAACTCTATATCTCTGTCCGGTGGAAGCCCTGGCAACTCCTCTAGAAACACGTCTATAAACTCTGCGATCAAGGGATGCGGAGCCACCAGCTCATCGACTGAAGCTCCACAAAAGACTCCGCCGTCCTGCTCTGTCTGCCGTCGGGTGTACTCAAACTCTGGCTCTCCTGGCGCCCCGAACAAAACTCTACCCCCACAGCAATCAATACGGGCGTGGTGTCTACTCAGCCAGTCCATACCTAATACTATATCGTAGTTCGGTAATGGCATGACGAGTAAACTCACTCCCAACTCTCGGCCTCCCAATATAACTCTCCGCCCTCTACAAACATCACTCACGAGGATGACCCCACCCCCGATCGTGATCTTGCAGGTCCTAGGCAATGGTTCAGAAATCAAACTGTGTCTAATAGCATACGATACAGACACAAAGCTGTGGGAAGCCCCAGAATCAAAGAGTGCAAATGCTGGAAGGGAGTCGAGAAGAACCGAACCTGCAATCAGCTCTTCGATGACCTCGGCATCCTCAGCTGCCATGGCGAAAGCTCGCCCCTGCTGTCCACCCCGTGCCTGCTGCTGATGCTGCTGGAACCTCTGCTGCTGGGTCTGTAGGGCTGGTCCCCTCTGCTGGCCTGCTGGAGCCTTGGCTCCACCTCCCTACTGTCCTCGCCCAAAAGCCCCTGGACAGTCCCTCAACTGGTGATCTCCAGCACCACAAAGTAGGCACTTGCCTAGCATCTTCCTGCACTCATGGATCATGTGCCCTGGCTTCTTGTAGAAGGCACAAATGACTGCCGGACGAGGTGCATGCTGTCCTCTCTGCTGCTGGTGCTGCTGCTGAAAGGGTACACGTCCCTACTGCTGAAACTGCTGAGCTGGCCTCTGCTGCTGCTGCTGGAAGTGAGGCCTCTTGGCCTGCCCCTGACTGCTGCTGCCACTCTGGAAATCATGACCCCTCTTCTGCCTCAGTCCCAGGTCGTCCTCTGCCGCCATGGCCCCAGAATAAATCTCAGCAAATGTAGCGTTCCGGTCGCTCTTAGTCAGCGATCGAATCTCTCTAATCAGACCTCGGCGAAACTTCCTCGCCTTCGTCTTCTCCGTCAAGTCATCAATGAACCGGGCCAGTCGGCAGAACTCCCCGGCATACTCTGCCACCGTCTGGTTCCCCTGAACCAGAGCCTCAAACTGTGCCTCGATCCCACCCAAGGCTACATCGGGAAAGAACTGCTTCTTGAACAGCTCCTTGAACTGGGCCCAAGTCTGGCCCTCCACTCCAACTCTGGGATCAGCCTGATACCATGCTCGGGCTAAATCCTGTATCTGGCTGCCTGCCGCCTCGATTTGGAGTCGATTCGGTATCTCTGCTAGTCGGAAAATCTCCTCTATGTGCTCAACCCAGTCATCTGTAACGTGAATGCCCTCCGTGCCGAAGAACTTCCGAGGGTGCATCTTCTGGAAGACCTGTATATCCTTCTCCCTCCGACGGGGCTGCTGCTGAGTCCTCTGAGCTGTGATCATCTCTACTGTGGTGCGAACCAGATGGTGCACCTCGTCGATCCCCTGCCTGAAATCGGCAGTCTGCCTCGTCTGCTGCTGCTGGTGAAACTCAAGAATCCTCTCCACGAAGGAGAAGAGATGGGCAACATCTACCATCCCCGCAGGCGGAGGCTACTGCGTGGGAAGGATCTCTGGAATCACAACTGGCCTCCTGACTGCTAGAGGTGCTCCTCCAAAAGTGGTAGAAACTCCCACTCCTGAGGGCTGCACTGGCCCTGTGGCACCGGAAGCTGGATGCTGGATACGAGAGGTGGCAGACCCCTCTCCAGCCTCTCCCGTCACGGAGCGATGCGATCGCGTCTCAACCATCCTGGAGACACAGATCAAACAAGAAGCAATTACTGAGAATGAGTCGAAATAATCAAAGGAGGACAGTTTAAAATTCTAAGGAAGACAATAAGCAGCAAAATAGATATACGGAATCTGATAAGGAGTTTTCCTAGTGTGATTGAGTACCTTCAAACATATGCTAATTTCTACTGCAGGCTGCAGCGATATTCTAGTTCGAATACCACTACACTTATATCCTAGACCTGCATGGGCCACCACTAAAAACGTGTCACGACCCGCACCCTAGAGTAAGGGCACGAGACGTGGGTACGTCCAGCCTACGCCGCAGTATCGGCGGTAGAACGCTGTCCTAGGTCACAACATCTAACAATTGAAGGTAATAACAGTTATACTCCCCGAATGGGGGTGACATAACAGAAATATAACTCAACCACAGCTAAGGTAGAACAGGTAAGATAGATAGATAATGAAAGATAACAATATCCAGAACAGAGAATCACAGAGATACAATCCAGAACTAAGTGTCTAAAAATAAATACATCTCAGAATATCTCAAAGTCTAGTACAATAATCCCAAATAGTAAGACAATCCTAAACTAATGGACTGTCGTCTACAGCTAATGGATCCTGCTGCTGGTCCAAATCTGGGCACTCATCTAGTGTGGCACCGTAGTAAGTAGGGCAGAACGCCTCAGCCTCGTCCTCTGTAATATTTTAACAGGTTCAGTCAGGACGGGAACGAGCACATATCTCTCAACAGTTCATATCAGGTTAGGAGTATAAATCATTGCAATAGAGTAAAATACAGGAAGTGCTGAATAGAAGTACAAGTAAAACAGGAGATATTTGTAACTGGAAATAGATACATGGTAGTAAAGACTGTAAGTGACTACGTGATTTAGAGTACAATATGGTTATGTATACGGCTTAGGGGCACATGAATACAAATAAAGAGGCACATTTATACAGCTACTTGGGATAGTGTTCACATAACCAATTCTACTCACCCCGCCCCAATCAATACACAAGGATCCGTTCAAGTTATGTCATAAGCACATGAATACAACTA
This sequence comes from Iris pallida, assembly GCA_029216955.1. Lineage (NCBI taxonomy): Eukaryota > Viridiplantae > Streptophyta > Magnoliopsida > Asparagales > Iridaceae > Iris > Iris pallida. Next base: position 24,250,835 of record JANAVB010012198.1, read on the forward strand.
AGATACGTGAACTCATGTAATGAGTAGTACATGAGGCACGTGATAAGCACATGAAAGCACATGAGAACATGTAATAACATGAACTAGTACGAGTACAAGGAGTACCTGATGCACATGATAAAGTACATGAACATGAAATATCCGAAGCACCCGTAGAGGGATAACATCTCAGGAAGGGATCCATATAGTACTAATCCGTGAGGATACGTGTCAGCATCATGTAGAGTAATCTAGAGCATGAATATATCCAGACAGGTATGAAAAGATCAGAGAATGTACTCGCCTGCTATCTGAAAGTCCAAGATGAAAGTACTGTCCGAGGAGTGGTGTCTGCCTCCTATTTAGAACAGTATGAGTCACAACAAGTCCATAATAGAAATGTAAGGCACTACAATGCGTTCTATATGAATCTAGGTCAATTTAGACCAAAGTCAACTCTTGGTCAACTCTGGTCAACCCTAGAAATCAAACTAGGTCAACCAAGTCAAACCTAGGTCAAACTAGTCTAATCTATGTCTAGCAAGACTATTCTAGGCTTTCTAGACTAATCTAGGCAATACCATGCTAAGCCATGCCTTGGTCACATAACCAATTCTATCTATACACTATCACCCAATACCCTATGTCAAAATCTATAATACATTAACCCATATATCATAACCTATCACTAATATCCCATATTTATATATAATCATATTCACAATGTACCATGTATATATATATATATATATATATATATATATACATTACACACATTATATATATATAACTAATATATATTGGAATAACACTATGCTATATTATAGGATACAAATATGTATCTATAGGGAATGAGAGGGGACACATGAGCCTATAATGTGTAAGTGTGTCTAGCCTTAGGCATGTGTGTGTGTGTGTATATGAGTGTTAGGCTTGGTAGAGGGTTTAAGGGTGTGTGTGTGTGAACATTGGAAAGGAAAACAGTTATATAACATCACTAACAGTCCCCCCATAACTGTTAAACAGTGAACAAGGAAACCTATAGGCAATTCTCAGATTTTATAATACATTAAAACATTTCAGATTTTTAATGATCACAAAAGTGAAGGAAACAACCAATAGTTCAAAACCTATAGGGATTTCTCAGAAAACTCAGATTTAACACTGAAACCCCTCCCTCCAATCAGTCCAAATTAACATGTCCAGGTCAATATACATGGTATTCATATTTTGAGTTTCAAAACAAACGAAAAATCAGTGCACAAACCCAGTTTCAGTCTCAACACTAAAATCTCAGATTTTTAGACCAAAACCCCATCAATACACCCCAAAATTTGACATACACATAGGAATCATGTAGGTGAACATGTTAGGGGTTTAATTATATGTAAATAGCAGTGTTAAATAGGTAGAAAATGATGACAAAGTTCATTTTACAAAATCTGGACAGCAAGGTAAATATGGGGCTGATACTTAGTTTTAGGAATAGGGGAAATAGAGAATCCTCCTTGAAAATTATATTAAAACCCAAAAAAATTTGGTTGGTAATGTTAAAACATAATGTATACATGCTCTGTGATTTGTTTGTGTCCACAAAAGTGGACACAAACGTGTCCATTCAACAAAAACCCAAAATCAGTAAAATACAGGCACAGTGACAGCCAAGCGTCGTGCACGTGTTCGTGTCGATCGTGTGCACGACACACAGCGACACGACTCACGAGAATTGGTCCACATGTTTACCTAGACTAGGGCTAGTGATAGGATGGCCTGTATTGTGTCCAAGTAGCGTGTACGCGACACGAGACGCGCGTATCAGTGCTCATTCTAGCGAAAAAACCGTACAGGAAAAAACTCGTGCACGAGCTCGTGCGTGTCCGACACGCCACGTGGGCCTATGCAACTTGACACACGGGGTGACAGATGTTGCCCCATGATGTGTGTCAAGTTTCACGCGTCGGGGACGCGTGTCCGTGTCGGAAATGGCCCCGCACAGTAGGGCACGTACAGTCCCCGCGCGCGCGTGTGCACGACCGAGTGTACACGTGTCCGTGCAGCCTAGACACGACACTAAGACACGACACCAACTACATAAATGTGTAAGCGAGACCCAAACATAAATTCCTACTCAAACAAAACACCAAAAAACACACGAAATGCCTATTGGGGCATTTCATCAAACACTTAATAGTATACACTGATACGTGTCCAGAATGGACACGAAACGATACGAAAATTTTGGAGATTCCTATTCCTATAGTTAGGCTAGGTATAGGGCTCCCTAATGATACAAAAATAATAGGATTAAATGGTGGGGAAAAGGATTTACCTAAGAGTATCACAAGCTTTACAAAGCTTCACAAAGAGGGGCTCCTCTTGATGGTCAAACACCTCAAAAGCTCTCCAAAACTGAGAACAATAATTCCCAACAGAAAGTAGATGGAAATTAGAATCCAATGCAATTTGTTTGGATTAAAAAGGAATTAAAATGGATTTACTAGGATTTTTGGAAGATGGGAAATACCTTCTTTCTAAAACTTGATAAAATTTCCTAATGGAGGCTAGCCCTAACTTTGGGAGGGGGTTAAATAGGATGGGGAGGATCATTTGTCCATCCATGGGCTGATTAGAATTAGGGTTGGTTAATGGTGTGGGCCTATGGGCTATTTAGCCTAAGTCATTAATCATGACTTATGAAATCATAAGCCCTATTAGTCAAATCAACTCCAAAACCCTCCAAACAAGTTCCTATAACTTAAACTTCACTAAATTGGGTCAAAACAAGTTTGCTTAACCTAACCAAATGGTCTTAACCTAGGTTAGTCACTAGGTTAGTCTTCTAGTCAACATTGGTCAAAGTCAACTATAGGGTCAAAATCAATTCTACTAAAAATCACCAAAAATCACTAAAAATCATATTAAATATATTAAGCCCAAATAATTAATAATAATTCCAATTAATTCACAAATTTTCAAAAATAACCAAAATGACCAAAATACCCTCAAGCTAGAAAAGTGGTAGTGACAAATCTACCCTCCTTAAAATAATTTCGTCCTCGAAATTCAAGGCAAAACTAAACTGCTAAGAAGGACAGAAAAGTATACCTCAAGGTCCAAAAAGATAGGGGTACCGCTCGCGCATCTCATCCTCCCGCTCCCAGGTCGACTCTCCTGGAGAATGATGCCTCCATGCGACGCGTACCAAGGGTATCACCTGGTTCCTCAATACATTCTCTCGGCGATCCAGAATCTCCACAGGCTGCTCTGGATAACTGAGAGTAGTCCCAACCTCAATCTCCAAATGATCAAGCACATGGCTAGGGTCAGCCACGTACCGTCTCAACTGTGACACGTGGAATACGTTGTGAACTCCCACTAGTGCAGGTGGCAAGTCTAGCCTGTATGCCACGTCACCGACTCTCCCGCTGATAATAAAAGGGCCGATGAAGCGCGGGCTAAGCTTCCCACCTCCACCAAAATATATCGTACCACGTGTCGGAGATATCCGCAGAAAAACCATGTCTCCAACCTAAACACAAGCAAGGTCTCAAGTTACTAAAAATTAAACATGATCAATCAAACAAACAAACAACCTACTTCTAATCCTAGCTCTAAATCTGTACCTCAAACTCCAGCGGCCTCCGGTGGCTATCGGCCCAGTGTCGATGTCTGTCCTGCGCCACGCGAAGTCTGTCCCTGATGAGCTTCACCTTCTCGGCTGCGTCAACAACCATCTCTGGTCCCAGTAAAGCTCGCTCTCCAACATCATCCCAAGATAAGGGTGTACGAAACCTACGCCCGTACAGAGCCTCAAACGGTGACATCTCAATGCTGGCCTAAAAACTGTTGTTGTAAGCAAACTCTACCAAATGCAGGTGATCCTCCCAGGAACCTCCAAAATCCAGGACGCACGTCCGCAACATATCCTCAAGGGTCTGAATAGTCCTCTCTGACTGTCCGTCCGTCTGGGGGTGGTATGCGGTACTAAACTTGAGCTGAGTGTCCAAGCTAGTCTGCAGACTCCTCCAGAAATGGGAAGTAAAGCGGCTATCCCGATCTGAGACTATGTTGACGGGAAATCCGTGAATCCTGACTATCTGCCTCATATACAACTCCGCCAGCCTCTCTGTAGACGTACCCACCTTGAATGGCAAGAAGTGGGCCGATTTGGTCAACCTGTCAACGATGACCCAAATCGCGTCTTTCCCTCCTGGTGTACGGGGCAACCCTGATACAAAATCCATGGTAATATGCTCCCACTTCCACTCTGGAATGGGCAGCGGCTACAATAATCCTCCGGGCCTCTGTCTCTCCGCCTTGACCTGCTGACAGATCAAGCATCTCGCTACGAAGTGGGACACCTCCCTCTTCATTACGTACCACCAGACATGCTCTCGCAGATCCCTGTACATCTTATTAGCACCAGGATGTATAGAGTACTACGATCTGTGAGCCTCCTGCATAACCTGCTCTCTGAGCTCCCCGCTAGGCACACACAACCGAGAACCGTGCCTCAAGGCACCATCCTCTGTAAGTGAGAATTCAGCATCCTCTACTCCCATACTGATCTGCTCTCGGATATACCGCAGAGGCAAATCATCGAACTGTGCCGCCTTGATCCTGTCCATCAAGTCTGACTGTATCTGGAGGCCCCATAACTGCATCTGCACTCCTGGCACCATCACCTCAATCCCAAGGCTCTCCAAGTCAGCAAGCAGGTGTCGATCCATGGTCAAACACATGGCTGTCGGATACCTACTCAAGGCATCGGCAACCACGTTGGCCTTTCCCGGGTGATACTGAAGTACGATATCAAAGTCCTTCATCAACTCAAGCCACCTGTGCTGCCTCATGTTGATCTCCTTCTTTGTAAACATATACTTCAAGCTCTTGTGATCTGTGAAAATCTCCACCCTCTCGCCATACAGATAGTGCTTCCATAACTTCAAAGCAAAAATCATCGCCGCCAGCTCCAGGTCATGGGTAGGGTAGTTCTTCTCATGGGGACGCAATTGCCTGGAAGCATAGGCAATCACCTTTCCATGCTGCAGCAAGACACAACCCAGCCCCTTCCCTGAAGCATCACTATAAATAGTGAAACCACCTGATCCTGAAGGCAATGTCAGAATCGGAGCTGTCGTAAGCTGCTTCTTCAACTCATCAAAAGCTGCCTGACACTCCTCTGACCAAACGTACTCAGCATCCTTCCGGGTCAACCGTGTCAACGGCTCTGCAACCCGGGAGAAATCCTGTACAAATCTCCTATAGTATCCTGCCAGCCCCAGGAAACTCCTGATCTCTGCCACTGAAGTCGGCGCCTTCCAAGCCTCAACTGCTGCAATCTTCTTGGGGTCAACGGAGATACCATCTCCAGTCACTACGTGCCCCAAGAAGTCCACCCGGTCCAAGAAAAACTCACACATGGAGAGTTTCCCATAAAGCTGCTCCCTCCTGAGAGTCTCTAGCACTATCCGCAGATGTTCCTCGTGCTCCTCCTCAGTCTTGGAATATACCAAGATGTCATCAATGAACACCACCACGAACTTGTCCAAGTACTGGTGGAACACCTTGTTCATTAGATTCATAAACACTGCTGGTGCATTGGTTAGCCCAAACGGCATAACCAAGAACTCAAACTGCCCGTACCGCGTCCTGAAGGCGGTCTTGGGAATATCCTCCCCCTTCACCTTCACCTGGTGATAACCCGACCTCAAATCAATCTTGGAGAACACCCGAGCTCCGCTTAACTGATCAAACAGATCATCGATCCGCGACAGTGGGTATCTGTTCTTGATTGTCAGGTTGTTGAGTGCCCTGTAGTCGATACACATATGTACCGACCCATCCTTCTTGGGTACAAAGAGTACCGGTGTACCCCAAGGTGAAGAACTCGAGTGAATGAAGCCCTTGTCCTGCAGCTCATCCACCTGCTTCTTCAGCTCCACTAACTCGCTGTTGTTCACTCGATAGACATGCTGGGAGGTCGGTTCCGTGCCGGGAACCAAGTCTATCGAGAACTCTATATCTCTGTCCGGTGGAAGCCCTGGCAACTCCTCTGGAAACACGTCCATAAACTCTGCGATCAAGGGATGCGGAGCCACCTGCTCATCGACTGAAGCTCCACAAAAGACTCCACCGTCCTGCTCTGCCAGCTGTCGGGTGTACTCAAACTCTGGCTCTCCTGGCGCCCCGAACAAAACTCTACCCCCACGACAATCAATACGGGCGTGGTGTCTACTCATCCAGTCCATACCTAATACTATAGCATAGTTCGGTAATGGCATGACGAGTAAACTCACTCCCAACTCTCGGCCTCCCAATATAACACTCCGCCCTCTGCAAACATCACTCACGAGGATGACCCCACCCCCGGTCGTGATCTTGCAGGTCCTAGGCAATGGTTCAGAAATCAAACTGTGTCTAATAGCATACGATACAGACACAAAGCTGTAGGAAGCCCCGGAATCAAAGAGTGTAAATGCTGGAAGGGAGTCGAGAAGAACCGAAACTGCAATCAGCTCTTCGATGACCTCGGCATCCTCAGCTGCCATGGCGAAAGCTCGCCCCTGCTGTCCACCCCGTGCCTGCTGCTGATGCTGCTGGAACCTCTGCTGCTGGGTCTGTAGGGCTGGTCCCCTCTGCTGGCCTGCTGGAGCCTTGGCTCCACCTTCCTGCTGTCCTCGCCCAAAAGCCCCTGGGCAGTCCCTCAACTGGTGATCTCCAGCACCACAAAGTAGGCACTTGCCTAGCTTCTTCCTATACTCATGGATCATGTGCCCTGGCTTCTTGTAGAAGGCACAAATGACTGCCGGACGAGGTGCCTGCTGTCCTCTCTGCTGCTGGTGCTGCTGCTGAAAGGGTGCACGTCCCTGCGGCTGAAACTGCTGAGCTGGCCTCTGCTGCTGCTGCTGGAAGTGAGGCCTCTTGGCCTGCCCCTGACTGCTGCTGCCACTCTGGAAATCACGACCCCTCTTCTGTCTCAGTCCCAGGTCGTCCTCTGCCTCCATGGCCCCAGAATAAATCTCAGCAAATGTAGCATTCCGGTCGCTCTTAGTCAGCGACCGAATCTCTCTAATCAGACCTCGGCGAAACTTCCTCGCCTTCGTCTTCTCCGTCAAGTCATCAATGAACCGGGCCAGTCGGTAGAACTCCCCGGCATACTCTGCCACCGTCTGGTTCCCCTGAACCAGAGCCTCAAACTGTGCCTCGATCCCACCCAAGGCTACATCGGGAAAGAACTGCTTCTTGAACAGCTCCTTGAACTGGGCCCAAGTCTGGCCCTCCACTCCAACTATGGGATCAGCCTGATACCATGCTCGGGCCAAATCCTGCATCTGGCTGCCTGTCGCCTCGATTTGGAGTCGATCCGGTATCTCTGCTAGTCGGAAAATCTTCTCTATGTGCTCAACCCAGTCATCTGCAACGTGAATGCCCTCCGTGCCGAAGAACTCCCGAGGGTGCATCTTCTGGAAGTCCTGTATATCCTTCTCCCTTCGACGGGGCTGCTGCTGAGTCCCCTGAGCTGTGATCATCTCTACTGTGGTGCAAACCAGCTGGTGCGCCTCATCGATCCCTTGCCTGAAATCGGCAGTCTGCCTCGTCTGCTGCTGCTGGTGAGACTCAAGAATCCTCTCCACGAAGGAGAAGAGATGGGCAGCATCTACTATCCCTGCAGGCGGAGGCTACTGCGTGGGAAGGATCTCTGGAATCACAACTGGCGTCCTGACTGCTGGAGGTGCTCCTCCAAAAGTGGCAGAAACTCCCACTCCTGAGGACTTCACTGGCCCTGTGGTACCGGGAGCTGGATACTGGACACGAGAGGTGGCAGACCCCTCTCCAGCCTCTCCCGTCACGGGGCGATGCGATCGCGTCTCAACCATCCTGGAGACACAGATGAAACAAGAAGCAATTACTGAGAATGAGTCGAAATAATCAAAGGAGGACAGTTTAAAATTCTAAGGAAGACAATAAGCAGCAAAATAGATATACGGAATCTGATAAGGAGTTTTCCTAGTGTGATTGAGTACCTTCAAACATATGCTAATTTCTACTGCAGGCTGCAGCGATATTCTAGTTCGAATACCACTAAACTTATATCCTAGACCTGTATGGGCCACCACTAAAAACGTGTCACGACCCGCACCCTAGAGTAAGGGCACGAGACGTGGATACGTCCAGCCTACGCCGTAGTATCGACGGTAGAACGCTGTCCTAGGTCACAACATCTAACAAATGAAGGTAATAACAGTTATACTCCCCGAATGGGGGTGACATAACAGAAATATAACTCAACCACAGCTAAGGTAGAACAGGTAAGATAGATAGATAATGAAAGATAACAATATCCAGAACAGAGAATCACAGAGATACAATCCAGAACTAAGTGTCTAAAAATAAATACATCTCAGAATATCTCAAAGTCTAGTACAATAATCCCAAATAGTAAGACAACCCTAAACTAAGGGAGTGTCGTCTACAGCTAATGGATCCTGCTGCTGGTCCAAATCTGGGCACTCATCTAGTGTGGCACCGTAGTAAGTAGGGCAGAACGCCTCAGCCTCGTCCTTTGTAATATTTCAACAGGTCCAGTCAGGACGGGAACGAGCACATATCTTTCAACAGTTCATATCAGGTTAGGAGTATAAATCATTGCAATAGAGTAAAATACAGGAAGTACTGAATGGAAGTACAAGTAAAACAGGAGATATTTGTAACTGGAAATAGATATATGGTAGTAAAGACTGTAAGTGACTACGTGATTTAGAGTACAATATGGTTATGTAAACGGCTTAGGGGCTCATGAATACAAATAAGGAGGCACATTTATACAGCTACTTGGGATAGTGTTCACATAACCAATTCTACTCACCCCGCCCCAATCAATACACAAGGATCCGTTCAAGTTATGTCATAAGCACATGAATACAACTAAGATACGTGAACTCATGTAATGAGTAGTACATGAGGCACGTGATAAGCACATAAAAGCACATGAGAACATGTAATAACATAAACTAGTACGAGTACAAGGAGTACCTGATGCACATGATAAAGTACATGAACATGAAATACCCGATGCACCCGTAGAGGGATAACATCTCAGGAAGGGATCCATATAGTACTAATTCGTGAAGATACGTGTCAGCATCATGTAGAGTAATCTAGAGCATGAATATATCCAGACAGGTATGAAAAGATCAGAGAATGTACTCGCCTGCTATCTGAAAGTTCGAGATGAAAGTACTGTCCGAGGAGTGGTATCTGGCTCCTATTTAGAACAGTACGAGTCACAACAAGTCCAGAATGGAAATGTAAAGCACTACAATGCGTTCTACATGAATCTAGGTCAATTTAGACCAAAGTCAACTCTTGGTCAACTCTGGTCAACCCTAGAAATCAAACTAGGTCAACCAAGTCAAACCTAGGTCAAACTAGTCTAATCTATGTCTAGCAAGACTATTCTAGGCTTTCTAGACTAATCTCGGCAATACCATGCTAAGCCATGCCTTGGTCACATAACCAATTCTATCTATACACTATCACCCAATACCCTATGTCAAAATCTATAATACATTAACCCATATATCATAACCTATCACTAATATCCCATATTTATATATAATCATATTCACAATGTACCATGTATATATATATACATTACACACATTATATATATATAACTAATATATATTGGAATAACACTATGCTATATTATAGGATACAAACATGTATCTATAGGGAATGAGAGGGGACACATGAGCCTATAATGTGTAAGTGTGTCTAGCCTTAGGCATGTGTGTGTGTGTGTGTGTGTATGAGTGTTAGGCTTGGTAGAGGGTTGAAGGGTGTGGGTGTGTGAACATTGGAAAGGAAAACAGTTATATAACATCACTAACAGTCCCCCCATAACAGTTAAACAGTGAACAAGGAAACCTATAGGAAATTCTTAGATTTTATAATACATTAAAACATTTCAGATTTTTAATGATCACAAAAGTGAAGGAAACAACCAATAGTTCAAAACCTATAGGGATTTCTCAGAAAACTCAGATTTAACACTGAAACCCCTCCCTCCAATCAGTCCAAATTAACATGTCCAGGTCAATATACATGGTATTCATATTTTGAGTTTCAAAACAAACCAAAAATCAGTGCACAAACCCAGTTTCAGTCTCAACACTAAAATCTCAGATTTTTAGACCAAAACCCCATCAATACACCCCAAAATTTGACATACACATAGGAATCATGTAGGTGAACATGTTAGGTTATATGTAAATAGCAGTGTTAAATAGGTAGAAAATGATGACAAAGTTCATTTTACAAAATCTGGACAGGAAGGTAAATATGGGGCTGATACTTAGTTTTAGGAATAGGGGAAATAGAGAATCCTCCTTGAAAATTATATTAAAACCCAAAAAAATTTGGTTGGTAATGTTAAAACATAATGTATACATGCTCTGTGATTTGTTTGTGTCCACAAAAGTGGACACAAACGTGTCCATTCAACAAAAACCCAAAATCAGTAAAACACAGGCACAGTAACAGCCAAGCGTCGTGTACGTGTTCGTGTCGATCGTGTACACGACACACAGCGACACGACTCACGAGAATTGGTTCACGTGTTCACCTAGACTAGGGCTAGTGATAGGACGACCTGTATCGTGTCCAAGTCGCGTGTACGCGACACGAGACGCGCGTATCAGTGCTCATTCCAGCAGAAAAACCGTACAGGCAAAAACTCGTGCAGGAGCTCGTGCATGTCCGACACGCCACGTGGGCCTGTGCAACTTGACACACAGGGTGACAGATGTTGCCCCATGATGTGTGTCAAGTTTCACGCGTCGGGGACGCGTGTCCATGTCGAAAATGGCCCCGTACAGCAGGACACGTACAGTCCCCGCGCGCGCGTGTGCACGACCGAGTGTACACGTGTCCGTGCAGCCTAGACACGACACTAAGACACGACACCAACTACATAAATGTGTAAGCGAGACCCAAACATAAATTCCTATTCAAACAAAACACCAAAAAACACACGAAATGCCCATTGGGGCATTTCATCAAATACTTAATAGCATACACTGATACGTGTCCAGAATGGACACGAAACGACACAAAAATTTGGGGATTCCTATTCCTATAGTTAGGCTAGGTATAGGGCTCCCTAATGATGCAAAAATAACAGGATTAAATGGTGGGGAAAAGGATTTACCTAAGAGTATCACAAGCTTCACAAAGCTTCACAAAGAGGGGCTCCTCTTGATGGTCAAACACCTCAAAAGCTCTCCAAAACTGAGAACAATAATTCCCAACAGAAAGTAGATGGAAATTAGAACCCAATGCAATTTGTTTGGGTTAAAAAGGAATTAAAATGGATTTAATAGGATTTTTGGAAGATGGGAAATACCTTCTTTCTAAAACTTGATGAAATTTCCTAATGGAGGCTAGCCCTAACTTTGGGAGGGGGTTAAATAAGATGGGGAGGATCATTTGTCCAGCCATGGGCTGATTAGAATTAGGGTTGGTTCATGGTGTGGGCCTATGGGCTATTTAGCCTAAGTCATTAATCATGACTTATGAAGTCATAAGCCCTATTAGTCAAATCAACTCCAAAACCCTCCAAACAAGTTCCTATAAGTTAAACTTCACTAAATTGGGTCAAAACAAGTTTGCTTAACCTAACCAAATGGTCTTAACCTAGGTTAGTCACTAGGTTAGTCTTCTAGTCAATATTGGTCAAAGTCAACTATAGGGTCAAAATCAATTCTACTAAAAATCACCAAAAATCACTAAAAATCATATTAAATATATTAAGCCCAAATAATTAATAATAATTCCAATTAATTCACAAATTTTTAAAAATGACCAAAATGACCAAAATACCCCCAAGCTAGAAAAGTGGTAGTGACAATAGTCGTATAGGTTTAGAGTTGAATCATTCTCAAGTCTTAAGAAGGTCACAAAAGTTGAATCTAGGGTCGAGAAAAAGGGCGAGGAACTCATGATAGGGAGAAAGTCACATTGGTAGGTCAGTAGCTAGCTATCTCTGTGTATACACAAACTTCATTGTCATGGGAGAATGTTTGGCTTATCTATCAAGTACAAGCTTCGTCTAGAATAGGTGAAAGACGAAGCCAACAAGAGTTCAAGGAATATGTTTTGAATACCAATATATGGTTCAACGACGATTGAATAATTTCAAGTAGAATTGTCAAGGCAGTCACGGATGAGACTCTAGGGGCAAGTTTAACTTTGTCTCCATCTACGTAGAATGATATACGAAAAGCGAACCAATGTGCAATAGGTTGATCAGACCATAACGCACCGGTTCTGATTATACAATATGTTAGTGGACGCGTCCAATAAAATATGTCATGAACAAGCTCGATAAAAGAATAAGCTTGTAAAACTAAGGCTAAATTAGCAGCATAAGATAGTTAAACTATAAGTAGGGGATAATGATGAAGGAATTTACATAGTCCAAGATCTTCTAAAATTGATTCTTGTCCGAAATTTGGGCCTATACAGTTGGCTTGGTTGGCTAGATAAGTTAGGGTCCTCTGAATTTATAGTATAAATAAACTTATCGATATGGGTCACAAGGACAAAGGTATTGTTTGGTCATGAGGATTCTACCCAACTTATAAGAGTTAAGCTAGTAGTGTGATGGAGCAATGGTCAAGTAATCAAGATAAGGCATAAAGATCAAGCGTTAAGGGATTAACAAGGTCACAATCACACGTCGAGTCAAAAGATTTGAGTCGAGGTCGGATTCCTAATTGAAGTCAAAAATATTTTGGGTATCATGGTATTGGTTATAGTTTAGTCTTTTGACCAGAAAGTCATATCAAGAAAATAGTGTACAAGGAGATGGGTTTTAGTGGCACGTAATATACTTATATGAAGGTGGGCTCGTCTAGATCTTGTGTGTGAAATCTGTTGGAATGAAATAGCTGGTCTCGTGCTCCGAATTTCAATGACACGGTAAGGCACACAAAAAGATCTAAAATAAAAAGTGGGAGTTCACTAAGGTGATGATTACGCACGAAAGTAAAATGGACTAAGCTAAGGCATGAATTAAAGGTAGCCGAGGAACCTAGTAGGTCAAAGTAAAATAAGTTAGAGACATGGTTTCTAGAGAAAGATACCCTTCTAGGTTGGGGTAAAATCAAGGAACTGTCTAATTATTTCTCAAGTTTCAAATGGTTAGAAAGTCACAAAAAATCTAGATTTGAGGAAATGTCGAGTAAGTTAAGATTAAAATATAACCACATGATTTGGTAGATGACTAACTACACTTGAGTATATACAACTATCATGGTCATGAGTGATATGGCAATTAGTGTGGACTACCTCTGTCTATCTTGGTTTCCTATCAAAATAAGATTTTAAATCTATAAATTTGAGTTTTTCAAAAATTTCACAATATAGTTCTCAAAATAATCTAATAAGATATCTATCCTTCTAAGCTGCCAATTAAAATCTATAAATTTGAGATTTAAATTTCTTTAATCAACCCCAAGATAACCCTTATTATGACACTAGAAATTTTATTTTTCTAAAATATATTATAAACTAAACTTTCCACCTTATCTAGTCGCAACAAAATCATAACTTAAAATTTCTCAAAAATCTCAAATAAACCTTTATTGTGTCACAATTCAAATCTATATACTTCTATCATTAATCCAAATCTTAAACTCAAATTTAAATTGGTTCAACAATTGTAATCCATACAAGAGTTTAATATTTTAAATAAATCCTCAATTTGATTTTATATCCTTCAAAATATTTTAGACCAAAATTCTTACTATCATTACTTCAAACATTCAACTAAAAAATTTGCAAACTTATTAATCTTGAATCGTACAACTCAATTTAAAACCTACAAATTACCAAATTGTTATCCATCCCACTCAGCAACATTTAACATTTAAATCCTTTTTAAACTAAATTTATATCCCTTCAAAGATGTATAGCTATAACCCAATGAATCATAAATATTTTTCAAGACCTTCAAAAATCAAAATCTAATCCATTTCTTTTCTCAATTGTATATTGATTCTAGAATTCCTTTTGTAGTATCAAAATAAAATTCTAACAATCCTTGAAAGCTAGTAATGCTGCTTCCATCCAACTTGGAATTAACTAATCCTTAAGATCATACTTCTAGAAAAATATCTTTATAACTCAATTAGGGTCTCAATGTATTCCAGTTGTCAATGTAATATTTCTAGCCATGTATTGAACCTATGAGCATATGATAGTGCAGTCAATCTTTCTAACCGATAATCGCACAAAATTAGGGAACTTGGTTGAAAGTGTTCAAACAAGATATAATTCAAGGAAGTTGAACAAGAGATTCGAAAGATAGAGTCAAGGAAGAAGGTCAAGCAGGTTGATGAGATCCTAGACACTGATCCTATATTACAGGCTCACATCGGTACAGTAACATAACCGAAGTTACAAACTGACCTGCATGGGCCACCACAAAAATATGTAACGCCCCAATCCCAAAATACTTGGGACCAGATACGTATCATGCCAGCTGTATACATACTAGTATATGAGATGTTCGTATGGATACATAAGCTGTAAAATGTAGAAAGCTATGACAAACTAAATCTCATCCACAAATATGAAGGTTTAATGTTATAATCAAATAGTCATTTGTACATACGATGGACGGAGACATATCCACTAACAATAAATTTTAAATAAGAAAATATACAAAGTAAGAATTGGTCAAGCAAGCAAGTGACGAGTCCAAGAGCAATCATCACGGAGGAATGAAGACATAGCCTTAGCTAGAGCACCTGCAAGAAATCACGAAAGACACACCTGGAGAGATCACCAGGTCCATAGAGGGACGTTATAAGACACATAATATCATGCCATAAACTAAATATAAATAAAGCTCAAAAAAAGTATCTAAGCCTAAACAGATAAAGGTCCCTAACCATTCTATGTGAAACATGCACTTTTGAGGATAACGTTCTACGTGGGGGCTGTAAGGATTCACGCAAGTAATAAAGAGTGGCCGTCAAGTAGCGCTTATCCGAGACATTATCGGCCGGACAGCAAGTAGCTCTCATCCGAGTCACTATCACCCATAAGTGTGTAAAAAGTAAATGTAGCCCCTATGCTCATAACTGTCCCCTCCCCCCCAATGCTCATGTCCAAGATGTATCCTCAACCTGTCCAGTTGGCAACTTGTTATGGCTTCTAACTCGACTCAGTAATAGCAGTTCCCTCCTAACCGTCGCACGATCCATACGTATCGATGGCCAGCCGAGTACGCAGGTCCGTGTCCTATATGTACTCACTTATCACGTGACACACAAGTGTCAAGGCCATAGGGGATATGAAAATATTCCCACTCTCATAGGGTGGTCAACTGACACAAGGTCGACATGCAAAATAAGATCACTAGAATATAATAATTTGCAAGAACAACATTATATTTGCTAAAAATAAGAAAAAAAAATATGCATGATATTGAGCAAAAAATTTAAACAGTAAAGGCAAGGTGTCCTGCCTAGTGTGTTGCCTGACATGGTGCGATGATTCTGACAAGTCCCAGATAGTCCAAAGGCCGAGATCGATGTGTAGGGGTCAAAATTCATTAGAAAATACGATTTATTCCTTATTGGTGTTAATCGAGGAAAAGTTGTGAAAATAATTATTCGTACACCAATTTAAAATTATTATGATTTTCATGAGAAACTAGAATTTAAGAGTAAAACGACCTTTTGAGAAAATACTTTTTAAAATGCAAGAATAGTTTTGGGCTAAAAGTTTGTAAAAATAGAAAACTCATAACTTTAATTATTTGATAACTTTAAAGATACTGGAATACACTTTATAATTTGAAAGGAAATTTTTTGTAATATTTTAATATATTTTTCTGGTTAACAAAATTTTTTGTATAATAAATACTAAAATTTAATAAAATGATAACCATGTTATAAATATTTACACATATTCATTTCTAAGCCCTATTAATAAAGAAATTGATTCCTTAATAATAATAATAATAATAATAATAATAATAATAATAATAATAATAATAGTAAAAATAATGATAATAATTTAACAGTAATTATAACTAATAATAATGATAATAATAATAAAAGTAAAAATAATGATAATAATTTAACAGTAATTATAACAAATAATAATAATAATAATAATAATAATAATAATAATAATAATAATATTACTAAAAACTGCTGCTACTGTTCTTTTTTTCCTTTTTAAGTGAGTTATAAGTAAGAGAGGAGAGAGAAAAGGAAATTGGGAGGGGAGGTCGAGAGAGAGAAATGAGCTCACAGAGGCATCGGCGCGCGCGTCCCGATGCGGGGGAGACGGCTCGGGCGGCGATCTCGCGGGAACGGCGGAGAGCGGCGGAGGCGAGGTCGGTGAGGCACGGCCACCTAGGGATGAAGGCGGTGGGGTGCAACACGGAGATCGACGCCTGGCGGCGGCCAGGCTGGCGGAGAGGCACGGCGGCAGTGAGGCGGTGGTGCTTCACCGAGCACGACGGACGGAGGCACACCGTGGGAGGCATCTCCGACGCTAATTTGGGATTGGTGCCGAAAAAAGAAAAGAGCGGAGCCGGAGACTGGCTCGACCGCGTGCTGGGGGTGCGGACCTCGCCTGAGACTGCGGACGAGGGTTCTGACGGAGGGATGCGGGGTGCGGGAACGTCGGGACGCAGCGGTAGTGGCGGTGCAGCATTCATCGAGTCACAGAGGCGGGGGTTGGCCGCGGATATGTAAGGTTTTACCTACTTCTTTTACTTTAATGGTGGTGGTGGTGTTTTTGGTAGCTGGGTTCGTCGGAACATTGATGGTGGTGGCGTTGGCACTGGTGGCCGGGTCAGGAAGGGAGGCTACGATGATGCGGGTTTGGTGGTGTTGGTGACGGGGTGATGGTGGTAGCCGGTGATACGTGGGTGATGACATGCAGGTGGTGGTGGCGTAGTACAAACGGATGTGGGGTGATGGAAGCGGGGTGACGGGGGAAGTTGGCCGGACTGACAGGTTGGCAAGGATGAGCGAGGAGGTGATTGGTTGGCAGCGATGTGCCGCGGTGGAGACAACGGTCGTAGGCAGTAGTAGGTTTAGGACTTGGTAGGTGGCAAGGATAGGTTGTGTCGTGTCGAGGGTGTTCGACACGACGGGGTTGGAGGTTCGAATTTGTCGGCCTCGGGTAATAATGTATTTGTATTGGTGGAGATTATAGTGGATGGGAGGCACGAACGTGATGCACAATAGGGTAGAGATTGTGGTTGTGGAGTTTTATGGAAAATAGAGAGCAAGTACCTCTCCTTTTATAGGAGGTGGAAATCTCATTAGGATAAGGATTACGAGTAGTTTAAATTTGTTTAGATAATTCGTATTCAATTTAAATCCAATTAAACCTTATTTTGTCCAATCCAAATCTAAATAAATCCTATATTTTAATTTAAAGACTATTTAAGAACAAATTATATTCCGATCTAAATTATCATAATTATTTAGATATTACCTAAAACATAATTTCAATTAACTTTCCAAGATAGTAAAATAATATAAATAATTAATTTCGAAAATAATAATAATATTTAGATATCTTTATCAAAAGTTACTATAATTACTTTTCGAAAATTAAAATATTCATGAAGGCGCTTCATGTGCGATAAAAAAATAAAATTTTTGATAATTGCGACCTTTTATAACTTTTAAGTCAAAATATTTACTTTATACATTTTTCTAAAAATACTACTTTTCTATATGAAGAATCTTGAAATAAAATTTTAAAAAGAAAGAGTATACTTCGTATATACGACTTGTACGTAACGTACAAATTCGAACCGAAATTCGCTCGCGGTATTTGAATTTGAAATCGCAAATTCACACGCGATGTACATTTTTTTTAAACGTAAGCAATATAAAATAAAATTTTAAAATTACAGTAAAATTTTAGGGGTTTTACAGGCCCAGTAGCAAGATGCTCAGCAGAGGCTAGGCAACATTCAGTAATTCAAAAAGCAGGAACCACGAGATTTTAGTGGGATGGAAGGCATCATTTATGTTGATGATGCGCTCAAGGATATCGAATGACTCATGAGGGTGTCCCGCCTAGCTGATGATTTGAAGGTTGAGGCAGTAGGGATGCAGCTACTTGATATCGCTCGCACATGGTTTATGAATAAGCCGACTCTTGCTGGAGAGTGCCGTACCTGGGCCGAATTCAAGGACCTCTTCAAGAAGAAGTTCTTTTCTTCTACGGACAGACTAGATCTGGCGAGGTAGTTTCAGAACATCCAGCAGGAAGGTATGTCAGTTGAAGAGTATGCTGTGGAGTTCGACAGGTCGAGCCGATAAGTAGGGTACATGGTACGAGACCCAAAGATTAGAGTGAGCCATTTCAGGAAGGGTTTGACTTAGGATGTAAATATCCTCATTCCCTCCTTCTATGAGACGTACGCTGAGATCCTTACGGAGGCACGTAAGTTATAGCGAGAGTTGGGCCTGTAGCCCAAAAGAGATCGTGATATCTTCTCGGGGGCTACTAGCAGTACATGACCTGCTAAGCGTCCCCAGTTCCAGCATCATTCTTTCCAGTCAATGCAGCAGCAATTTTAGGCTCTGGCTAGGGCGCCCGTTCAGCAGGTGCTATAGCAGCAACAGAGACCGGTGTAGCATGCTCCTCTTTGTCGGTACTGCTAGAAGCCCGATCACCTCTGCGAGGTTTGCAGGAGGCAATTGGAAGTGTACCTATATTATGGCACTGAGGAGCACCAGTTGAGGGATTATTCTTCAAACCCTCACCGTACAGCTCATGGAGCAAGTGCAGCTCAGAGAGAACCGACTAGGCCACCTGTGGCACCGCATCATGCCCCGCACCAGCAAAGGGAGATACCCATCAGGGCAGGGCTTTTGTGATGGCGGGCGAGGGGACCAACACTGCAGGTGATGGGCTAGGAGGTTAGGTCATATTATTTCCTTCTTTCTGATTCCTTTTCATCTATTGATTGCTTGATTAATTTCTTAGTACCTATAGCTTGCATATGTGATTTTCATACTAGATCAATAAGGAACCTTAGAGGAGACTGCAATAACATGACACTGTAGAGGCTATAACCATGCATGTTTGTTTCTATTCCGTAGAATTGCATGTTGTATATGCTTAGATAGGATTGTGCTAGACTTTGATTGTTGGGGGTTTGACCTTGAGAAAAATACAACCAACTTAAATTTCGAGGACGAAATTTTTCTATGGGGGTAGGATTGTAACTAACACATTCCCAGAATAGGGGTATTTTTGTCTTTTTTCATTTTGTACCAATTTAAAAAATATAATTTATATTAATTGTATTGATGATATTTATGTTATTTTTTCCATGATAGGTATTATTTCATATAATTAAATATATGATACAGTTAGTTGCTAGTTGTACCTATTAGTTAGACTAGTTGTTAGTGAACCTAAATGGACAACTAGATTTGTCATGGCACCATTAGTGAACTCATTAGTTGGTCATGTTATACCCATTTAATTAGATAGGAATGATCAAGGAAAAACCTTCTTTTAGTTAGTAGAACCTTCCTTAATTAGACCCCTTCCTAAAATAAACCTTCATGTCTCATTATGAGGACTTATTAGGCATTTTACATTACATTAGGGTTAAGGTTGATGGCTGGTCATATACCCTATAAAGACCCCTCTTTGTGTTCATTTATTAGCCTCCACAAACTCTATTTGTCTCCTCTTCATTTACTCTCCATTTGAGAAGAAAAACCAAACTCCACCATTACCAAAGTTATTCCTAACCCATTTCTAGTGTCATCTCAAGGAGGCTAGAGCTTGGACTAGCAAGGAGGAAGCATTGGAAGGAGTGGAGCTTGAAGGAGGTGTCCACTCTTAAAGGTTTTGTCCACTACTGCCATTGCATTGGGAATCCATCTTCCAATAGGTAAAATATAAATTTAACCCTTGTAATTGATTCTAATTAATGTCATTAGTCATTTGGAAACCACACATGCATTAGGGCTACCCATGGGGAGAAGCTTGGGCTTCGTTGGACCCATTTGGAGACTTTTACATAGGATTTTTGTACCATTTTTTGAAAAATCCGAGAATATAAACCAAGTGTTTGTTATCAGGTGACCTAATTAGGTTTATTAGAGTATTGTAGGGCTAGCCACGTGTCCACAATTGGATACGGTAGGACACGAGATCAATTTAGAGGTTTTTGGACTCCTACACATGTGGTGCACATGCTCTATTACACATGACACTAGCTTAGAAATGCCCTAATTATGTTATAATACATATATTAGGCTTGCTTATAAAATTTGGTATGATTCAGACAAGGTTTGATGTAGTATCTTGGGCGTATCGCAAGTTTGAGCACCAAGTGTTCGACACGTATCCCCAAAGTGATTTTCGTATCCATTTTAAGTTGAGATTTGGAGTGCATGTCCTAAATAGGATACGAGATATGGTGTCATGATATCTCATGAAATGTACGTACGATTAGATTTGAGTTTACATGTATGTGAGTAAGTGTATATATACATGTAGATATTGTATATAATATATATGGGAGTGTATATATATATATATATATATATATATATATATATATATATATATATATATATTTATATATATGTAAAAAAAAAAAAAATATTTATATATATGTAAATATGTATCACTGTAGTAGAAAAGTTGGAGGAAATTGGATACGTGGACTGTTAGTGAAGGAGTGTATATGTGTAGGTACATAAAGGAAATAGCTATATATATATTTTTATATATATATATATATATATATATATATATTTTATATATATATATATATATATATATATATATATATATATATATATGGGATAGTGAGATGAGTAACTATTTAGTTAGATAGATAAATAGGTGAATGGCATAGAGGATGTGCCCTTGTATATAGATGTGGGTATATATACATATGTTGAGTGTCATAGGTAGTAGGCTTGTGAGTAGCATATAGATATATTTGTGTAGAGAGTAAAAAAAATACAATTCATGTGTGTGTATCATTATGCAATTCCTGTCTATGCGTGAAGTGAAGTAGAGAGAAAGGTGGAAAGGAAGCTAGGTATGTATGCATAGATAGTTATGAATGTAGGTATTCCTATATGCATTTTGATACATAGGTGTGGGAGTGTGTCTTGGTGAACATTCATGCATGCTTATTGAGCCTATGAGTTCATTGTATTTTGTGACTGTGTGTGTGTGTGTGTGTGTGTGTGTGTGTGTGTGTGTGTGTGAAGTGAACTTGATAGCTAGCTATAGTGGGATACTTAGATAATAGGTTTGATACAAATTAGTATAGGCAGTGAATGAGAAAGGGGGAAGAAGTTGGTAGCAGTACACTACTATAAGTGCACTGTTATGTGCAACACCAGCACAGCAGTAGAAGAAATCAGGGAAGTCCAGTGATTAGATGAGGTGTAAAGGGATAGGAATATACAGGTCGAGCAAATAGGGGAAATGACAGTGTGTGCACTATTGGTTCAACTATAAGGGTATATATGAGTGTGATGTAAGGTACAGGGCTTGGACAGTAGGAGATGACAGAAAGGGGGATACAGGTTTTACCTATGCTTAGTAGGGAAATTAGATGTACAGGTGGTAGGGAATGAAAGTCCCCTGCATCCCAACAGTAGGTAATAGGGAATAAGGCCAGTGCACACACTTGGCAGCAGTAGCAATGTGCCAGAGTGTTGGGGACTTCCTTTGGCTGCACAGGTAAGGGTTAGGAAGGGTAGGCTCGAGTATCAAAGGATTGGAAGCATTATAAGGGTTTATAATAAAGCAGGGCATTTAGAGGCAGGAGCAGTAGTATATAGGGGGTTCTTTTGAGCAAATAGTAGGGTGTATAGGCAGTGAATACAGGGGAAATGCAATAGCATTGGAATGGGAAGCACCTGCAGTAGCATGCTTATACAGTAGCAACATGTGAGGAGAGTTCTTATGTGTGTATTGTGAGGGAAGGGTCAGAGAAACAACAGTAGTGAAAAGGCGACGGCAGCGACGATCTGATGCCCATAAGACTTATTCCAGCTGGCTAGCAGATCGTTGATGCCCCCGGTCGTGGGGTCAATTCTAAACCTGTTGTGAAGGTCCGTCCAAATTTGAGTGGCAGATTCACCAGAAAGAAGGACGTGATCGACGGTTTCCGGTTTGTGATCCACACAACAGTGGCATCTGGACGCCAGACAATAGTCGAAGGACTTGATGACATCGTCCGTGGGAAGTTTTCGGCGTGCGGCACGCCAGATAAGAATGGACCATTTGATGGGAATACATGCATGCCAAAACTTGGCGGAAGGGGGGGATGTTTCTTGGGTGTCTCTGGCAACGGATTTGGCTGAAGCCATGGTGAATATGCCACCCGGGTTGGGGGACCATCTGAGCTCGTCATGCACATCATTGATCGATAGATTAGAAGCACCCAGGCTTTCCATGGCCAGAGGGCCAAGCCAATCTATAACTCTATCCCAATTCCACTCGTGCGCATCAACATCCCATAAATCGTGAATGTCGCACTGTGGCAGAGTTAGATCGTTGGGCCTGAGGATTTCGTCCCCCAACCAGCGTTCCTTACAATCCTGCAAATGATCGTTGCCCAATGTCAAACGCAAGTATGGTTTTGCAAGGTTACGACCGCGGATTATGCGCCGCCACGACGCCGAAGATCTGTTGTTGGCATACGCCTCAGTCAAGTGGCAGAATCTGGAATATCTCGTTCTCATGAACCTAGTCCAGATCGAGCTTTCGGTACGAAGTTTCCACCACAACTTTGTTGAGTGAGCATCAACAATGTGGACCAGTCTGCAGAAACCCAAACCACCTTCATCAGTGGATTTGGCCATTGTGTCCCAACTGGCCCAGTGATGCTTATACTTTCCCTCGAGATGACCCCAAAAGAAATTGGCGAGGATGGATTCAATAGAGTGGAGCACTTTGATGGGGGGCGAGCAAACGGCAAGGGTGTATAGGGGGGATGGAGGATAGGACGTGCTTTATGAGAATCAACTTTCCTCCGGGAGAAAGGGTTGCGTTGTGCCAGCCCACGATTTTGTTGTGAATCTTGCCCACCATGTGGTCGAAGATGCCAGTTTTCGCTCTGCCGTACACCAACGGGCAGCCTAAGTAAAGAAAAGGGGGAGTATGCTGTGGAGAAGGAAGTCGTGTTGGACAGCACAGTCGAGTGAGTTCTTTCGGCTTTGTGATAAGTGTAGATCACACTCTTACTGTTGTTAACTCTCTGGCCGGCGTATCTTATGTAGTTGGCAAGCGTCCAGATAACCACCTCAATGGATCCAATAGCGCCAGCGAAGAAAATGAGGATGTCGTCCGCGTACGCGAGATGAGTAATAAGAGGGTAACCAGTCGTTGTGTGGAAGTGATGGAATCCAGGAGACCTGGGCATGCTTTTGCAGTTTCTGCTCAGCGCTTCGGCCGTGACGATGAAAATGGTGGAGGAGAGGGGATCTTCCTGTCTGACCCCGCGTGTAGCTCTGAAGAAACCCTTAGCTTGGCCGTTGATGACGATGGAAAACCAGGAGTTGTTGATGGATCTAAAGATGATGTCAATCACAGGTTCTGAAAAACCGAATGCTCTGAACACCCAGATCATGAAGTTCCAGTCAAGACGGTCGTATGCTTTTTCTATGTCCAGTTTGATGGCGACGTTCCCCCCTGGATGGAAATTTTATGCAAGTGATCATTTCTTGTGCTAGGAGGATATTATCCGTGATGTTGCGTCCTTTCACGAAACCGCATTGCTCTTCGGAGATAATCTTAGGGAGGAAGTCCGACATCCTGGAGGTGATGATTTTAGAAATAATTTTATTGGTGAAAGTGCAGTGGCTGATCGGTCTGAAATCTTTAAAGGTTTCCGGGTTGTCTTTCTTAGGTATAAGGATGATGTGGGCGGAGGATATGGATTTCGGGTACGTAGCCCCTTGAAAAAATGCCGTTGTGGCCTCCAAGAGGTCGGACTAGATGATGTCCCAGCATGTTCTGAAGAAAACCCCATTGAAGCCGTCGGGTCCCACGACACTATGCGCATTGATAGACCATACCGCGGCCTTAATCTCTTCGACAGTTTGGGAAGCTATGAGGATATCGTTATCCCTGTCGTGAATCAGGGAGGGGATCTCGGATAGGAAGCCGTCATTTTTAACCACGGCTTCTTTAGCAAACATGTTGGAGAAGTAGTCAGTGGCAGCCACTTGAATGCTCTCCTGGTCGTCCAGTAGATGGCCGTACCCATCGTTGATGCGATGGATTATAAGAGCGTTTCTACGCCCTTTGACGTACTTGTGAAAGAAACCCGAGTTCTGGTCTCCATCCATGTCCCAGGTTAATATGGCCTTTTGTTTCCAAAATGCCGTTTCACCTTTGATCCTTGATTTAAGAATGGCCTTAGCCAGGTTAAGAGATGCACGGGCCTCTGGGGACCCGACGCCGACGAAAGCGAATGCACGGGCCTCTGGGGACCTGACGTCGACGAAAGCGATCTCCGCGCGGGTGACATCATCTTCAGCATCCTTAATGGCCGAACGCAATCTTGCTCCAGGCCGTAAGGGCTTTTCTAGTAGATTTGAGTTTCTTAGCAATTCTGACAAGAGGATCCAGATCAGTGATGAAGGTCCAAGCCTCCGCCACGATGTTCTTGAATTGGGGGTGGTAGCGCCAGAAATCAAGGAAGCGAAAAGATTTTTTGATGCGGTTATAATTGTTGTCGATCTCGAGAAGAAGAGGGGAATGATCGGATTCGGTGGAGTATACGTGCGATAGATTAGTGATCAATCCCAAATCCGACCAACAGTTATTAACCATGGCAAGGTCAAGGCGGGAGTACTGTCTTCGAGATCCTTCCTGCATGTTGCACCAAGTGAACTGGTTGCCGTGGAAGGGGACAGCGAAAAGGTGCGAGGTAAAGGCAAAGTTGTTGAAATCTTCCATGGCCGAATGAGGGGGGTCACGACCACCGGATTTCTCCTCTCTGCATAATACGGTGTTAAAATCTCCGATGCATAGCCACGGCAGAATGTCGTAGGGAAGGGTGGGCCCCGACAGAAGATCCCAAAGAACTCTGTGCTCCGGGATGTCGTAGATACCGTGGATAGCCAAAAGAAGGGCACGGGAATGGAAGGCGGGGTGCTCGATCCAACAGGAGAGAGCCTGAGGGGAATCATGGATGATGCCGAAACGAAAGTCCGCTGCGAAGAAGATCCAAATGTTGTGACATCCAAAAATCGCAGAAGGGAATCCCAGCTTGAGTTGAGTTTCTTTCAATCTTTTGTGTGGTATTTTGGGTTCAATAATGACAAGTAAATCAATCTGATTGGATTTGGTGTGGCTGATGAGATGGTTCATCGTCTGTTTATTCCCTAGGCCGCGAACGTTCCAAGAAAGGATGTTAGGCATTAAGGAAGGAGGTGGGGGTATTGTGTAGCTTCATGGCGGATCTCGTGGTCATCGCCGTTTGCTATTTTTGTTTCTTGTTTTTCTTCTTTTTCTTTTATGGATTGTTTTTGGGACTGCCGTTGACCGGTTCTGGAGCTCTATCCGAGGCCGTATAAAGATCGTCGACTGTCGTTAGAGAAGTGTCGGAGTCTTCACACTCTGCCAGAGCGCAAAAGGGATTGTCTCGGTCTAGGACGGACGGGGAGGATCGTCGACCAAGCAGAGGAGGTGTGACCGCTTGGGGTCATCGCTGAGGGGCAGATCATCAACGGACAGCGACCCCGCTGCCACACCGGGGGAGTACGGTCGGTGACCGGCCGAGTACTGCACACTGGAGGACACCAGGCCACACAAGGAGGCTGAGGGGGATGAAGCGGAAGAGATTGGGGTGATGGGGACGATCTGGAGGGGGACGATGGTGAGGCCGTTAGGAGGAGAGGGTAGGGATTAGGGAGAAAATCGGAGATCTCTGGAGAGAAATCATCGGGTGCTAAATCGAGAGCTCCGAAGGAATTATGGAGAGTGATGGTGAGAGAGGAGGATGGGGCGGTGTCAAAGTCATTCAGGCTGGGGGGACGTTGTACGGAAGAAGGGGATGGAGGGCAGGATCGACGGGAGGGGGGGAGCAGGATGGGGTTGGCACGACTGGCTCGCGCGTTTTCCTGGGGACAGGTTTCTTGAGTTCGGGGTGGGCACGAAAGCAGTGTTATAAAAAGTGGCTGCTCATCTGACAGTGTTTGCAGAATATTATGTTATTGTCGTAAACCAGCGATTGACTGAAAGGATCTCCGAGTTCAATCTCGATCAATTTGGGTGGCTCGTTTGCAAGGTCCAACTCTACGCAAATCTTCGCGTAGTTACATTTAGAGAGGTTTCGCGTTTCTCCGATGATAGCTATGAGGGACCCGAAAGAGCTGGCGATCCGCTTGAGAGCTGCTGCCGGAAAGCACACCAGGGGGAGATTGGGTAGGGTGATCCAGGAGGTGATAATGGTCGAGTCAATTTTGGAGTTGAAATTCGGGGACCATTTAACAATTTTGGCGATCTGAGTGTCAATTTTGGTCGTTCCCTTCGCCCACACTCTGCGGTAGTACTGATCAGAGGATAGGTGTAGAAACAGGTGTTTCGGGTCGAGAGGAGCTATCTGGTATGTCGTCGAGAGACCGCAACCGGTGATAGCCTCCCGAACGATCGACATTTTAGGGCATCCGGATCCGAACTTAGGACCAAAGTCCTGATAAAGGGGGAGGAAAGAGAACGGATCTCCTCGTTGGAGAAGGGGACCCGGATGGGGTAACCGTCCGAAGGTGGCGCCAGATTGACATCCGGCAGAAGCACTTCCGCGACCGGAATTTGGGCATATGGGCACGATCCGGCCTCAAAATGTCTGCGAAGGAGGGGGTGCTAGGTATGGCTCCGGTAGCCGAGGGGCTCGGGACAGAGATAGTGGGCGATACGCAGCCCGAGGCGGGGGCTGCCGATGCCAGGGCCTGGAGGGGGTGGGGAGGAGCCGTAGAGATGGGATGAGCACCGCGGGTGGGCGACGGAAAGGAAAGACCTTACCGGCAACTGCCAGGGGAAAGAAGGCATGCGCCAATGAGGGGCCCGAGCAAGAAAAAGCCTATGGGGAGGAGAAAACTGCACAGGCGACAGCCTGGGGAACCGGGGCCTGACCCAGCAAGGGGGGTCCCGAGCGGGAATCACGCTGCGTGCTAACCTTGCTGGCAACCGCCGGAGAAAAGAAGGCATGCGTCAAGGAGGGGCCCGAGCAGGCAAAAGCCTGTGGGAGGGAGAAATCTGCGCAGGCGACAGCCTGGGGAACCGGGGCCTGATACAACAAGGGGGGTCCCGAGCGGGAATTGCGCTGTATACAAAAGGGGGGTGGGCGGTGGCCCGCAAGAAGTGATAGCTCCTGCGTAGAGTGGGGGGTGGGGATGCTCATAAGGAGAGCGGGCGGCCTCTGCGAAAAGGAACCCATGTGTGGAGTGGGGCCCGTCACCTGCGTAGGGGGATAGAAGGAAAGGGTAGCAACTGGGATGGGCCCCACCGCCTACGTAAAGGGAGGAATATGAAGATCAGCGTGCTGCTGTGCTCCACCATGCTGCATAGAAGAGTAGCAGCGTAAAGGATAGGCCTGGGGACCCGCCAGTGGTAGCAAAATCGAGGCGTCAGATTCGACTACGTCAACGCTCGAAAGCCGAGGAGCGAGGCTCCCGAGGTAGCAGACTCGTACGAGAGAACGGAATGGATGGGACAAATAGGCCTGCGGCTCCGTGCACCCTACCGGGGGGGAACCGCGGCCGGGACCTCAGCGGGGCC
This sequence comes from Iris pallida, assembly GCA_029216955.1. Lineage (NCBI taxonomy): Eukaryota > Viridiplantae > Streptophyta > Magnoliopsida > Asparagales > Iridaceae > Iris > Iris pallida. Next base: position 24,278,648 of record JANAVB010012198.1, read on the forward strand.
ACGACAGGACGGAAACCGCCGGTGATGGAAAACTGAGGCCACCGCAGCGGTGGTGCCAACAGCGCTACACCGCCCACCGGAGGGGATCCAACACCGACGACGGGGGAATGAGGCCACCGCAGCGGCGTCGCCAACGCGGAGGGTGCCCCCCAGAGCAGAGCCGAGGATCGGCTGACCAGCGCCAGGAGACCTTGAGACCAACGAGCGGGAGCGGGAAGGAAGCCACCACCGGAGCTATGCTGGACGGGGGGGAAGCCGGGCGGGGGTTAGGAAGATGCGGGGGACTGCTGTCCGGCCGGGGCTGCCGGGCACGGCGAGGAAGCGACCAGAGGACCCTTCCCAACGCTGGCGAGCAAGTCTGCTGTCAACGTGGGTAAGATCCGAGGAGGAGGCAAACCCAGAATAGAGGGGAGGAAGGAGGGCGGTGGCCGACGTCGTAACCCGATGCGGGTCTGGCTGAACTGAGTCCTGTCGCCCGGTTGGGGGTTGGTTCCGCCGGAGAGAGGAGAAACGTCGGGATAAGGGGCAACACAGCGGTACCGACCTCGTCGCCGGCGGAGAGCGACGAGAGAGGGCGGCTTATCCAGCAGACCTGACGGAGGGGGGACGGGGACGGCGGACGGCGGAGGGGGCCAGGAGGGAAAAGGGGGGGGGGAAGGGATCGGGCAAGGGAGCATCCATTATATATATATATATATATATATATATATATATATATTTTTATATATATATATATATATATATATATATATATATATATATATATATATATATATAGATACTACATGAAATAGTATATGCATATGATTAAGTAACTTAGGGGCATGGGTAATTTGGTTCATATATCGGCATGTAACCATATGTCATGCTTAGGTAAAATATAAGGGTACATACAAGATAGGTGATAGAAATTACCTAGGTAATATTAGTATTAGGGTAAATAGGTTGGGGTATTACCTTGTAAAGCCTGTGTATATGCTATATGGCTAGATACCCAGGGTATTGACCTAGTTAAGCAAAGTATTGACCTAAAAGACCTATTATTGACTTGGAGACTTAGTATTGACCTAGTATAGCAAGCTTATGATCCCAAAGCACAAGTTGACATTGATATTCCATATTTAGTGTGGCACCGTATTAAACATTATTGATATTCTACAACGGATCTCAGGTGAGTACATTCTCTGATAATTTTCTTTTTATGATATCTACTATGTTTTTTGTATTTAATGTAGATATTCTTGATATTTCTTGACACATTGGTTACACAGATTGGTATTTCTGGATCCCGTCATGAGATGTTATTTCTTGCATATCTTGGTGTATCTTGTGCAAGCCTTGTTGTTGTTCTTGTGCATTATATGGACACTGATTCCTTCGAAGGTTCGCAACTTCTCAGAGAATCCCGTGTCATAACGTACCATGGTTGGATCCACTATACTAGTCGGGGGCGGGGAGTATTAGCGTAGATATGTGATCAATACCCTCCTTGTATCAAGTCTTGAACCTTGAATATTATTAATTACACACCGCAAGTATGATTAACTAGGCCGTAAACTTTTGTATCAAGTTCCTAAGTCGATCACATGTTGAAACTAGTGCTCACTCACTTAAATTTTACTGTTCTTAATTCTTGCACATGATATACCCTATTATCTTGCTCTTACACTCATTTATAGTTTTACTTATATCTTACTATGTTCATGTACATGTCACTTCATCTCGTATATTCTCTTTATTTGCTACTACATAGTCTTTATCATTTACTGGAACTGTTATTAGAAATGTATTTTGCTCCAATCTTGACTGAATATATTTTTTAGACAACACAGAGGATGAGTGCCTTACCTATTACTACCCTTCAGATGTAGTAGGCATAGATCGGGAGACTCTGATTCAGGAGGGTTTAGTTCCAGTAGAGGAGCCTTGTTTAGCGACTAATTAGGCTAGATTTGTACTGGTTTTTGTCTCCAGTTGGTGACTCATGGCCTATTATTCTTTTATACTTGTGTTTAAGATTGTTGACTCATAGACTATCTGGTTTGGTGTTATTTTTTATGTTAGACTTTTTTTTGGATATTTTATATCATGTTGTCTTTATCTTTTTGTGTCATTTATCTTTCTTAGAGTATTGTGATTGAGTATGGATATTTTGTCATTACTTGTCCTCCGTTTGGAGATGACTATATCGACAGGTTATGATATTTATATCGTTGGTCAGTTTCGTTAGACCTAGATAGTATTCTACCGCTGATGCTGCGGCGTAGGCTGGGCCCTGCCATGCACTTGTGCCCCTATCCCGAGTGCGGGTCGTGACACCATTATTCCTTTAGATTTATGCTTTATTATCGGATTTGTCTCCGATACATTCCTTTTATGTATAAATCATTTATAGACTCTAAATGGTTTACTATTAAGGTTATCTTTTCTTATTCATATCTTCCTTAACACTTTGTGATTGAGTACATGTTGATATTGTAGATTTTTAAATGTTGAGATGTTTCTTCTAAGGACTAGATAGCTTACTACGTCGATGCTATGCTATAGGCTGGGCGTGCCTCACGCACTCGTACCCGAACATGCGGGCGTGGGTCGTAACATGGATGTGTGGTAGTATGTCTTGAGATCTGATGCTAGCCCTTGGTGGAATCTCTACGCTCTTTCCCGTTCGGTCGGAATTAGTGCCGCTCCGAATCTGCTCAAGCGGCCAAATACCGCGTCGTACTCGTCCATTGACATGTTTTCCTGCTTCTGGAGGAACTAGTCGTAGAGGACATCTTGAACATGGACAGGAAAGAACCTTGCATTGAAAAAGTCATAGAACTCAGTCATTTCAATTCTACCTTTATTGTCCTCCAAGAGTAAGTCCACTGCTGTCATCCATAAGTTCGCAGGCAATTGTGACATCTTCAGTAGCTTCTGTATGATATTAAGCCATGCTGAAACCTCTAGGGGTCCCTCGGTACTATTGAAAGTCTTGGGCTTCATCTCGATGAAGTTCTTCATGTAGCCCTCATAAGGTTGTGGTGTTGGTGCTGGTACCGGGGCTAGAGGTGGAGGTAGAGGCTTAGCTAGTGAGGCCATCATGCTGTGTCTTAACTGTTCAGTTTGCTGGCACTAAGACTTAGCATAGCGTATAAAAACTAGGTGATTGGGTTCACATCAATCAGAGGTGGGGGCATCTTCGATCTGATCTGAGGTTGGAACTGGAAAGGAAATGATGGAGGAGGTGGTGGCATATACCCTTCCTGGGATATTGCAGCTGACTGCCCATTATGTCCCATCGAAGGTACATAAGTCTGAGGTTCTGCTGTACCGTTGGTGAAATAATATCGGGCTGTAGCTGCCTCTGCTAGAAATGAGTGACTGGGGATGCTACCAGAGGTTGCGATGGTGTTTGCTCCTTTTGAGCTGCTGAATTACCAGTTGTGGTAGCAAAGGAGAAAATACGTCCGCTTTGAAAATTCATTCTTACTGGCACGAAGATAAGAGCAACGTTAGAATAGATTCAAACAAGATGCAAGTCAAGCAGTCGAAGGAGAGTTCAATAAGGAATCAAGGGGAAGTCAAATAAATTATGGATGAGATCCTAAAATCTAATACTAGATGTAGGCTTGCTCGGTACAGTAACATAATCGAAGTAATATTTTCTTGACCTGTATGGGCTACCACAAAAATATATAATGCACCAGACCCAAAATACGTAGGTCTAGGAACATAGCATGCCAGCTGTATGTATACAAGATTCAATACAATATATGGAAACCTCGTACACACACATAAGCTGTAATATGATTAAATAATCTTAATAATAATTAGTCTCAGGTAATTCTACATCTCATCCACAAAAGTAATTAAAAAAGTTCATCATGAATCAATAAAAAGTCAAAGTAGTTGAAATAGTCGGGTAGAGATAAATCCACTACTAAACACTAAACCAAACTAGGAAGAGAAATTGAGTCCGACCACCAAGATAAATAGATAAAAGAAATGGAAGCTAAATAGGCTCTTCAACCTGATAAAAATAGCTATGATCAGAAGGTAAGACTCTCGATCATGAATGATATGTTTAGTCCGGAGCCATATTCCTGCAGAAAGTCCTGCCCTTCTATACCTGGAGAGATCACCAGGTCCTCGGAAGGATGAAACAAGATAAGAAAAAATTTGCCATATAACTAAATATAAAATGCTCAAAAATATTTCATATCATAACATAGTCCAATACTCTATCCTTGAATTAGTGTACCATCCCCCCAACCAAACAAGGACATAAGATGTTACCCTAATCCATGATGAAGTATTATTCTATACCTTAAATTCGATGTAGAATTCAGATCACAACATAGTTCAATATTTTATCATCGAAGCAGGGAACCACACCTACAACCAAACAAGGAAAAGTGTGGCACACTAGTTTGCGACAAAATACTGTTCCAAGCCATGATTAGGTATTACTACACAACCGTATAGAAAAGTACACATATCTAAACGGATAAGGTAGCCTAACCATTCTATATGAATGTGCAATTTAAGAACAAACCACCAACACATGGGCACTCTGGCTATAAATCGGATTAGCATAGTGCCCTCTCTGGACACCCGGGGCCTAAGAGCATAACGTTCAGCGAAGTGTCAGTGATCGTTATTAACAATGTAAGAGCATACCGCTTCACATAACGTCAGTGGCCTTCAGTAATAGTGGGGGTAATCCCATCCGTGTCTCTGACGAAGCTCACGGGTTACAAAAGGAGAAGTGCATACGCGGCCCATACACTAATGAACTATCCTCCCTACTATATGCCTATCTATGTTGTATCCACAACACATATAACTTATATTAACAGCTAAGTCAAACTAAGCATGCAATTACTATTGGCAGTAATCCTATCGCACGACCTATACGTACCGATGTCCGGTCGAAACGCAAGTCCAGATCTATATGTAACTTGCTACTTCGTGGCACCCACGTATCAAGGCCAATAAATGCAACAAAAACAAATGGTGGTCTCTTAAATCTAGGTTTAATGTGCATAGAAATACATAAATAACGAAAACATGACTAAACAGTAATTTTTATCTACATGTGATTTAAAAGAACAATTTATACTACAGAAAATAAATAATAAATATACTAATGCATACAATATGATGATCTATGTAAATAAACAGTAATGGCAAGGTATCTTGCCGGGAGGTGGTGTGTAGAATGGCAAAATCTAGTAACTCAAACTGTCATATCGATGAAGCAATAAAAGTCGAAATTCTACGAACATCATGCAGAAATAGACATCACCAACGTTTTTAGAATAATAAGAATGTCTACGATCGCCTACCCGTAAGTCCAATTCTGGATACAGGGGCAAAATCATAATTTTGGGTCAAATCGGTGTCCACCGCTGGACCCACTTTGCACCAAAAAGCGTGCCAGTACCCATGGTCTCTAAAGTCATTAAGTTATATGTCTATGGGTCCAGTTTAAAGTATATAAACCCAACCGTATGTCCAAATTTAGATTCTGGTGAGTCGTGGACAATTTTGCCCGTTGGATCGGGTTGTGGGCCTGCCAAATAGTGTTCCGGTCAAACTTTTCAGAATCAGACCAAACTTTGCTCGTAGGACGAAAAAAATAATACGAGTCCAATGGCACAAGTTTCATCTTGATGTAACGAACATGCACGAAGTTATGGGGTAGTTTGGAAAAGGCCCGATGCGGGATATCTTGACCAAATCGATTTCTTGACCAAATCAATTTCGTCGCACACACACAACCAAATCGAGCTCTGTCGAATCCCATACGTTGGCGAAGTCGATACATACCTTTCGATGCTTTCAGTTCGCGATCGCGTCTCCCGGTTTATCAGAGCGAATGTCGTTTCGGTAAATTTTTTTAAAATTCTACTATTTTTGAAAACTATTTATCTTGATTTTTGAAATATGTTTTCTTGGCATTCATTAGATGAAATCAAAAACTAAGAGAAGGGTTTTAATCTCGTATATGTTTTCTGCATAAATTTTTAATTAGATTTCAAAAAATTTTGAAATCCTGCCCGAAATTCATCTTCCAAACTAGGTTCGAAAACAGTTTTTAGTCTTCTAATTTTGTGATTTTTTTATCTTTCAAGAATTTTCACGAATAATCCAGGGAAAACTAAAACAATCTATTTGAAGGGTTTTCCAGGGGGTCAACTAGGCTCTCCGTAAAAATTTACAGTTCATAAAACGGTCGAGTATTTAGGAAGAACTTCGATGGAAAGTGGGTTATCTACGCGTGTTGCCGCTGCTACTGGTCAGCGCACGCATGACCAGCTTCTGCGGGTGCGACTGCTCTGGTGATCTGCGGTGGTCCACGGCGGCTGGATGCTGTGCGCCGACATCATAAGGGTCATAGGGAAGAGGGCTAGGGTTAGTGTTCCTTTGTTTTTTTCTATCTATTATACTATAAATAATGCGATTGTACAGAGCTTGGTTGAGCGAGGTAAATTCAGAAGAGAGTCTCGTGAGAAATTCATTATTTTTTTCCTTTCTTTTCTTTGTTATAAATAATTTTATAAAAATATAAAATATTTCTAATAAAATATCTTAAAAATTCCTTGAAATAGAAAATAAGTTTATAATAACTAAATAAAATATATTTTTATAATAAATACACATTTGTAAATATAAAATACACATTGGATAATAAAAAATTATTTATTTAAATAGAGTTTGAAAAGTTCTAATAATAATTCTAAAAAATAAAATAATAAATTATAAATAACTAACAATTATTTTTTTGGAAAAATTTCCTATCTCCACATGTCATATATGAAATATTATTTTATATAATATTTAATATAAATCATAAACTTTTTTAACCATATCAAATTTCTTATATGAAAATAAAAACTAATAATAAAAATTCCTATAATAGAATAAATAATTAAATAAATAATTTAGAAATCCAAGGGGGTTACAGGTTGTTCAATATGGATCTGATGTATGTAGGGGAGAAACCATGAGTATAGTTCCAAGCCGCTTTGACTTCGAGTTCTGACAAGCTAAGTAAGATATGGTTGTGGCATCACCGTTTAGAGCTTCCATCCTTTAGTTTCATGAAAAACAATCCATGCCTACTTTGTTTATTATTGTGGATGAATCTGTCTTTCATTATGAGACTTGTGTTTTGGCAAAAAGTCATCGTGCTACTTAAGCTTAAAACTTTTATTTGTGCCTTCTGCACTATCTTATTGATACTCATCCTTGTGAATGTATGTAAAAGCTACATTCATGCTAGGATGATCCGTCATGAGCATCTCTTCATTGGCACTGCTATGTTGAGCATTTCCAACCCTCTCAAGAACACATGAACCCATTCAAGTTCCTTCTCCTTTTGGTCTACGTAATATCGATCCTCCTGGTTCTTGATCTTGTAATGACACTTTTGGTCTATCTCAGCCCACACATGCTTCAACTTTATATAAAACACGAATACTGGTTGCCCCTAAATATGTGTCATACTAGCAGCCTTTGTAGTTCCCTACTCTTAGTGGTGCACTGTGTGTCATACCCGGTTCTGTAGAACCAAAGGTTTCTATTGTGCGTGATATCGTACAAGTATAAATTGTACCTGTACAAGGTAAGCACAAATACGGTTGATAAAATAATCTCAGAATCAAAGTCCTTGCAGCGAAAATAAATTAAAAAATTGATAGACACAAGTTACATGAAAATGATTCTCTTTATTAATGGTTTACAATGGAATCACAATAACTCTTAGGCCAAAAGAATAACTCGACGTACAAATAATGAACCCTATTATAATAAACGATGTCATATAGCTTACAACTCATAAAACTAATACAATCAATAATCTTTCATAAATTATTCCTTTATATAAAAAAAACATCTTTCCAAAAAAATCTTCAAGTTGTCAAACGAGCTCCAAACATCTCAGAACGTCCAGGCAATTACTCCCACACCTGTGGAGGAGGGGTCAGCACATTGGGGAATGCACTGGTTAGCAATCTCAACCCGACACACCTAAACTAATATAGTAATTATGTAAGAACATGTATACTTATTATTGGTTCCTACTACTTTCTCTAGGATTAATTAACAATTCATAAACTTATATGTATGAAACATAAATGTGTCACTTGACACACTGAATTTTACCCAAGGCCACTATCCTTCTTGTAAACAACTGTTAACATTCATAATATATAAATGTGTTATGAATCCTTGCAAACAAGTATTAGTGTTCATAATATATAAATACGTCATAAGTCCGACCGTATAAACAAATGTTAGCATTCAAAATATAAAATGTGTCATAAGTTTGTCCATGTAAAAAGTACTAGTCCTACGAAATAGTTATCATTGGCATATAGCCTAGCTATATAACGGTCACTAGTTATACACTGGTTTAGACTATTCATGGTAAGATGCCGACCCTTTCAATACAGGTAGCGAGCCCCACTAAAGGTCCTGAATTACATGTGCTTATATATCAGCCACTGTTATTCCTATTCCGCCTAGCCTTAGCAGTTCAGTAGACTTAAAAATTTGTTCGAAGAACTAAATCTTGTCCACAAGTGGTCTATGACCATGCATGCATATATAATTTAGCTATTGAAATATAACAAGCACGATAACAGAAACGTAAAATAACTGTACAATACATTCTCTTTGTACTTCCACGTTCCTCGAACAATCACTCGTAATTTGATTCTTCCCAATCCAAGGATTTCTACCTTTGCGACTCAATTGTCCCAAACCTTTCTCTATAGTTTTATTAATTTTTAACAACAATATAATATTTTATATTCCTATATATCAAGTTAACAACCATCATATTACTCTCTTTTATCTCTTCTTATTTTATATAGCATTGTCTTATGGAATATAGAAACAAAGACTAAAAAGTGTGATGGTATATGAGAGAAGGATCAAAACTACCCACCATTTGACGAATTGACTTCGTCCCTATCGTAAAGATCTAAATGCTTCCTTGGTATGAATCTAAGTCTAACTAGGCACTTCAAGCCAACAAACCAGCATAATGAACTATATAGAGCAGGACATTACATAATATACCACTTAAAAATGTTTTATCCTCGAAATTTAAATATACTCCTCCAACAACATCAATTGACCAATGAAGAATACTCCTTACTTATTTTTGATTCAAACTTCCATGTCGATTCCACGACTGAATGGCCATTAAAGCACGCAGATCAAGACCAAAATCAATTACGAAACACCATATATTTCTGATCAATACTTGAGCAAGTCCTTTACTACACAACAAATACATTGTAACAACTCTCTTTTGCCTATGCTTACTCTTTCAATCCATAGCGGAGCCAACATACTCGAAGAAATGAACTAATTGAATTCCACAAATCATCTTCCCTTTTGTCCAACTTTGAATACGTCTCGCATAAATTAAATGTGACTCTAGCAAAACTTTCCATCCTTTCTCAATAAATACAAGCTCACTCACACCTTAGCAAATCCATTGAATAACTTATACCACCAAATTCGATCCAACTATTTTAAAATTTTACCAACATTCTCTGCCATTAACAATAGGTTAGCAGACCAAATCATTAAAGATTTGATTAGTCAAATATAGCATTAAAGCTAATCTATTGTTTAATAGCTATCAAGCCTTGATTCTAGGAGCTAGAGAATTACTATGTTTCCTAGTTTGTTTTTCCTCTGTCAAGCTTTAGTTATAGGAGTTAGTGAATTAGTTTGTTTCCTAGTTTGTTTTTTCCTCTTGCCTATATATTATGTAACTTATGCTTAGAGGAAGAATACAATTTCATTATTATTTCCTATTCTCTCTAATTTTTTTACATGGTATTAGAGCATAAGGGATGCTCTCTCATGGGCGATTCTATCAAGATCGGAGTTACTCACGGCAATGACGCTACATCTTCCAAGTTCGGCCAAACTCAGGCTAGAAGCTTATCGGTTTCTTTTCACGGAGGAGATCCTGGTTCCCTATTCTATCGTAGTTGCCTCTATTTCACCTCTCACAAACTTGATGGTTCCAATTACTTGCAGTAGGTTCAATCTGTCAAGATTGTCATGTGAGACCATGGTAAGCTAGGGTACATCATCAGAGATCTACATACTCCTTCTGCCGCCAATCCAACTTATTAAACATGGCTGGCCGAGAACTCCATTGTTCTTGTTTGGCTTATCAATTCCTTGGAGCCAAAAATCAGCCGTTGTTATCTTTTCTTCAAGACAACCAAGGACGTTTGGGATGCTGCTCGAAAGATGTACTTCGACCTTGGAAATGCTTCAAAAATATTCAAATTTTGTTCAAAATTAAAAGAGATGAAACAAGGCAAAAAAAATTGTTACTCAATATTTTTTTGGCTTACAGGATCTTTGGCAGGGACTGGACCTGTTCTTTGAAGATAGTTCCACTTGTGTTGCATGTAGTGTAAAAAGCAACGAAAACTTGAAGATGAACGTGTCTATGACTTTCGTGCTAGCTTAAATCCAGATGTTGATGAAGTTTGTAGTCGAGTGGTCAGTTACATGCCGTTTTCAGATATCGAAGAGGCGTTTACTAAGGTTCGTCATGAGGAGGGTTGATGGAATGTCATATTTTTTAATGACATCCAATTCAACAAGTTAACTATTGAAGGATTTGCACTTATATCCAAGCACTATACTCCCAATGCACGTGCCAATAATGACTCACGATCAAATCAGCGAGGTAAACTCATGTGGTGTGATCATTGCAACCGACGTGGAGATACTCGAGAAACTCCTAGCAGATTCATGGTAAGCTAGCCAGTTGTTCTCCTTGCCAACAATAAGAAGGAAAGGATGAGAGGCAATCTGATATTAAAGCCTACCAATCTAGCAGTAACAAGACCTCGGTTATAGTAGTTAGAGAATTAGTTTGTTTTTTTCCTCTTGCATATATACTTTGTAACTTATGCTTTGAGAAGGAATCAATTTCATCATTATTTTCTATTCTCTCCAATATTTTACAAATAGCATTCATCACATAAAACTATTCTCTTAAACTTACTAGACGAGATATCACTATCAAAACCTAAGCTGCAAACACAAGCATCAAAGAACTAATTAATGCAGACTAAAATAAATCTACCCAAGTACTATAATATATTCTATTCTGAATCAAAATGGACATAGCCAAAACCAACTGGATCCAATTTCCACGGGGTCATCCATATGACAACTTACCCATTGATACAAATCAATTCATCTCAAATTCTTGTAAGTAGTTCAAAAATATATCACAGTATCTAGATCTTAACCAACTAATATCAATGGACTTAAAGACAAAATCAACTAATATCTCATTCAAATTCCAAGTGTTGCACCCTAAATGATCCAAATCATTTATACGAGATCAAATTCAAATATCTACCAAATTGGTAAACGTGGCTGCATCAAAGTCCCAATCTCAATTATACATCAATTCTTAGTTACAGAAGAATCCTACTATCTCAAAAATTACTATTGAATCAATCTATGTTCCATCTCCTAAGAATTTCTCAATCCAATAAAGCAACTAAACAAATCTGAATTACTTACTGTGCATACGTCAATCGTAATCTTTTTAATATGATCATAATTTTTCTCAACATCATGCTATCTTAGTATTGCTTCAAATTTCTAGGGAATCTATCTATAATTGAAGTTATCTCTAACCATGTCATTATCCAAACAACGAATATCAATTTTCTTTCACTGATAAAAGTTCCACTAACATCCAAAAAATCTACTATCGAGTTAAGGCTGATCTACTTATAATACATACACCAAACATCTCCAAATTTCTAGGCTAATATAAAGTCATCATCAATTAATTTCCAAGGATCGATCTTAATTTGTAGCTAGCTTGTAAACATGTAATAACATATACACATCTCACTCATTAACTTCTGTCTGTAGAATGTCTTGAACCATCAAAACTCAATCTATTTTTGTTGTTGCTCTTGCTCCTTGACATGAAGAGAGCTTGCTCTCAACGTGCTTTGTAAAGTTTAGTCCCACATTGGAAAAGTACCATGAGTTATCTCATATATATGAGTTTGTGTTGTTGGGATATGCACATGGGGTGGTGACCCTAAGGAGGGAACCATGTAGGTGATTTTACTAAGAAAAAATGATTAATTCCAACAAGTTCGTAAGTTGATTTTTGTTGTGCTGGCTCAGACTCGACACGGACTCCAGGTTGTCTCGTACATGCACGGGAGTGATCGGGGGGAAGGCGTGGGCTAGCACTCGACTATGTTGATTGTGGGATGATGTAAAACATCAAACTCTATTTTAGAGTATTGGTGTTTCAGTCCCACATCGGGTATGAGAGATGGTGAGGTCTTACTCCACTCTATAAATAGAGCCCCCTTGCCTCCTTTCCAAGATGTACCATAGAAGAGAGTTAAGGGAGTTCGTAAAGTTCAGGAAGCCCGTTCAAGTCACAAATATTGACTGACGAGCGTCCAGAAGTTCTCTTGAACTTGCTGGTTCCTGGAATCAGATCGTATAGAGGTGAATCTTGCCTTGAGCAACGGTGCTTTTACACCCCAACAGATTTAATCTTCTTCTTTTCCTTCTTCTTTTTCTTCTTTTTCTTCTTCTTCTTCTTCTGTTTCTCTGTAACTCGTTCTTCAGGTTTTCAGGCACCTAATAAGTAGGGAGGCCTAACTTTGTTCTTGAGATCTATCTCATTTGTGCCTACTGTGTAGGTTTGCTAAACTCCTCATTTGTGGTACCTACTATGTAAGCTTGCTAAACTTCTCATTTGTGGCACTTACTGTGTAGGCTTGCTAAACTCCTTATTTGTGGCACCTACTGTGTAGGCTTGCTGAACTCTTGTTTTCTATCTATATCCACGCTTCGTGACTAACAATCTCAAAGCAAGATTAGTACAATAGAAAACATTAATGCTTCACTCCTCCAAACTGACTACTGCAGGTTGAAAAAGTTTGATGGAGAGCATTATCAAGTCTGGAAGAGGAAGGTCTTTCTCACCCTTCAACTCCGAGATATTGATCACGTGCTCTTTGAAGAGGAACCTACTGTTCCAGATACTGGGTCTGTTGCCGCTATAACTGCGGCTACTAAACTTCAGGTCAAATGGAGAAGGAAGAATAGAATTTGTAGGCTTCTGATCCTAAATGCTATTGAGGATTCCCTGGCAGAATCATACTCGAAGAAGGATAGTGCTAGAGAAATATGGGAGTGTATGGAAAAGCTGTACGAGGAAGACAAAACAGGAGCAAGATATTTTTTATCGAAAAATATCACAAGTGGCTCTTTGAAGACGAGAAGGCGATGCTTCCTTAAGTGAAGGAGTTTCTGAAACTTCGTCAGAAACTAGACGATAAAAAGATGCCCCTCGTCGACAAGTTTGTCATTGGAGGGATCGTCTCGAAACTTCCTGCGGGATGGAATACGTTCTATGCAAGAATGCATCGGAAGAAACTCGAGATCAGTTTGGAAGATCTCTTACAAGAAATCCACGTTGAGGATGAGATGTGTTCTCAACAGAAGATGGACGCTTTGTCCAAACAATTGGCCGAGGCCAATCTGCTGCAGACGAGAGACTTCAAGGGGAAGCAGGCGGCTTCTCACCACAAGAAAGACTTCACTAATCTGAAAGTGAAGGGACCGTCTTTCAAACAGAAGAAGCTCAAGTCCAATATGACTTTTTTTAACTGTGGCAAGAAGGGCCACTACAAGAGTGAATGTAGATCCAAGCCCAAACAGTCACAGCAAGGTGAGCCTAATAAGGTTTCATTAATTATTGACGGTCTTGCTATAATTGCTCAGCTCACTTCGGTGGGAGATGACTCTGACTAGTGGGTAGACACTGGTGCCACCTGCCATATCTGCTCAAGCAAGAAATAATTTACCACATACCAGCAAACATCTAAGAAGGTGATGGTGGCGAACCAGGCACAAGCTGAAGTTCAAGGGATCGGGATGGTGGAGCTGACGCTGACATCCGGGAAAACTCTGACGCTTCAAGGTGTGAAGCATGTTCCCGTGATTGCCACGAACCTGATCTCTGCAGGCCTGCTCTGCAACGCAGGCCTGAGGATGGACATCAATGCTGGCCAGATGGTGATTTCCCTGAAAGGAATGTACTTCGAAAAAGATTTCCATACCGAAGGAATGGTTAAACTCCAGATTTTAATCCAGTCATAGAACATTAATGCAATTTCCAATTCTGCTTATACTCTTGAGTTGTGGCATAATAGACTAGGACATGTCCATTGTAAAAGGATAAACAAAATGTCTAGTCTAGGACTTATCTCCAAATATGGAGAAAAGGTGGAGAAATATGAAGTGTGTGCTCAGACTAAGATCATAAGGAAACTCTTTCATCGGGTCAATCGAAGCACAGATCTTCTGGAGTTGGTGCACTCCGATATCTATGACTTCAAACAATTCTCCACGAAGGCCGGGATGAAGTATTTCATAACCTTCATCGATAACTTCTCAAAGTACGCATTCGTGTACTTGATAAAAACAAAAGACGAAGCATTCGAGAAGTTCAAGGAGTTCAGGACTGAAGCTGAAAGGCAAACTGGACAACAACTCAAGAGGTTGAGGAGTGATCGAGGCGAAGAATATCGATCTCATGATTTTACATCGTTCTGCAAAGAACATGGAATCATCAATGAGACTACTACTCCGTATTCTCCTCAGTACAACGGAGTAGCAGAAAGACAGAACAGAACGGTGACAGAGATGATGAACTCAATGTTGTTAACTACGGGTCTTCCAAAGTACTTTTGGGGAGAAGCTGCATTGACGGCCACATTCATTCTGAACAGAGTGCCGTATGCAACTTCTGAAATTACTTCTCATGAACTTTGGTTCAAAGTCAGACCCAACTTGAATATCATTCGAGTGTGGGGGTGTCTGGCATACATAAAACTTCCGAATCTGAAGATTCAGAAACTCGGAACAAGGGCTACGAAGATGATTTTCTTGGGGTATGCCGAGAAGAGTGACGCTCGAAGATTCCTTGACTTGGAGTCTAACCATGTCATCAAATCTCGTGATGCGGAGTACTTTGAAGACAAGTTTGCAAGGCACAAAAATATTGTTCCCGCAGATATTTCGGAGAATAATGATGGTGCAAAGGAAGCTGAGGTTTCCAATGATGTCGTAGTCCAAGAAAAAATTATTGTTGGTGAAACAATGTTTGAACCAGAACCCGAAGAGCGTCAGCCAAGCGAGTGAGGAGACCAAAGGACTTCGGAGATGACTTTGTCACCTATTATGTAGAAGCAGATCCGCTTACCTATGATGAGGCGATGAAGACCAGAGATGCTATCTTCTGGAATGAGGCAGTAAATGACGAGTATGACTCTATCACCTCCAATAACACATGGGTGTTAGTAGATCTACCTGAAGGAGCAAAATCCATCGTATATAAATGGATCTTCAAGAAGAAGATGAAGACAGATAGAACTATTGACAAGTTCAAGGCCAGGCTGGTAGCCAAGGGGTTTTCTCAGAAAAAGGGGATAGACTACTTTGACACATACGCTTCAGTAGCGCGGATGACCACAATCAGAATATTAATTGCTCTAGCAGCAATACATAAGTTGGTGATACATCAGATGGATGTAAAGACAGCATTCCTGAATGGCGAGCTGACCGAAGAGATATACATACAACAGCCAGATGGATTTATCGTCAAAGGTCTTGAAGACAAAGTCTACAAGTTGGTGAAATCATTGTACGGTTAGAAAAAAGCTCCCAAGATGTGGCATGAGAAGTTTGACAAAGTTATTAGATCAAACGGCTACAGAGTTAGCGAGACGGATACATGTGTTTACACGAAGTTCGCTGATGGAAGAGGAATCATCGTTTATCTGTACGTGGACGACATGCTAATCCTAGGAACGGATATAGGCAATGTCACGGAGACAAAGAAGTTCCTCTCAACCAAGTTTAGTATGAAGGACTTGGGGGATGCAGATGTCATCTTGGGCATAAAGAACATTCGGACAGACACTGGAGTGGCGCTGTCACAATCTCATTACATTGAAAAGATGCTCACACGCTACGGGTATCAGGATCTTCTAGGGATCGATACGCCATATATGTGTGATCAGAAGCTGAAGCCAAATTCGAGGGAAAACGTCAGGCAGCTGGAGTATTCTAGCGTTATCGAGATTTTGATGTACGCAACTACTGCCACAAGGCCTGACAAAGATTTTGTCGTAGGAATGTTGAGTCGGTTCACAAGAAACCCAGGCATTGAGCACTGGAAAGCTGTGAAGCGAGTGATGAGGTATCTCAAGAAGACTCAGACATATCCACTACACTACAGCGGGTATCAGACAGTAGTGGAAGGCTTCAGTGATGCTAGTTGGGGTTCAGAGGTGGAGAGCGAGAGATCCACAGGTGGATACATCTTTTCCTTGGGTGAAGCTGCTATATCGTGGAAGTCGAAGAAGCAGACTATACTCTCTCGTTCCTCTATTGAATCTGAGTTCTATGCACTAGAAGCTGCAGCAGATAAAGCAGAATGGCTTCGGGAGCTCATGTATGATCTTCCAGTGGTTGGAGCTCAGATACTGGTGGTATCGATATACTGTGATAACCAGGCGACTACAACAGTAGCATCAAATGATCTCTTCAACAGAAAGAAGAGAACTGTGCAGCTGAAGCACAGAGCAATAAACGATCTCATTAAAAGGAGAACTGTTGCTGTAATTGATGTTCAAAGTTAGGAGAACCTGGCGAATCCGTTCAAAAAGGGCCTCAAGCGCCAGCTGGTCGATGACACAACAAGAAAAATGGGCTTGAAGGCATTCTGATATTTTATCTGTGTAATCCTACCATAAAGTTTTATGCTATTAGTTCAAAGAGAAATTTACTAGCATCTAGCTTTTGGTTCAAGGGAGGACCACTGACTGGAAAAATATCAGGTAACAGTGGGTACATAGTCCTGAGGGACATGGAAGGGATACGGACCCATAACCACTGTTGTCTACTATAGTTCTCTGCGGAGAACATGTCCTGTGGAGAGGATGGCTTAAACGCCTTAATGAGTTCTCAGACAAAGTGAATGTCTGTTGTGCTTTACAGGAAGCACGGTAGCGCAGCACTACAAAGGAGCTCATGGACTCCATGCTACAGTGGGGTGACACCACAATGAGGTTCCCAGGTAGGGGTAATGCCTCGGCTTAGCAAGCCATGTCACTGTGGCGTAGTACCGTTTATAGGCAGGTAGCCTAATGCTGTATATTATAAATGAAGAGTGGTAGATAGCACTACAAAAAGGCCAGTATCCTCATGTTTCAGTGGCATGACACCACGAAGAGGTACCAGGTAGGGTAAAGCCTCAGCTTCGCAAGTCATGTCATAGCGGCGTAACACCGCACGGAAGCGCAGGGCTTCATGCTGGGTAGTTTGGCACTACAAAGATGCTTGTGACCTCATGCTACAGTAGTATGACTCTATGATGAGGTACCCAGTTAGGGATAAAGCCTCGGCTTTAAGCTATGTCATAGCGGCGTAGCACCGCACGGAAGCGCAAGACTTCATGCCAAGGACTCTTTAAAAGAACTCACCTAGAGTGTATGGATAGAGATACATGCCATCTCTTGAGGGTAAACTTGTAGACGTCTAAAATACATACACCGAAACCAGGCTGGCACATGGCCTTTAATGTGCACCCAGAAGCATAGATAAATACATTATGTGAGTGGAAAGAATTGCAGTTATGGTGCAGAATTCAAGGCTTAGTCCATTCTTGTATCATACTGTTATTTGACCCATGCGGGAAGATTCAAGTCATCAGCGACATCTATACTAATGCAAAATAGACAGTTACTGTGGGGAACGCTCAACCCTAGACATATATATATGATGAGATATATGGAGGATTATTGGCGCTCTTGCTCCTTGACATGAATAGAGCTTGCTCTCAACATGTTTTGTAAAGTTTAGTCCCACATTGGAAAAGCACCATGAGTTATCTCAACATATATATGAGTATGTGTTGTTGGGATATGCACATGGGGTGGTGACCCTAAGGAGGAAACCATGTGGGTGATTCTACTAAGAGGAAAATGATTAATTCCAACAAGGACGTACGTTGATTTTTGGTGTGCGGGCTTGGACTCGACACGGATTCCAGGTTGTCTCGTGCATGCATGCGAGTGTTCTGAGGGAAGGCGTGGGCTAGCACAAAACTATGTTGATTGTGGGATGATGTAAAACATTAAACTCTATTTTAGAGTATTGGTGTTTCAGTCCCACATCGGGTATGAGAGATGGTGAGGTCTCACTCCACTCTATAAATAGAGCCCCCTT
Organism: Iris pallida; assembly: GCA_029216955.1. Classification (NCBI taxonomy): domain Eukaryota; kingdom Viridiplantae; phylum Streptophyta; class Magnoliopsida; order Asparagales; family Iridaceae; genus Iris; species Iris pallida. The sequence continues at coordinate 24,296,975 of JANAVB010012198.1, forward strand.
ACCTTATTTTCAAGATGCACCAAAGAAGAGAGTTAAGGGAGTTTGTAAAGTTCAAGAAGCCCGTTCAAGTCACAAATATTGACTGACGAGTGTCCATAAGTTCTCTTGAGCTTGCTGGTTCCTGGAAGCGAATCGTATAGAGGCGAATCTTGCTTTGAGCAACGGTGTTTTCATACCCCAACAGATTTAATCCTCTTCTTCTTCTTCTTCTTCTTCTTCTTCTTCTTCTTCTTCTTCTTCTGTTTCTCTGTAACTCGTTCTTTAGGTTTTAAGGCACCTACTGAGTAGCGAGGCCTAACTTTGTTCTTGAGATCTATCTCATTTGTGGCACCTACGGTGTAGGCTTGCTAAACTCCTCATTTGTGGCACCTGTGTAAGCTTGCTAAACTCCTCATTTGTGTCACCTACTGTGTAGGCTTGCTAAACTCCTCATTTGTGGCACCTACTATGTAGGCTTGCTGAACTCCTGTTTTCCATCTATATCCATGCCTCAGGACTAACAATTTTATGAGACAAAACCCAATCCTTTCAACCAATTTCTTTTGATGATATGATCGAAGCAGAGGCATGATTGCTAACCCAAGTATTCTAGCTTATGCACAAAACAATGTCACATTACGAAAGTAATCCAAAATCAAGCTAAATTTAATCCAAGGATCACATTACTATCGGTCACTTTTCCAAGCGCATGATTTTTGAATCACAATCCAATTTGTCAAGAAAAATTGTAACCATCACCTCAATTTGAGTATAATCAACTAAGATAATCCAACAATAAGTAATCAAGCCACTAAAACAATATACAATTTTTTTTCCAACAATAGGAAATCAATCAAAAATTTCAAGAACCAAATCACATCCTAGGATTCGCTATCTTATCTCTATTATTACCGTATCCTACTTAGACAAACTTTTCTTAAGGTCATCATATCGATTCCTAATGCTCAACATTGGAAAATCTGCCTAACCACTAAGGCTAGCTAACTCATAGGTCGTAATTAAACATCATGATAATTCTGTAGAACCCTAGAGGGGGGGTGAATAGGGAGATAAAATAAAACTAGAGCAACAGAAGCAATATATGACAAATAAAAGTAAAGAGTAGGAAGATCAAACACAAGATGTATCCTGGTATCCTCGCTTGAGGCAATCTAGTCCCGGAACTCTCTCCGGCTTAAATCCACTATTTATCAAATAGTACACACGAGTTTGGATCCGAAGAACTCGCCAACTTCAACACGAGTTTGGATCCGAAGACTCGCCAACTTCAACACATGAGTTTTCTTACGAAGGCTCGCCAACTTCAAACAAATGAGAAGAGAAATTATTGATCTTCTAACACGTGAAGATCGAAGATTATAACTCGCAAATACTCTAGCACATTGGGAAAGGATGACAATTTGAAAGCTTGGTGGAGTATTAATGGTGAAGCTCTTTTGTGGTTGAGAAAATTTAAAGCTTGTAAGAGATAGTCATTAAGAGGAGAGAGTGAAGCTCCTTTTATACAAATCCAAAGTCATAAAGGCAAATCAGCCGTCAACCGGATTATCCGCCAAATTTTAGCAGAAATCCGTCGGATTATTCGGTCAACAGTAACGGTCATAAAAAGAGCCGTTAGATGCATTAAATGCACTTTCCAGATGCCGTTGGATTTGAATTCAAAATTTGCAAATAGGTCAAGCGGATTATCCGTCGAATTTCAGCAGAAATCCGACGGATGATCAGAACACTAGCTTACAGACTTGATGTGAGAGGCTCGGATTATCCGTCGGACTTCCGCGGATGTCCGTCGGATGATCCGAACATTTGGCTCACTAACTTGTTGTGAGCGATCGGATTATCCGGCGGATTTATGCGGAAGTCTGTCGGATTATCCGAACATTGGCTTACTGACTTGCTGTGAGCGATCGGATAATCCGACGAATTTCCGCGGATGTCCGTCGGATGATCCGATCAATGTCTCACTAACTTGCTGTGAGTGATCGGATTATCCGACGAATTTGTCCGGAAATCCGGCAGATTTTCTGCCTCTTTTGAATGACTATTTCACCATTTTCTTTCTTTAACATTGTCATCCTAACAAAGTACGTACAAAGATTTCTTAGACATTTACAGACTCAGGAAAAGAACAAGGAGAAGAACCGTCTTCTTTGTAGTCTCCAAGCTGCTTCATAGTCTTTGGCATATCTGATAAAGGAGAATTGCAGAGCTCCATGGTCTTTGATTAGCGTCATGGAATGGAGAATCTTTTTTTCTATTCTTGCCTGTGAAAAGTACAAACTAAAGACGTACAAGGGTTATTGTGAACAATAATCAAAATCGATGTGCCAACAAACTCCCCCATTTTGATAATTGATAAATAATAAGAATAAAGAAAGTAAATAGCTCCCCCGTAATTAAGGAACTTCCCCTCAATACGATTTCTCCCCCTTTGTCAGTTAATCAAAGATGGTGAGAAAAAGATAGAACATATATTTGAACAGAAAAGCATAATAAAACTTTCATTTAATAAAAAACAGGGGTACAATAACGAGGCTATGAAAGCCCAACAGAACACACAACTAAAAGCAGTTTTTAAAAGTCCCGTAGGACCACACAAAACACATACGAAAAGTCCCCGAAGGACCACACAAAATAAGACTAAATAGGGCATCATCAACTGTCAGGCGCATGAAATGGACCGGCCTCCTGATCCTCATCATCCCTGGGAGCAGAGGTAAAGGCGCCATAAGGGTCGACGCCATCCGGGTACATAAAGCCATAGACGTTAGGATCAGTGAAGCGAGGGCCCGGAAAATCAGGATGAGGAGTGTTAGGATTGAGAAAGGGAGTGTGCTCCTCAAACATACGCTGAATGTAGTATGCCTGATCCATAAAGACGTGGTGGATAAGAGTGCCGAGTCCCCGAGTGATGGCCTGAATACGCTCATGGGTAGAGAGAGAGAGATCGACAAACTTGCGATCAACGTAACGACGAACGTCATGAGTGAGAAGAGTTGCCGGAGGAGATGCAGGTCCACCGGCAACAGCAGCAGGAGCAGCGGTAGGAGCAACAGCAGGAGCCGCACGAGCACGTCCCTTCGATTTGGCAAGAGGGGAGGGACGAGGATCACCAACCGGGCAGTGAGTGTGGTCAACACCATTGGCTTCAAGGATCATGGTGATGTACATGCCAAAAAGTAGAGAGCGATGAGGAGAATCCCGGATGAGCATCATGGTGTAGATGATGGACTTGGCCAGTAAAAAGGGTTGTCTAGAGACCAGATAATACATGCAGATGAGCTCCTCAGCAGTGATGCTGTCCATATTCCCAGACTTCAGGGTGAGAGTGTGGCAAAGGATGCGATGCATGTCATGGAAAAAGGGACTCAGATCCTTGTCCTCCGGGCGCTGAACAAGAGAGCCCCCACAGATGTTGAAAAGGAACTCCTCATAAGGCATGTCAGGAGAGAAGGAGATGTGGTCGATGGTGCCTGGAAGGGAATGATGGACCTTGCGTTCATCCATACCAAGGATGGTGGCCAAGGATGCGACAGTGACGGTGATCTTCATGCCACCAACCTTTGTCTCGAACTTCGGACCTTCCTTGGCGGGAACAAGATTGCAGTAGAACATGCGGATGGCATGTGGATAGAAGTCAACCTGACGCTCGAGGAGGGCATCGATGCGGGAGAAGCGGAAGTAATCTCGATGGTCCTTGAAGTTGATCCACGAGATCGGTTTTTCGGAGCAGACTGGAGCTTTGTGGTAGAAGGAATTAAAACCATTCCCGGGAGTGGGAAGCCGACTTGAAGACGAGTGGATTGTGGCCTTGCATGGGAGGAGGAACAAACACAGCAAGGGGAGGAGGCTGGGTGGAGGAGGAACTCCCGTCATGGCGTTGACGTTTGGTGTGAGAAGCCATGGAGGATGAAAGAGTGAGAGAAAGTTATTTAGAGAAGAATGGAAGGATGGAAGGAGAGGGGAAGAAGTTTATAGTGGGTGGAGAGGTGTTAAAGAAGGGTTGTAATGGTTGGGAATGGATAAAGAGAAAGGGGAGCGGATGGGAAGGCAGTCGACGCTTCGGTTTCTGCGCATGTACCGCGAAAACGGAATATCCGGCAGAAAATCCGAATGAAGATAAGATCGAATTGAATGCGGGTAGGTGGTTGGTCACGTCCAATTAATGAGGTAGCCGTTCGCGGCCGGGTTTGGCGGAGAACAATAAATGCGGATAATCTATCGGATTTTAGCGGATAATCCGTCGAATTTTAGCGGAAATCTGGCAGATTTTCCGAACTTGTACATCAGAAAGATGCTGGAATTGAACGGAAAATCCTGCAAATTATTGCGAAAATCCTCCAAAAAATTCGTGAAAGACGAAAAGATTTCAAATAGAGATATCGAGGAGCCCGATTTCTCGACAAATGAAAGTGAATCGATCTTCAGAGAGAGGTTTGGTAAAAATATCAGTAAGTTGATGAGTGGTGTCAATAAATTCAAGACAAATATCACCCTTCAGTTGATGATCCCGTAGAAAGTGATGTCTTATCTCAATATGTTTAGTACGAGAGTGACAAATCGGGTTTTTCGTGAGATTAATGGAGCTAGTATTATCACATTTAATAGGGATCCTTGAAGAAGAAATACCATAATCTACTAGTGTCTGTGTCATCCAAAGAATTTGTGCACAACAACACCCTGCCGCTATGTATTCAGCTTCGGTGGTAGAAAGAGCGACAGAGTTTTGTTTCTTGCTAAACCATGATATCAAGGATTTACCCAAGAAGTGACATGTGTCGCTAGTATTTTTTCGGTCATGTTTGCATCCGGCAAAATCCGCATCCGAGAAACCGCAAAGCTCAAACGATGAGGATTTTGGATACCATAGCCCCAAGTTAATGGTGCCCTTGAGATACCGAAAAATGCGTTTTACGGCACATAAGTGAGATTCTTTGGGATTTGCTTGATATCGAGCACAAAGACACACTAAACATAATGTCGGGACGACTAGCAGTAAGATAAAGTAAACTACCGATCATACCTCGATACTTACGAATGTCGACGGATGTGCCATCTTCATCGTTGTCAAGCTTTGTCGTTGTTGCCATAAGAGTCCTCATTGATTTGGATGAGTCAAGTTCAAAACGCTTGAGGAGATCCTTTGTGTATTTTGCTTGATTGATGAAGGTCCCTTTGGGTCCTTGCTTGATTTGTAAGCCCAAAAAGAATGAAAGTTCACCCATCATGCTCATTTCAAATTCTTTCTGTATAACTTTAGCAAATTCTACGCAAAGTGTATTGTTAGTAGAACCAAAAATAATATCATCAACATAAATTTGAACCAATAAAAGAGTGTCATCATGGGATTTGATAAAAAGTGTTGTGTCGACTTTCCCCTTTGAAATATTGTGAGAAATAAGAAAGGAGCTAAGGCGCTCATACCAAGCACGGGGAGCTTGTTTGAGGCCATAAAGGGCTTTGTGAAGTTTGAACACGTGATTAGAAAATTAAAAATCTTCAAATCCGGGAGGTTGGTTAACATAAACTTCCTCTTTAATAATACCATTCAGAAAAGCACTCTTAACATCCATTTGAAAGAGCTTAAAGTCATTAAAATAGGCAAAAGCACAAAGCATGCGAATGGATTCAAGTCGTACAACCGGAGCATAGGTTTCGTCGTAGTCAATGCCTTCCTCTTGGTTATAGCCTTGAGCAACCAATCGGGCCTTGTTACGAGTCACTAACCCATCTTCATTAAGTTTGTTACGAAACACCCATTTTGTTCTAATAATGGGGTGATTGCTAGGTTTTGGGACAAGCTTCCAAACCTTGCTTCGCTCAAATTGATTTAGCTCCTCTTGCATAGCCATCAACCAAAATTCATCAAGAAAAGCATTATTAACATTTTTAGGCTCTATTTGAGAGATAAAAGCCACGTTTGCACAAAGATCACGAGTGGCGGATCTAGTGATAACACTGGAGGAAGGATCCCCAATGATAAGCTCCTTAGGATGATTGGTGACAAATCTCCATTCTTTTGGAAGATCTTTTTAGGAGGCTCAAGAGGAGGAGACTCTTTTGATGGAGTCACAACTTTATTGTTAGATGAAGAAGGACGATCTTCAATAGAGGAGTTTTCTAACCCAAATGAGATGTCATCAATATCCTCGGAAGAGGAGAATGTAGAAGAGTTGAGTTCATTAAAAGAGACATTGATTGACTCTTCGACAACAAGACTTCTTTTATTAAAAACACGAAATCCTTTACTATGAGTAGAGTATCCAAGAAATATTCCTTCATAGGATTTTTCTTCAAACTTGCCTAGGATATCCTTGGTATTCAAAATAAAATAATTGCAACCAAAAACTTTAAAATATTCAATAGAGGGAATTTTGTCAAACCATAGCTCATAAGGAGTCTTCTTAGAAATAGGTCTAATCAAGACCCTATTTATAACATGACATGCCGTATTAACGGCTTCCGCCCAAAAATATTGGGGGAGCTTATATTGGTTTAACATAACCCGGGCCATATCGCCAAGGGTTCTATTCTTTCTCTCCACAACACCATTTTGTTGAGGAGTTCGTGGACAAGCAAAATCATGTCCAAAACCATTCTTTTCACAAAATCTTTTGAAATTGGCATTGTCAAATTCTCCTCCATGATCACTTATAATCATGTTAATGGAAAAACCTTTCTCATTTTGAACACGTTTACAAAAAGCAACAAATTCACGAAACGTATCACTTTTGCAAGCAAGAAAAATAACCCAAGTAAATCTAAAAAAATTATCAACTAAAATAAAAGCATAAAGCTTGCCTCCAAGGCTAGCAACTCTACTAGGACCAAAAAGATCCATATGGATAAGTTGAAGAGGTCTAGAAGTACTCACAGAGTTGATTGATTTGAAAGATGACTTTGTTAACTTACTCTTCTCGCATTCTTCACACACCATATCCTTTTTGAACGGGATACTTGGGAGCCCTCTTACGAGCTTCTTTGTAGTAAGACGAGAGATGGTATCCATGTTGGCGTGTCCAAGCCTCATGTGCCAAAGCCAACTCTCATCATTTTTAGCAACTAAGCACCTGTCATTGTTAGTGTCTTCAACAAGATATAAAACATAGATATTGTTTTCTCTAATCCCTTCATAAATAATAGATCCATTAGAGCTATCGGTAATGAAGCATTTGAGCTTAACAAACTTGATATCATAACCATTATCGGTAAGATGACTAATACTAAGAAGATTGTGTTTAAGATTAGTAACAAGACATACATTCTTAATACAAGGATAAGGAGGGGAACCTATATTACCATTCCCTATAATGTGACCTTTGAGATTGTTACCAAAAGAGACGTGTCCTTCCTTCTTCATCGATAGCGTTGTAAATAATGAAGCATCCCCGGTCATGTGCCGTGAACAACGGCTATCCAGAATCCACTTGCTTCTAGCATGAGAAGGACTCTTCACCTACAACATAAGTTGAAGATGAACATTTTGGTACCCATGATCTTATGGGTCCTTGAGTGTTAGTCTTAGGAACCCACATAAAAACTTTCTTGTCAACAAGTTTCCTTGTATGACAATAATTGGTTGTATGTCCATGCAAGCCACAGTAATTGCAAATCGTAGAGGATTTAGAAGAAGATACGTGAGAATCATGGATATGTGAATCTCTAGTGCGAGAAGCTCTAGCATTAGTATTGTGATGATGATAATAGAAAGCATGATGCGAAGTGTTTTTCTTAACAAAAGGTCCTTTCCTTGTGTTAGGAAAGGATTTGTGTGTAGTGTTCATATAAGAAGCATGCCTAGCATTGTGATGAGTGTGGAGATGTCTAGAAGCATGCATGTGAGTAGTGTCCTTATTACCAAATTTCTTACACTGTATAAGAAGATCATTATACTTAATAGAAGTGTCATATTCTCTCCTATTAGCATCTTGAACTTTGTGCATAGCAAATTCATAAGAGCTTCTCATGGATTGAATCTCATCATCCTTTTTCTTGATGGTGTCAAGAGATTCTTGAAACTTGAGTCACAAAGACTCTATTTCATCCGTGTCAGAAGCAGGAGATTTTCCCTTCACATCAATAATGATGCTTGAGAGCCTCTCTACTTTAAGTTGAAGAACCTCAACCTCTTTAAGAGATTTCTTGTATTTATTCCGAACACCTTTGTGCTCTTCATGTAATTCAAGAATAGCTTTCTCAAATCATCATAGGTAAGAGTGTTTAAGGAGAGATCATCAAGTACCTCATCGGTTGCCATGAGACAGACGTTGGCATTGTGTTTGCACTCCTTGTCGTTGTCGGAGTCACTTGCGTCACTCTCACACCAAATGCTTGTGTTGGCGAATTTCTTGGAAGACGAGCTTCCTTTGCTAGGCTTCTCGTACTTGTTTGAGTCTCTTCTTACCATCGGACAGTCCCTCTTGATGTGTCCGGTTCTTCTGTATTGATAGCACGCCAGATCTTCCTCATTTTATAGTCTGAAGCGGTTGACTTTGTTGAATTTGAGGAACTTTCAGAAGTGCTTAGCTGTGAGAGCTATTTCTTCATCGTCGTCCGACTCATTGTCGTCGGAGCTATCCTTGGAGTAGAACTTTGTAGCTTTGAGAGCAAGAGATTTCTCCTTCTCTTTGGTCTTCTCCTTCTCCTTCTCTTGTATGGAGGATTCCTCTTAATCCTTCATATCGAGCTCGTGAGTCATTAGCTTACCCATGAGGGTCTCAAGGTTCATGACTTTTAGATCGTTTCCCTCAATGATTGCGGTAGCTTTAGGACTCCAAGCCTTCGTCAATCCTCTAAGAATTTTTCTGATCTTTTCATGAGCAGGATATTCCTTGCCAAGAGAAGAGAGAGGATTAATAATGTCACCAAAATGAGTAAACATGCAAGTGATAGATTCATCATGCTTCATTTTAAAGGACTCATATTCTTGCGTGAGTCTACGAATCTTGGATTCCTTCATTTATGAAGTTCCTTCGTGTGTGACTTCAAGTAACTTTCAAATCTCATTGGAAGTCTTGCAAGTAGAGATTCGGTTGAATTCACTACTGTCGAGAGCACAATAAAGAGCATTCATTGCCTTGGCATCTCGACTCGCAAGCTTCTTAGTGTTTTCAGTAAGTGTGTCCCTAAGGGTGTCAGAAGCAATATCCTCAATAACTCTGGAAGGAGTAGGAAGACCATTTATCACACAATCCTATAAATCGAAATCTATGGACTTCAGATAAATGCTCATCCTAATCTTCCAGTAGTTATAGTTGGTTCCATCAAATAGGGAAGGCCTATTTGTGGAGTGTCCTTCATTGTGGAAGGTGTTGATACTAGGGTTAGAGGCTATGGATCACTCAAAGGGTGTAAATCCAAATCAAGAGAACAAAGATCTGATACCAATTGTAGAACCCTAGAGGGGGGGTGAATAGGGAGATAAAATAAAACTAGAGCAACAAAAGCAATATATGACAAATAAAAGTAAAAAGTAGGAAGATCAAACACAAGATGTATCCTGGTATCCTCGCTTGAGGCAATCCAGTCCCGGAACTCTCTTCGGCTTAAATCCACTATTTAATCAAATAGTACACACGAGTTTGGATCCGAAGAACTCGCCAACTTCAACACGAGTTTGGATCCGAAGACTCGCCAACTTCAACACACGAGTTTTCTTACGAAGGCTCGACAACTTCAAACAAATGAGAAGAGAACTTGTTGATCTTCTAACACGTGAAGATCGAAGATTACAACTCGCAAATACTCTAGCACTTTGGGAAAGGATGACAATTTGAAAGCTTGGTGGAGTATTAATGGTGAAGCTTTTTTGTGGTTGCGAAAATTTAAAGCTTGTAAGAGATAGTCATTAAGAGGAGAGAGTGAAGCTCCTTTTATACAAATCCAAAGTCATAAAGGCAAATCAGCCGTCAACCAGATTATCTGCCAAATTTTAGCAGAAATTCGTCGGATTATCCGGTCAACAGTAACGGTCATAAAAAGAGCCGTTAGATGCATTAAATGCACTTGCCAGATGCCGTTGGATTTGAATTCAAAAATTGCAAATAAGTCAAGCGGATTATCCGTCGGATTTCAGCGAAAATCCGGCGGATGATCCGAATACTAGCTTACTGACTTGCTGTGAGAGGCTCGGATTATCCGTCGGACTTCTGCGGATGTCCGTCGGATGATCCGAATATTTGGCTCACTAACTTGCTGTGAGCGATCGGATTATCTGGTGGATTTATGCGGAAGTCCATCGGATTATCCGAACATTGGCTCACTGACTTGCTGTGAGCGATCGGATAATCCGATAGATTTCTGCGGATGTCTGTTGGATGATCCGATCAATGTCTCACTAACTTGCTGTGGGTGATCGGATTATCCGGCGGATATGTCCGGAAATCCGGCGGATTTTCTGCCTCTTTTGAATGACTATTTTACCATTTTATTTCTTTAACATTGTCATCCTAACAAAGTACGTACAAAGATTCCTAGACATTTACAGACTCAGGAAAAGAACAAGGAGAAGAACCGTCTTCTTTGTAGTCTCCAAGCTACTTCATAGTCTTTGGCATATCTGATAAATGAGAATTGCAGAGCTCAATGGTCTTTGATTAGCGTCATGGAATGGCGAAGCCTTTCTTCTATTCTTGCCTGTGAAAAGTACAAACTAAAGACGTACAAGGGTTATTGTGAACAATAATCAAAATCGATGTGCCAACAAATTTATATCCAACGAACAACTAGAAATCGTTGCACCCATTTCACGTCCTATAGCCAAACCTTATCCCGCAAATCTATGGGATTCTAACCAAACTTGGGAAAGATGCTTCTAACTTAAAATAACAAATGAACCAACTCAGACCAACCCGATAACATAAGTATAATAAAAGTCGTTTCATAGGATGACTACGCCGAACAATCATTCTCAACTATAACATAATCGATAAAATCAATCTAAATAATTCTTATAGTCCAAATTCAAAACCCATATGGCATATTCCATTAATCACAAGTAAATCTCAATAACCAATCGCATGTAGTAAATTCTATTTGTCTTTTTTCGTAATACATCAATCACAACATACTCCAAATTCTAATCTAACTCATACTTAATTTTCATTCGTTCAATTTACTCGTATAATCAAAATCAACTTAAAACCAATTGACAAGCCAAAGCAATTCTTATAGTCACCTATTAATTCAAATTTATAAACCCATTCCAACCAAATTATAGGTCGACTTAAAACTTCTCATAATCCATCAATTTTACCAATTCTAATCTATTAAATTAATTATAAGAAATTTTAACATTCACTAAGACAAGTTAAACTAATATCCATTCATGCATGCTCAGGGTTACTATTTAATCTATGTATATATATAGCTAGAATCCAACAAGATAATATAATTCAATAATTTAATATGCTACACAATCATCGCTGGTCCGGCCATAATATCCATGAATCAACATCTGTCAATCTTCGATTCACCTTAGTCCCATCAAATATTCGTGTAATTAGGAGAAAGATCCATTCACTAAATTCAATTTTTTTTAAACTAATGCTATCTTCCGAACTAGATATAAGAGCAACAATTCCACACCTAAGGCCAAATCAGCTATAGACTATTTTAGGTCGATGAGAAATAAAATTCTTAAATACATAGGATCATCCTGATCTGCTCCAAAGAAATTTCCAATTGTACCACCAAGTCTTTGTACCCAACTTTAAAAAATCATTCCAATTGATGCAAGCCACAAATCAATACACATTCCACATTGACTTTCAAACCAAACCATCCATTTTATAATTCTGAATTCTTATCCAATACTATCTTAATATGCAAAAGATTGTTCTTGTTTGTCCGAATCAATTCAACAAGTGATATTCAAAGTTGTATCTAACCAAGCATAACTCTAACTTAAGGCCTCATACTACCCATCCATTAATTGTAGACTTATCGATACCAATATTACTAATCAAGCATATACTCCTAGGTATAAATAATACACAATTTAGGGAACTATGCTACTTAGCACATAAACATTCTTTCTCCACCGGACAATCCTTACCACAGTGGCGCCAATGTCCACAAATAAAATTCACTTTCCAGCCAGTTATCAATCACTTGAAATCAAATTGTAACCGTTCGAATTGAACAATTTAACACGTTTCAATTTGCTGATGTTTAGGCACACTTCCTTCCTATCATGCAATGACGATACTCACAACTTACTATAATACCTCTACTGATATTCTATTGCTCATCCACCATTCAAATTATCCTTTTCCAATATCCTAAGTTACAATCGACTTAAATCATTTGATGTTGCACTTTGAAGTTATTGCTAATCAACAAAATATCCACATTAGAATTATAACATATATAGAGATGGTTAAAACTCTTGATCACGGAAGCAACTTAGAGTTGAAGAGAATCAATTAAGGGTCCATGGAAGTAAATAGCATTCTAATACTATTATGTCATGGCCCGGTTTCACAAAATCGAAAGTCGTCACTAAGGGTGATGTCGTACAAGTCTAAATTGTACTTGTACAAGACAAGAACAAACACAATGGATAAAACAATCTCAGAATTAATGTTTTTACAAAAAAATAAGCAACAAATTTGATGGACATAAGATATATAATAATGTTTCTCTTTATTTATAATTTATAGCGAAATTACAACGACTCATAGACCAAAAGAACAAATCGACTTACTAATAATGGACCTCATTACATTTGAAAGATGCCACATAGCTTACAATTCATGAAACTAATAAAATCAATAATGTTCCCTATATTGTGTCCTTTATAAATAAAAGAAAATAACATCTTCCAGAAGAAAAGTTTCAAGTTGCCAAACGAGCTCAAAAAGCCTTAGAACGTCCAAACGACACCCGCATATGTGGAGAGGGGGTCAGAACATTAGAGAATACACTAGTGAGCGGTCTCAACCCGACTCACCTAAACCAATACAATAATAATACGAGAACAAGTAAAATTATTATCTGGTCTTTTCTACTTTCCATAGAATGAATTAATATATATATATATATATATATATATATATATATATATATATATATATATTTTATATATATATATATATATATATATTGACAAAGTGAATCGTACCCAAGGACACCATCCTTCATTGCAAACAAATGTTAACATTCATTAAAAAAATGTGTTATCTGCCCGTTCTTGTAAACAAGTGTCAGCAAATATATATATATATATATATATATATATATATATATATATATATATATATATATATATATATATATATATATATATATATATATATATATTGACAAAGTGAATCGTACCCAAGTACACCATCCTTCATTGCAAACAAATGTTAACATTCATAATAAAAATGTGTTATGAGTCCATTTCTTTAAACAAGTGTTAGCGTTCATAATTATCACGCCCTAATATCAGAATACGAAGAATTGGGGTATAAATCGGCCTGCTATGCACTAAAGTATACGCTAGTATTCATAATAAGTATACCATTGTACCTAGACAATGTAATATGTACTACAATATCCGTCTTCAATTATCTCATCAAATATACTATGCTTCAATCACTCAACAAGTAGAAGAATATAACATATAAGATAAAACAGTAAGGCATCCCAGATACTCTATTAAAGTGATCATGAATCTAGCAATATAAAATGGAAAGCTAGCAAAGTATCAAATAATTCATGATCACATCGTCATCTGTAGTCTGAATATAGATATAATAATACTACCAAATAGTTAGAGAACAAACATCCAGAATACACGGACTAAACAGGTACCCGACAACAAATTGCCTAAAAAAACCAAAATTAAATCGAGCGTAGTGGAGAAAAAATGCACTCAAAATCTGTGGTGGCCGTCCTCCCTCTGAGTGCCATCTTATGGAAGAAATATATATCCTCCGGCTCTTCTACTAGATCTGTCCAAACAAAACCAGAGGGGTCAACCCTAATAACAAGTACCATAAAAAAACATGAAAGAACCAAAAAAACCAAACACCAAACAACCCTACAGCAAACAAGGACAATGGATGAACGACTATTCCTAAAAAAACTACGTCCCAAGACTACTAACATTTGATATAGTATAAGCACAAGTGATTTCATAGATGAGACAATCAAATCTATAACTTGCTATATTAGTATTTAGTTATCCCAAGAATGTAATATAATAATTCATCATTGTGCACCTCTTAAGCAGAATTGGTCAAACCGTAATAAGTGTACTCAGTAAAAGTCATCCTTAACCGTCAAAAGACGGTCACCAGGTTTGTGCTATAGATATAATATATCAGTTCTAGTGCCCTACAGGTCAGGCACTAGTTTTATACTATGGATATATCAAATACTATGCTCCATAAATATAAGAATATGCCACGATATAATGATCCTTTCCCTCCCAATGATATATATATATTTTTTAACTAATTATTAAGTCTACCATTTTCTGAGGAACCCGTGTCGTAGACAGATGATAATCAATCCTAGATTTCTTAGCATAGTACGGGTACACTGGGTGTGAATTCATATTGGTTTGCGAGTATTCTAACCTAGATTCATCTTGAGCATGGATGTGACATTTAATCCACAAATCCTATGCCTAATCCATTCTATGACAACAAACCAACTATGAGGTATCTACACAGGAAATAATAAAACATATACATATAACTAGAACATGAGAGAGCACCACAGTGCACAAGAAATCAAGAGCATCTCAGAGTGATAATAGGCCCAATACCTCATAGGGTATGCTTGTTATAATAAATAACACATATATATTATAACTAGGTCAAGAAAAATCAGACAACCAATCAATCTTAGATTCAACATCAACAATTCTTTGATCCACTGTATATCATGTATATCAAGTTGTAGATCCAACGGTTAATCCCATAGGTTTAGTAATTAATAAATCCTTCAAACACTATAGTAGGATGACGAGGATTTTACTGTTCGGTCAGCGGACGACGGTCATGGGTCGAGGGGGGTAGCGACCCTCGTATGGGTTATAGGGTTAAGACCCCAAAAGTTAGATAACTTTCGGATACTGGGGCGAAGGGACAACAGGTAGGCACTAGGAAAAATGTCTCGGGAAGGCTAAATACCCACACGATGAGATGATACACAAACCATGATTTATCTTGAACAAATAGAAGAAAAATAGACTTTATAGTATACTATCCAATATACTTCTATGTACACAAAATAATCTACAAACTTAATTGATACAAAATGGGTCTAACAGTATATTGGACAATATATGATCTAATATAGTGTTTTACGCACAGAGCAGTATGCAGAATTGCTGGATTGAATTGATCCCTAATATTATACTGGAAATATACTGTCTAACCTACTGCCTATATGATATCGTGAAGGTAAGGCTTAGGCTGGGGTTTTTGAGGTCCAAATTTGATTGTAGCTTCTCTAAACTATTCTTAACATGTAGGGGATGCTAAAATAGGGTACCTACAACAACTAGAAGACTCGGTTTTTGCTAAATACTTTATTTTAGCTAAATACTTGAATCTAGGCTACAAACACAAGAATTTTAAGCTTAACCACAAAAAAATTCTATGTGTAACACAATGCATTCATTACGAATTAAAGGAAGACACTAAAAATAGCTACAAAACATAGCAACAATAATTTAGAAGAGTAATTCATTTAAAAGTCTATTTAATTCACTTGTTAAGAGATGTACTTGACTTTATATCAAAGCTCGTATCTTTCGGGATGGGTCCAGAGACCACAATCATATCCTCAAGGCTGCTTGTAAGCTCTAAGACTAAGAAGAAGAGAGGAAGAAGAAAGATACGATGAGAAGAAATGAAAGACTTAAGGGCTCGTTTGGATCGAGTTTTTTTTATTCCTAGGAATAGGTTTTCAATTCCTTTCCCATGGGAAAGGAATTCAACATTCCCATAACCATGTTTGGTTAGCTTGGGAATAAGTAGTTCAAAATTTTAAAAAATTTCATCTCCATGTTTGGTTTACAAAGGGATAGAAATATTAATTTATTTAGTTTTCCTTTAATACCCTTTCATTAATTTCATGATGATTTACATGTTTGGGATAGAAGATGAAAATTTGAAAATAAAAAGAGGATATAACCGTCCAAACAAAATAGCAAACATTATTTCTAGGAAAGCAAATCTATTCCCAAGGGGAGCTTGGGAATAGCTTTCCCAAGTCAATGGGAATAGGTTTCCCCCCTAAGCCCCTCCTATTCTCTCCTTATTCCCAATCCTAAACATACCAAACATGGGTAAGGAATCCAAAACCCATTCCCAAGCCACAAAAAGTTGAACCAAACGTCCCCTAAGAGAGAGAATGGGAGAAAGAGAGAAATATAAATAAGAGAGAGAGAAAGAAAGAGTAAGAGAGAGAGAGAGACAGATGACTTACAACCATTGATAGGCTGCCAAGTCACTAATCTCAGCCCCTCATCCAATCAAAGTCCTCCAAACAAAACCAAATAATCAATAGGTATAACTTGCCAAGTTAGCAAGCTGACTATGTAAAATATTATGTACGCACTATATTGGGTAGTATACTATCCAGTATACAGTTGGCACAAACAATCCTAATTTTTGTGGATTTTAGGGTATCCAGTCTACGCACGGGTCTTAGTACGGGTCTAAGGCAATGCCCATAGTCTATCTAGAAATCTAGGATAGTTTCCCATATAATTTTAACTTCTCAAAAATCAAAATCTAAATTAGTTACATAAGTCATTTAACCAATTTTAGACATGTCGATTACCTGATGGGCGATATGTTCGTATGGCTCTCAAACTCTTACATGAAATCAATAACCAGGATACATGGACCCAATATCAAATATGTGTATTAGCAATACATATGAAAATATGAAAAAGGGGATCTAAATCCAACAAGAACATTTATAAAGGCTACTATACATTCAACAAGTATAATAAAGGAATACATACTGAAGAAAGCAATATATATATATATATATATATATATATATATATATATATATATATATTTTATATATATATATATATATATATATATATATATATATATATATATATATATATCTATATTATATATATATATATATATATATATATATATATATATATATATATATATATGTTATATATATATATGTTATTTTTTTTATATATATGTTATATATATATATATATATATATATATATATATATATATATTATATAAAAAAAATATATTATATATTATATATTATATATATTATATTTATTTTTTATTTTTTAAATATATACATACTGACGAAAGTAATATACATATATATATATATATATATATATATATATATATATATATATATATATATATATCGTCCACTATCTTCATTATAGCAACTGATGCCCTGAGCAGGAACCTTAACAACATGATCAGCACCCCTAACTTCCAGCACTATCACACATCCAGCGGATGCCCTACCATTACCCACCTGGCCTTCGCCGATGATATTCTTATCTTCTCTTTCGGGGATGTTGGATCGATGGAAGTCGTTCATAACACCCTGCAGAGGTACGCTAGATGTTCAGGCCAAAAGATCAATCATTCCAAAAGCGTCATCTACACCCATCACAGCATCAAAATTGAGAATGCTGCCAGACTATCCAACCTAACATCCTTCACGGTGGTGCACCCTCCTTTCAACTATCTTGGTTGCCCCCTGGTGTATGGGAAATCCAATGCCAGCATCTATGAGAACTTGATCACCAGAATCAGGAACAAAATCGAGGGATGGCATAATGCCACCTTGTCCCCAGGCGGCAAGATGATTCTCATCAAATATGTTCTCAATTCCGTCCCCATCGTGCTCCCCGACTCGGAAGGTCCTCGAATCGATTGAGCAGATCTTCTGTAATTTCTTCTGGGGGCACAACAAAGGGATAGACAAACACCACTGGGCCAGCTGGGATACCATGGCTAAACCTACTGGGAACGGGGGGCTAGCATTCACCAAACTCAATCACATCATCAAAGCTTTTTCGATGAAATTGTGGTAGAAACTTCGCACGAGCAAAAACCTATGGACCAACTTCATGAAGGCTAGGTACTTCAAACACATCTACCCAGCGATGGCCAGAGCCAACAGCAGATCCTCCGCGGCTTGGCGTCGTATTCTGAGTGGCCACAAATTGGCCGAGCCAGCGATAAGACACCATCTGGACGATGGCGAGACGACTCCATTCCTGGAGAGATGGAACGATGACAACCTTATCCCGAACATTGCTGTATCCCCCAGTAAAAGTAGGATCAAAGACCTGTGGAACCCCACTATCAACGACTGGAACTGGGATCAGATTCGCACATGGTCCGGGAACGAGACGGTGGACAGCATCCGTCAGCACGGTCTTAACCTCGGGACCGACGCCGACGAGCTGAGGTGGTCGATGGAGGCTTCTGGAACATTCTCTGTGAGGTCGGCACGACTCGCAATCCAAGAGCCTGGATAGCCGCAGCATCCCATTGCGCGCTATTGTCATTCTTGTATACCCAAGAAGTGGTACTTCCTCATGTGGAGTGTCATTAGAAAGAAACTGCCGACCGATGAGATCCTTAACTCCATCGGCATTAGCTTAGCGTCAGCTTGTAATTGCTATACTGACCGTCAGATGGAGACAATAGACCATATCTTCAGGGAGGGGAGTCTCGCACGCAGACTCTGGAGAATCCTCAACCACTACTATAACATTGATCCAGGAGGTGGTCGCTTTCACGATATGCTAGCCAACTGGGGTTCCGCTTCCCACGGCCACTAGATCGTAGCGGCGGCCGTTACATGGGTGATTTAGAAGAATCGCGACAAAGCGAGATACGAGGGTCACCAATACTCGATCGATCAGCTCATCCTAGAAGTTCTTCAGCAATGTTACAAACGGGGCACCCTCTGCTCCCACAGTCCTCATACATTCTGGAACCCGAGCCCCACTTAGTTGCGGTGGGCCCGACCGCCTTTCTCCCTCCCCTTTCCTTTTTGGTGGTATACTTATATAGGCTTCTTTTGCCTTGTATACGTGTCAGGCTTCCGTATTTTGAGCCTTGATTAATAAAATAAGGGGATTTTCTTTATATATATATATATATATATATATATATATATATATATATAAAGTTCTCTGAGTGAGTAGAGAGGAGCTCCCCAGGCGCGTCCCTGATCGATTCTCCGGCTAGAAACGTCGTCTGCTGGCCACCCTACAGCGGGTGGTCCTTCCTCAGGGAGGTTTGGCACCGCGGATCGAGTGTCTTTGACAGACTTCTCCGGTGGGATCTCCTTGCTTTCCCGACGTGCTCCTACTTCTTACCAGCTCTAGTTTGGTATTTTTTGTCTTCGTCCGGTCGTTCCCTCCCCGGTGGATCTTCACCCGGTCCTCTCTGACATGGATGGGTCCCCCTCCGGGACACGGTGTAACCACCACTTTTATAAAATGAGGGTAACTTTGAACTTTTATAAAATTGATTATTTAATAATAGATTTAAATCATGTTATTGATTTATTGGTAAATTTTAATTTTTTTAATAATATTTAAATTGATGTATTGTGATTTTGGTCATTTTTCATATTTTAATATTTTGGAGAATTTTTATATTTTAATATTGATTTTATGGGATTTGTTAAGTCGGGTTCGATTTTTATCTCGTTCCGACTTGTGTTAGTGACCCGGGTAGTGTAGACTCTGGTCGGGACTCCAAGATTAGTTAGGCATGGCCCACAAACCCTACTAATTAAGTTAGTGTCATTAGACTAATCCTACTTGCTTAGAATGTTTAAATTAGAGACTTAAACTTGACCTTTTTGACCACAAACCTTGTCATAACTTAAGTTGACCCAAAGGAGACTTGTAGGGGCATCTTGGACATTTCACATTGGCCCATTAGGGCATATATGGCTATCCACCTATAGGACAAGAGGTGTCCCTCTCTTTTATTTCACACTTGCCTCTTTTTTTTCCAAATTTGTTATTCCCTAAACTTGAGAGCTTCCCTCTTCATTTTGATCTCCAAATCCCTCCATTCTTCTTCCAATCTTCCATCATTTCTTCTCATTCAACCAAGGAGGAGGTGCTAGCAAGGATTGGGAGCAAAGAGCAAGGAGGATGTCCATTTTGGAGGACCTTTCGTGTCAAAACCATTTCCTTTGAGTGTATCATTGGGATCCACTTACAATCGGTATAACCATCTCTCTATTTCAATTTCCCTTGCATTTTAGTTAGATTTGAATCCATAGGATCACCCCCATGCATGTACAACTATTAGATTTTAATTTGAGGCTCTTTGGAGTCCTCTTTAGGAAGTTTGAATAGGTTTGGTGTCCTACTTGTGGAGTTTCCAATATAGGACACCCCATGTGTTTGTGTTTATGCAAATAGGCTATTTTGTGGTTTAATTTCAGTTTTAGGATGGTTAGAGAGTGGATTGATCTTAGTTAGGATGGTTAGAATGAGTTTTATTTGGATAGCTATGTTGGTATCCAAGTATCTTGGCCTACATGTGTTTCTTTTGTCCAAAATAACCCAAATTCGTCCTAATTTTTATCCACATTTTTAGTAGCCAGAGCAATTTAAAAATGCCATAACTTTTAGCTCAGAACTCCGATTAATCTCCCATTTTTTTAAAAGAACTGTATCGAAGTTAGCTTTCCAAATATATATATTTTAATAGGACAAATTCGTTCCAGAACTTTCTGTAAAACGGTTTGAGTGTCAGCTGTCCGAAAGATGAACGCATTTTGGTGTTTTCGTGATTCCGGGAGCTTCCGGACACGAAAATATGATACGTTTGAAGTTTCGAAAATCTAATACGAAGGGCTACAACATACTTTAATCCTAAAATTTTGTGAAGGTCCAATTGGTACAGTATTGATTTTAAGTAGAAGAATGACTATACGACATAGGCATTTTGTGTACCCTATGAGCCTATGTAGTATGGATATCATATGAATGTAGATTTCATAGGTTGTCAAGATATGTATGATATAGTACATATATATATATATTATTGTTAGGTAATATATGTTAGTATAGTGTGTGTGTTTGAATGAGATAAGGATGTGTGTGGTTAGTAGAGAGAAGTGAGATTGATAGAGGATATGTGCTAGTGTGTGTTTGATATTGTATAGATGGTAGTGTAGTGTATGTGTTGTGAAGGTGAGAGATTTGTGTTTTGGTTGAGTGGTAGTGTGTTTGTATATAGATGTGTGTGGGTGTGTTAGAAGAGAGGGGAGTGGATTTGGTATATATGTTTGTGTGTGTGTTAGTATTAGAGTGGAGAGAAATTTAGATGTTGTATGTATGGATATGTTAGTATGTTAGTGGTTATGTTAGAATCTATGTAGAGGTTAGAGATATCTTAGAAGTTAGATAGTGATATCTTGTATAAGTTAGATAGTTAGTTGTGTTAGTATATGTTATTGTTAGTTAGAGATGACAAATGTTAGTTGGTTAGAGTTAGAGATGGATATATATACATATATGTTATGGTTAGATATTAGTTAGTGGATGTTAGTTATGTTAGGTTTCTAAGTTAGAATAGATGGTTAGAAGTTATATGTTAGAGTTGGTTAGTATCTTGTATTAAAGATATAAGTTAGGATATAGAGTGATATCTTGATATACCATAATGGTATCTTAGGATATTTTGGGCATTTGCATAGTACCTTAAGGTAATGTATTTACCTACAAGGTAAAGGGGACTTACCTACAAGGTAGAGGGGGTTTACTTTATACTAAGGTATTAGATACTAAGGTATTGTCTATCTAATATTTTAGGGTGGATGGTTAGAGGCTAGATATTTAAAGTATTAGTATTAGAGGTTAAGGTATTTGTTTTCAATCAAGGTAATGGTTTACTTTACCTTAAGGTAATGGGTTTACCTTATTACAAGATAAGGTATTGGGTTTACCTAGGTAACTAAGGTTAGATATCTAAGTTATTGGTTAGCTAGTAGCTTAGGATAGATATTAGATATCTAAGATTGGTATCTTGCTAGTTAAGGTATTTATACCTAGACTAAGGTATTGGGTTTTCAACTAAGGTATTGGTATTAGGATATCAATAGGACTAAGGTATATAGTATCTTGGGGTAAGATATAGGTTGGTATCTTACTAGTATCTAGTTTCTACGTTAGTGTCCTAGGATGTAGATGAGTGGGTATCCTAAGATACAAATCAGTATCTTAGAGTGTAAATTAGTAGACTAAGGTAATGTCTAAGGTATTGACAAGGTAATGGGGATTACCTATAGTCTAAGGGTAAGGTATTAGTAGGATATTGAGATAGACGGTTAGATACTAGTCTAAACTATTAGTAGGATCTATTAGCCTAGGTTAGTGAGTTATCTACTAACCTAAGGTAATATATTACTAAGGTAAGGGTATTATCTAATATCTAAGGTATTGAGTTATCTTTGTAGGTAATGGTTAGACTTGGGTTATCTTGGTAGGTAATAGTTAGACTTGGGTTATCTTGGTAGGTAATGGTTAGAAGTGGATTATCTTGGTAGGTAATGGTTAGAAGTCGGTTAACTTGGTAGGTAATGGTTAGAAGTGGGTTATCTGGATAGGTAATGGTTAGAAGTGGGTTATCTTGGTAGGTAATGGTTAGAAGTGGATTATCTTGGTAGTTAATGGTTAGAAATGAGTTATGTTGGTAGGTAAAGGTTAGAAATATGATACATGACTTAGATTTTACCCTATTTGACTAAGGTTGACGGCTTTGACTCAAAGTCAACTGCAAGTCAACATTGGACCAAGATTGGACTAGGAGTTGACCAGTTGACCAAAAGTCAACTGTGAGTCAACCATTAGCCAGTTTGACCTATATTGGATTAAAAGTTGACCAGAGATGACCAGTTGACCAAAAGTTAACTGTATGTCAACCATTGACATAGTATGATCTAGATTGACTTGGTTTGACCTTATTTGACCTAGTTTGACTTTGTTAGACCTAGTATGACTTAGTATGACTTAGATTTACTTAGATTGACTTAGCATGACCTAGTTTGATCTATTTTGATTTAGTTTGACTTAGTTGACTTGGTGTTACTTAGTTTGACTTGGTGTTACTTAGCATATACTACAAATCATGTCATACACTATTAAACACTAATATATATATATATATATATATATATATATTTTTTTTTTTTTCGATAAAAGAAAATTTTATTGATAATAAGAAAGCTCAGAAAGAGCATTACAAGAAGAGACAGAGCCGAGAAACACAAAACTCGCTCTGGTAAGCATGTTAGCAGAAATTAAAAGCTGTTAAAGTAAAACGGATTGATCGGGTGTAGGCGCTCGGCCCTAGTTTTTTTTTTTCTCTGGCGGTGGAATTCAAAATTTGAAAGGAGATTCAAATTTTAAAACCACAGACGCGCGTCGCGAGAGGGATGACGCTTGTCCAGAAGGGGGGAGTGTGGGCGCGGGGCCCAATGGTGGGGGCGCGGGGCCCCAGGTGATGGACGCGGGGCCCAA
This sequence comes from Iris pallida, assembly GCA_029216955.1. Taxonomy (NCBI): domain Eukaryota; kingdom Viridiplantae; phylum Streptophyta; class Magnoliopsida; order Asparagales; family Iridaceae; genus Iris; species Iris pallida. The sequence continues at coordinate 24,320,496 of JANAVB010012198.1, forward strand.
GGGCCAGCTGCGGAGCACTGAGCGGGCGGCGCGAGGGGCCGCGAGCCCCCCGCCGGCGAGACGCACGGGGCGGGAGGTGGGGGCGGAGTGGCCTGGCGCGGAGGCTGAACAGCCGGAGGATCAGCCCAGGCGGCGAGACAGGGGATGAGAGTGGCGCGACTCCAGAGTGAGGGCGCGGGGCGTGGCCTCCGGGCGGAGCCAGCCCAGTGGGGGTCTGGTCGGGGAGACGCCCGTTCCCCACCCCCCGGGAGGGGGAGTGGGCCGAGGGGCTGGGGAGGGAGACTGCGAGGGGGAGGCCGGAGGGGGCGGGCTCCGGCGAGGGGGTGGCCGAGGGACGGGGGAGAGGGAGGGGGGGAGGCCGGAGGGGACGGGTCGGACGACGCGTCGCCACCGGAGGGTGAGGCGACCCGAGACTCCAGCCTGGAGGGAGCTGGGCGGGTCAAAACTCTGGGGAAGGGGGAGGAACAGAGGAGCGGGGAGGGAGGGAGGGAGGGAGGAGGTGGGGAGGGATCGGGGGGCTCGGCCTCCACGCCGAGCCGCTCAACGGATGGGACCGCCCGACCGGAGGCGGGAAGACCTCCGGAAGCCGTAGAGGTGGGGGTCTCGAAGCGGGGGAGACGGGCCGGAAAGAGGGACTGGGGCAGAAACGGGAGGAGGGGCGGTCAGCGGGCACGGGGAGAGGGCCGACTGGCCGGAGAGGGCGGAGGGCCGCGGAGAGGGCGCGTCCGGGGGAGTCGCGTCCAACTGAGAGAGGACGGAGGTGGGCCACGAGGGAGCGGCCGGGAAAGTGGACGCGATGCCCGATGCGGAGGCCGGAGAGGGGGAGGAGGGGCCTGCAGGGAGGGACGGCTCCGTCGGACGACCGTCCAGCTCGGAGGACGAGGCCGGCCGAGTCCGGGCGGGGGAGACTCTCGAGGTGGGAGGAGCCGACGACAGCGGAGGAAGGGCAGAAGCGGTGGGAGGAGAAGCCGGGCTGCGAGCCACAGGGGGGAGGGTCGGGCTGCAGAGGGCGACGGGGACGTCGAGAACGGCGAGAACGGCGACGTCGCCGGCGGGGAAGAGAGTGGGGGAGAAGAGGAGGGGGAAGCCCGAGCGTCGAAAAGGAGTGTCCCGCCGAGAATACGGGGGCTAGCCGGTTGGAGCAGCGGCTGAGAGGGCGGGGGGGAGGGGGCGCGGTCATCCCGAGGAGGCCGACCGGCCACACGCTCCAGCCCAACAAGAGGAGCGGGGGAGGAGGAGTGGCGAGCAAAGGTGGCTGCGCTCCCCGAGAAGGGTGGCCGGAGAAGTGGCCAAGCCCAAGCCCGAGCTGGGGGACTCCCCAGGAGGGAGAAGCCCAGAGCCAGAGCCAGTCGGCCATATAATATATATATATATATATATATATATATATATATATATATATATATATATATATATATATATATATATCCTCTATCGTCCACTGTCTTCATTATAAAAACTGATGCCTTGAGCAGTAACCTTAACAACATAATCAGCACCCCTAACTTCCAGCACTATCACACATCCAGCGGATGCCCTACCATCACCCACCTGGCCTTCTCCGACGATATTCTCATCTTCTCTTTCGGGGATATTGGATCGATGGAAGTCATTTATAACACCCGGTAGAGGTACGCTAGATGTTCAGGCCAGAAGATCAATCATTCCAAAAGCGTCATCTATGCCCATCACAGTATCAAAATTGAAAATGCTGCCAGACTATCCAACCTAACATCCTTCACGGTGGCACACCCTCCTTTCAACTATCTTGGTTGCCCCCTGGTGTATGGGAAATCCAATGCTAGCATCTATGAGAACTTGATCACCAGAATCAGGAACAAAATCGAGGGATGGCATAATGCCACCTTGTCCCCAGGCGACAAGATGATTCTCATCAAACATGTACTCAATTCCGTCCCCATCCACACCCTGGCGGCGTGCTCCCCGACTCGAAAGGTCCTCGAGTCGATTGAGCAGATCTTCTGTAATTTCTTCTTGGGACACAACAAAGGGATAGACAAACACCACTGGGCCAGCTGGGATACCATGGCTAAACCTACTGTGAACGGGGGGCTAGAATTCACCAAACTCAATCACATCGTCAAAGCTTTTTCGATAAAATTGTGGTGGAAACTTCGCACGTGCAAAAACCTATGGACCAAGTTCATGAAGGCCAGGTAATTCAAACACATCCACCCAGCGATGGCCAGAGCCAACAGCAGATCCTCCGCAGCTTGGCGTCGTATTCTGAGTGGCCACAAATTGGCCGAGCCAGCGATAATACACCATCTGGGCGATGGCGAGGCGACTCCATTCCTGGAGAGATGGATCGGTGACAGCCTTATCCCGAACATTGCAGTATCCCCGAGTAACAGTAGGATCAGAGACCTGTGGAACCCCACTATCAACGACTGGAACTGGGATCAGATTCGTACATGGTCCGGAAACGAGACGGTGGACAGCATCCGTCAGCATGGTCTTAACCTCAGGACCGACGCCGACGAGTTGAGGTGGTCGCTGGAGGCTTCCGTGGCATTCTCTGTGAGGTCGGCACGACTCGCAATCCAAGAGCCTGGACAGCCGCAGCATCCTATTGCGTACTATTGGCATTCTTGCATACCCAAGAAGTGGTACTTCCTCATGTGGAGAGTCATTAGAAAGAAACTGCCGACCGATGAGATCCTTAACTCCATCGATATTAGCTTAGCGTCAGCTTGTAATTGCTGTACTGACCGTCAGATGGAGACAATAGACCACATCTTCAGGGAGGGAAGTCTCGCAGGCAGACTCTGGAGAATCCTCAACCACTACTATAACATTGATCCAGGAGGCGGTCGCTTTCACGATCTGCTGGCCAACTGGGGTTACGCTTTCTACGGCTACCAGATCGTAGCAGCGGCCGCTATATGGGTGATTTGGAAGAATCGCGACAAAGCGAGATACGAGGGTCACCAATACTTGACCGATCAGCTCACCCTGGAAGTTCTTCGGCAATGTCGCAAACGGGGCACCCTCTGCTACCACAGTCCTCGTACATTTTGGAACCCGAGGCCCGGCCGCCTTTCTCCATCCCCTTTCTTTTTTGGTGGTATACTTGTATAGGCTTCTTTTGCCTTGTATACGTGTCAGGCTTCCGCATTTTGAGCCTTGATTAATAAAATGAGGGGATTTTCTTAATATCTATATATATATATATATATATATATATATATATATATATATATAAAGTTCTCTGAGTGAGGAGAGAGGAGCTCCCCAGGCGCGTCCCTGATCGACTCTCCGGCTAGAAACGTCGGCTGCTGGCAACCCTACAGCGGGTGGTCCTTCCTCAGGGAGGTTTGGCATCGCGGATCGAGTGTCTTTGACAGACTTCTACGGTGGGATCTTCTTGCTTTTCCGACGTGCTCCTACTTCCTACCAGCTCTGGTTTGGTATTTTTTGTCTTCGTCCGGTCGTTCCCTCCCCGGTGAATCTTCACCCGGTCCTCTCCGACATGGATGGGTCCCCCTCCGGGACGCGGTGTAACCACCACTTTTCTAAAATGAGGGTAACTTTGAACTTTTACAAAATTGATTATTTAATAATAGGTTTAAATCATGTTATTAATTTATTGGTAAATTTTAATTTTTTAATAATATTTAAATTGATGTATTGTGATTTTGGTCATTTTTCATATTATAATATTTTGGGGAATTTTATATTTTAATATTGATTTTATGGGATTTGTTAAGTCGGGTTCAATTTTTATCTCGTTCTGACTTGTGTTAGTGACCCGGATAGCGTAGACTCTAGTCGGGACCCCAAGATTAGTTAGACATGGCCCGCAAACCCTACTAATTAAGTTAGTGTCATTAGACTAATCCCACTTGCTTAGAATGTTTAAATTAGAGACTTAAACTAGACATTTTTGAACACAAACCTTGTCATGACTTAAGTTGACCCAAAGGAGACTTGTAGGGGCATCTTGGACATTTCACATAGGCCCGTTAGGGCATGTATGGCTAGCCACCTATAGGGCAAGAGGTGTCCCTCTCTTTTATTTCATACTTGCCTCTCTTTTTTTTCTAAATTTGTTCTTTTCTAAACTTGAGAGCTTCCCTCTTCATTTTGATCTCCAAATCCCTCAATTCTTCTTCCAATTTTCTATTATTTCTTCTCGTTCAACCAAGGAGGAGGTGCTTGCAAGGATTGGGAGTAAGGAGCAAGGGGGTGTCCATTTTGGAGGAGCTTTCGTGTCAGAACCTTTTCCTTTTAGTGTAACATTGGGATCCCACTTCCAATAGGTATAACCATCTCTCTATTTCAATTTTCCTTGCATTTTAGTTAGATTTGAATCCATAGGATCCACCCCCATGCATGTACAACCATTAGATTTTAATTTGAGGCTCTTTGGAGTCCTCTTTAGGAAGTTTGAATAGGTTTGGTGTCCTACTTGTGGAGTTTCCAATATGGGACACCCCATGTATTTGTGTTTATGCAAATAGGCTATTTTGTGGTTTAATTTCAGTTTTAGGATGGTTAGAGAGTGGATTGATCTTAGTTAGGATGGTTAGAATGAGTTTTATTTGGATAGCTATGTTGGTATCCAAGTATCTTGGCCTATATGTGTTTCTTTTGTCCAAAATAACCCAAATTCGTCATAATTTTTATCCACGTTTTTAGTAGCCAGAGCAACATAGAAATGCCATCACTTTTAGCTCAGAACTCCGATTAATCTCCCGTTTTTTTAAAAGAACTGTATCGAAGTTAGCTTTCCAAATATATATTTTAATAGGCCAAATTCGTTTCAGAACTTTCTGTAAAACGGTTTGAGTGTCAGCTGTCCGAATGATGAACGCGTTTTGGTGTTTTCGTGATTCCGGGAGCTTCCAGACACGAAAATGCGATACGTTTGAAGTTTCGAAAAGCTACTACGAAGTGCTACAACATACTTTAATCCTAAAATTTTGTGAAGGTCCAATTGGTACAGTATTGATTTTAATTTGAAGAGTGACTATACGACATAGACATTTTGTGTACCCTATGAGCCTATGTAGTGTGGATATCATATGAATGTAGGTTTCATATGTTGTCAAGAATATGTATGATATAGTACATATATATATATATATATTATTGTTAGGTAATATATGTTAGTATAGTGTGTGTATTTGAATGAGATGAGGATGTGTGTGGTTAGTAGAGAGAAGTGAGATTGATAGAGGATATGTGCTAGTGTGTGTTTGATGTTGTATAAATGGTAGTGTAGTGTGTGTGTTGTGAAGGTGAGGGAGTTGGAAGGATCATGCCATCCTATTTGACTTGTGGCTAGTATGGTTTGTAGAGTGATTTGTGTTTTGGTTGAGTGGTAGTGTGTTTGTATATAGATTTGTGTGGGTGTGTTGGGGGTGGATTTGGTATATATGCTTGTGTGTGTGTTAGTATTAGAGTGGAGAGAAATTTAGATGTTGTATGCATGGATATATTAGTATGTTAGTGGTTATGTTAGAATCAATGTAGTGATTAGAGATATCTGTAGGAACGAAATCGTAAAGCAGAATACTCTAAAGGGGGGGGTGAATAGAGTAGGCAGCGGAATATTGCTAATTAAAAGCTTGTTAGCAGTTAGATCACAGATATAATAATAATCACAAAAAATAAATGACGGAATTTAAAAGTGATCAGAAGGCAAACGCAAACACCGAGATTTATACTGGTTTCCATCTTGTGAGGACTAGTCCAGTCGGAAGAACTCTGGCTTCCAGTTGAATCCACTATTGGAATATCCCGCAAGTTTTTATACGAAGTCCTTGCAACTTCTACAGACGCGAGCTTTGATACGAAAAACTCGTCCAACTTCAATTGTGAAGAGTTGAATCTTCTATCAAGCCTCTAATTACAATCACTCTGAAACTTCTAGACCGTACCGCACTGACAAATCGACTAGAGGATTGTAACTGGCTTGGGATTTGAAAGTGAAAGCTTTTTAAGAACTCTTTGGAAGACTGAATGCTTTAGGAAGAGAAGATTGAAAGTGAATTGGTGTGTTAAAATGATCGAAATGCTTCTCTATTTATAGCTTTTCCAAAGATAGAACACTGACAGAATTCGGACAGAATTCGGACAGAACTCTTTGTAACAACCCGTAACTGAAGGATGACCAAGTTCAAAAACCCAACGTTCACTAACGTTCCAAATGGCCGAACTCTGGCCGAACTCTGGCCGAACTCGGGCCGAGTTCTCCTGAGGTTCTGCCAGTTCATTATTTTGGAGAACATAAATTTTGGCTTTTTGAACAATCCTTCAAAGGCTTTTTGTAATAAGAATATTTTTCAAAAACATGGGTCATTTGTAAAAGAATATGATGGTTTTGAAAACATTTTCGGAGAGCCTATTTGCCAGTACGACTCGGAGTACAAAGTATTCCTAGACTCAAATAAAATGAAAAATTACATTGCTTAGCAGGAAGTACATCCGGAGAGGCAAACGGCTTCAGTCTTGAACATTGTTGATAACCATTGTTGAGCAGTGTCCAAAACGTCGTAGGTGAACATCTGAGTTGACTATATCGAGACAAAGTTTGATCAATTATTAAAATCAGGTTTAACCATGACCAATGGGCCAACAATCTTCCCCATTTTGATAATTAACAAACCTTGCCGATATAACATCTAAGCTTGGAATCAAATCAAAATAGTAAAAGAAAATTGTGCATAACCTATATTTCACAAACATGTTAGATCCTTATTTCTCCTCCGTTGTCACTTAGCAAAATTATTGCAAAAGAGAAAGCTCCCCCGCAATCAATGCATTAGTAACAAACAGTGAAGAAACACATAAAAAAAATAATCATGACAGATGGTAGAAACAGTAAGAAAAATAGAATAACAACACATGCATGTATTTGTCTCAGGCAGTATTAAAGAATGAAGCGACATAAATAGATAGTGCTACGATAAACTGAAACAAATAGAATGCTGAAAAATAGACTAAGATGCCAAAACTAAGGCATAATAAAAAACAACCATGTCCATGAAACTGATAATAACTAAAAAGAGTACTGATAAAAATCTTGGAATGTCGGAGCATTTCCAAGTAAACATAAGACAAAAAATAACAGTCTCAATAATCTAACATCTCAAAACTCATCATCATCATCATCATCAACTGCAGCACCACCATGTCCAGAAGGACCAGCTCTAGAAGTACCAGCACCAAAAGTACGAGGAGTGGCGCCAGCGGTACGATACCAATCATATACGTTCCCTGGCTGGAACAGAGTTTGTACCGCCTCATCGTCAATGCGGTAGCCAGAAACAGAAGGGTCTCGAGGCAGAGAGCTAGCAGAATGTCCCGTCTGCGCAAACCTCAGATCGGCGAAGGAGTTGGCAATCGCCTGGAACCGAGTCACATCACGAAACTCGTGTTCCCTAGAGGTCTCAACATAAAAAGACTGCAGATCTGATAAGTGCTGATGGATACCCTCAAAAGTCATAGGGTAGGAATGAGGAGGAACATGTGTTGTGGGATCAGTGGGTGTAGGTGCAGGAGGAGTAGGTACAGTGGGTGGAGGAGCATATGCAATACTGCGACGAGAGAGTTTGAGAAACTTGGGCTCGGGGTCGACAGCACAAGTAGATAAATCAATGTCAAATCTCTGAAAAATACGAGGAATGAGCATCGCATAAGATAGATTGCGGTCTCTCCCGCGACATCTACCCATCATCTGAATAATAGTCTTAGGGACAGAAAAAGGAATCCCCTTAAGAATATGATAAAGAGCAGAATGCTCAAGTGTAGTGACATCATCTTTTGAAGTAGATTTAGGAAGTAAGGTGGAATAGATGATGCGATGTAATTCGTAGTTAAACAAGTTCAAGTTATTGGCCTTGAACTTTCCAGAAAAAATGCGTGCGGGCGCACAAAGTTCATTCTTGAAAGTAATGAGTGTCGTGCCATCGTGGAAATCAAAATCAGTGATGTCTACCAAGGATTTCCGCTAACGTGTCATCTGTGAATTCGATGTCAATTCCTCCGACATGTGTCCTCGCTGTAAAAGTGTCTAACACGAAATTACAGTAGAATAATCAAATGGAATTAGTGGCAATGGGGAATTGTAAGGTGGCAAAATATTGTAACCCTAATGCCTCAAAATAAGGACGGTGATCCGGAAAGATAGTCCACTTGATCGGTGATCCGGTGCAAATAGTACGCATGTTAAAATCAGCGTACCACAATAACGCTTGATCGGAAGTTTTAAAATGAAACTCATCCAACGCACCATCGTTCGATTGGACCGGAGAAAAGTGGCAATCCGTATGTGGATTTGAAGACGATGCCTCTTCACTGGCATTAGTCTTCTTTCGCTTGAAGGGATTGAACTTAGGCATTCTTTCCCAAAATTTTCTTCAAACCCTAAGTATTGAAAAGTGATGGAAGAAGGGGTTATACCTTCCAAGAATCGGATATGTTGTAGAGGATGACGATCTCCGCACGAATCCAAAGTTTTGGAGAGAAACACCACAAGAATTGGGAGAACAAAGAGGGAGCAGAACTAGGGTTTCGGAGGGACGGAGCTGCTGTTGAGAGGATGTTTGGGAGTATGAAGAAGAAAGAGGCCTCGGGTAGGTGTTGTTATATATAAACACCCAGCCGAACTCTGGCCGAATTCGGACCGAACTCGGGCCGAATTCGCCTAGGGTTGTCTGGCTATATATATATATAAAATCCAAATGAGACCACATTCTTTTTTATTAATTCGTTTCAAATGCTTAATTCAAAGTTTAGTAATTTTAAATCTCAAAATAATATAATTAATATTATTTTATAAATTAATATTCTTTACTCAGTATCTGTCTCAGATTAGCTGTAGGAGTACTATCCCAGCTAACGAAGGTTCACCGGGGAACTTTTAAGTACCGCTTCGCTTCGACCGTAGTCGTGGTGACAGATAGACTCTTTTTAGGCTTGTCTCGAAAACAGTTTATGAGTATCGAATAAGTAATTAATAAAACAAAATTAATTAATATTATTGATATCTAAAATTCCTAATTCTCGACGTAAATAGTTGAAACGATCTTTCGCTAATAGTTTTGTGTATATGTCAGCTAATTGATTCTGTGTGTCTATGTATACAAGGTCTATATCTCCATTTTATTGATGACCTCTAAGAAAATGATGTCGAATCTCGATATGTTTAATACGAGAATGACATACAGGATTCTTAGTCAAATTAATAGAACTAGTGTTATCACAGAAAATGGGTATATATGTAAAATGCAATCCATAGTCTTATAAGGTTTGTTTCATCTATAAAATTTGTACACAACAACGTCCTACGGTGATATACTCAGCCTCTATTGTTGATAATGCCACAAAATTTTGCTTTTTACTAAACCAAGAGACTAAAGCTTTTCCTAGGAAATGACATGTGCCGCTAGTGCTTTTTCTATCTACTTTGCATCCAGCAAAATTAGCATCGGAATAACCGGTTAGGTTAAACGAAGTGGTTTTGGGATACCATAAGCCGACAGAAGAAGTGCCTTTAAGGTATCGGAAGATACGCTTAACTGCGCATATATGTGATTCCTTAGGATTGGCTTGAAAACGAGCACATAAGCAAACACTAAACATAATGTCTTGTCGACTGGCAGTTAAATAGAGTAAGCTACCTATTATATCTCGATACTTACGTATGTCGACAGGTTTGCCTTGTTCATCAATAACAAGCTTGGTTGAAGTCGCCATTGGAGTGCTAAGTGGCTTTGCTGCTTCCATGTCAAACTTCTTTAGTAGATCCTTTATGTACTTAGCTTGATTTATGAACGTCCCATTGTTGGTTTGTTTGATTTGCAGTCCAAGAAAGAACTTCAGCTCTCCCATCATGCTCATCTCAAACTCATTCTGCATACACTTTGAGAATTCTTAACAAAGAGATTCATTAGTAGATCCAAAGATAATATCATCTACATAGACTTGAATCAAAAGAATATTATTATTCATAGACTTTATAAACAAAGTAGTGTCAACCTTTCCCTTTGAAAAATCGTTATCAAGTAGAAAAGAACTTAGACGATCGTACCAAGCACGAGGGGCTTTTTTCAAACCGTATAAAGCTTTCTTCAACTTAAGAACATATTCAGGAGATTTGAAATCAGTAAAACCGGGTGGTTGAGCTACATAAACCTCTTCTTTTACAAAACCATTTAAAAATACGTTTTTGACATCCATTTGAAACAATTTAAAATTATGAAAACATGCAAATGCACATAACATACGAATGGATTCTAATCTCGCAACTGGGGCATAAGTCTCATCGAAGTCGATACCTTCTTCTTGATTGTATCCTTGAGCTACGAGTCGAGCCTTGTTATGAGTCACTAAACCATTCTCGTTCAGTTTATTTCGGAATACCCATCGGGTGCCAATGACCGGATGATCAATAGGCTTGGGAACAAGTTCCCAAACTTGATTCCGTTCAAATTGGTTTAATTCCTCTTGCATAGCATCTATCCAAAAATTATCACTACATACTTCATCAATATTTTTAGGTTCAAACTGATATACAAAAGCAACACAAGAAGCTATATCTTTATTAGAGGAGCGAGTACTTACACCCTTGGTAATCTCACCAATTACCAAGTCCTTTGGATGATCAGCCGTGAACTTCAATCTTTTTCGCAGACTCCTAAGGTAGCTGGTTCCTGGATCTTCTCTAGGAGGATCAGCTGGTGCTTCGCTGGGTACATTGAGATCTTCGTCATTGTCATCGATTATCGTTTGATTTAGTTCATCAAAGGTGACATTGATCGACTCTTCGATGATCATGGTTCTCTTGTTGAAGACCCTGTATCCTTTTCTTTTGCCCGCATAACCTAAAAATATACCTTCATCGACCTTTTTGTCAAACTTTTCTAAATTATCTTTAGTATTAAGAATAAAATATTTACAACCAAATATTCTAAAATATGAAACTGATGGAATTCTATCAAACCATAACTCAAATGGAGTCTTCTTCGATTTGGGTCGAATTAGAACTCTATTGAGAATAAAACAAGCTGTATTGACAGCTTCAGCCCAGAAATACTTGGGTAGACTAAACTGGTTTAACATTACTCTGGCCATTTCGGATAGAGTTCTGTTCTTACGTTCCACAACTCCATTTTGTTGTGGAGTCCTAGGGCAGGAGAACTCGTGTACAAAATCGTGTGTGTCACATAATTGCTCAAACTCTGTATTATCGAATTCGTCTCCATGATCGCTTCTAATACGAGTGATCATGTAACCTTTTTCATTCTGTACTTTCTTGCAAAAGGTGACAAATTTCGATAATGTATCGTTTTTGCGTGTTAGAAAATATACCCACGTGTATCTAGAATAATTATCTACAATTACAAAAGCATATAGCTTACCTCCGAGGCTAGCAACTCTGCTAGGACCAAATAAGTCCATATGTAGTAATTGTAGAGGTCTAGTAGTACATACAGCATTTACTGACTTGAAAGAGGATCGAGTAGCTTTGTTCTTTTCACATTGACTGCATACCGAATCCTTTTTGAATATAATGTCCGGTAAACCGCGTACTAGCTTCTTTGTGGATAATCTGGAAATAGTATCCATATTTGCATGATCGAGTCTCATATGCCACAGATGACTCTCATCGCTTTTAGCCATTAAACATCTACCTAAAATGTTAGTATCTTCCAACTAATAGAAAACATATATATTGTCATCTCTAATACCTTCAAATATAGTACTACCAGTTGAACTATCAATAATAGTACATTTGTCTTTTACGAAGTTAATACCACAACCGTCATCAGCTAAATGGCTTATGCTGAGCAGATTATACTTTAACTCAGTAACAAGACAAACATCTTTAATCACTGGATAGGGAGCTTTACCAATATCACCAATACCGATTATATACCCTTTTAAATTATTGCCGAAGAAGACATATCCTTCTTTATTCCACTTCGACAGTGTTGCGAATAATGAAGCGTCACCGGTCATGTGCCGTGAGCAACCGCTGTCGAGGATCCATTTGCTCCTGGCATGTGAAGGGTGTCCCAGCTACAAAATAATTTGCAGATGAAACTCTTGGTACCCATTTCTTGTATGGTCCTGACTGGTTAGCTTTCGGTATCTATGCATAAATATTTAAAACTACTAGCTTTCTGATTCTACATGCAGAAGATATATGACCAATGAGGCCACAATAATGACATTTAGCATGTTGAGTGTTGAAAGCTGAGTGGTGTGCATGGTTGGTAGGTTTAGGTTTTCTAGTGTAGAAGAAAGCATACCTATTATCCTGTTTGGGCATAACCTTTTTAGGCAAAGGTTTGATAGGGTTAGGTCTGACAGTGTTAGGTTTGGGAATGTTCCGATTTTTTGGTAAGTGACACGTGTTAGGGTAGGAAGCATAAGTCTCAGACTGTTTTCCTAACTTAATTTCCAATCTTTTGGAAGTGTCATATAGCTTAGTATAGTCAGAAGTGAGTGCTTCCATTCTGACTTGTGCACTTTGAAGACTTTTCATCTATTTAGAAAGTTCTTCTTTCAGTTGGTCAATAACCTTGTCTTTTTCTTCGGATGACTTGGTAGTCTCGTGTAATAAGAGCTTAATAGAAGAAATCTCACCAGACTCACTAACATTATCTTTAACCTCAGCTAGTAGGTCGGTAAGTATTCCTATTTCACCTTTGTACTCTTTGAGTACCTTCTTAGAGGTCTGATATTTGCTACACAGTTTTATGTAATCACTTAACAGTTCACTGAAGGCTTCTCCTAATTTTTCAAAGGTGAAGTCATCATATGTATCAACTATAGGTTCAGAGAGTACCTGATCGGATGCCATAAAGCATACATTTACAGTGTCTTCTAACTGTTCATCTTCTGAGTCGATGGCTTCACTTTCATGCCATATGCTGGTGTTGGCATACTTCCGAGATGTTGATCTCTTCAGGTTCCCTTTCTCGTATCTGTTGCTCTTCTTGCTTGTTGATGAATTTGTAGGACAGTCCTTCTTCATGTGTCCTTTTTTCTTGCAGCCGTAGCAGACAGCATCATCTTGATACCAGCTGTTGCCGCTATTATTCTCTTTTGTCTTTTTCTCATATCTCAAGAATCTTTTGAATTTTCTTGCAAGGAGTGCTTGATCTTCAGCATCAGATTCACTGTTGTCTGAATCATCTTTAGTAGATCTTCTGTGCTTAGCTTTGAAAGCGATCGTCTTCTCCTTTGGTGCAGGCTCTTCAAAGTCTTGTAGCTCTAGTTCATGAGTGAGTAGCTTACCAATGAGTATTTCAAGTGTCATGGTAGTGAGGTCGTTTCCTTCAATGATTGCAGTAGCCTTCGGAATATAGTTCTTTGTAAGTGCTCGCAGGAGTTTGCGAATCTTTTCATGGTTACTGTAATCTTTGCCTAGGGAGGACAAAGGATTTACAATATCCAAGAATCTTTCGAACATCTGAGTAACTGTTTCGTTGGACTTCATCTTGAACATCTCATACTCTTGAGTAAGTCTGCTGACCTTTGATTCTTTGACTTGAGTTGTGCCCTCATGTGTGACTTCAAGAAGTTTCTATACTTTATTTGCAGTTGTGCAGATAGACACCCTGTTGAATTCAGTTCTGTCTAAAGCACAAAATAAAGTGTTAATAGCACGTGCGTCAAGACTGGCCTTTTTATTTTCTTCCTCTGTATATTTGTCATGAGGTTTTTCAGTTAAAACTCTATCAACATTTATACGAGGTGGCTTTTTGTAGCCATCAATAACCATAGACCATAAATCAAAATCAAGAGATTTCAGAAAGAAACTCATACGTGTTTTCCAATAGGTGTAGTTTGTGCCGTCAAACAGTGGACGTCTGTTTGTGGCTTGGCCTTCACTTGTGAATTTCACAGTTGCCATGTGTAAAGCTGTGATCTATATAAAATTGAATATAACTGTTGTTTTACCTTGCTTTACCAGTATAACCCGCTCTGATACCAATTGTAGGAACAAAATCGTAAAGCATAATACTCTAGAGGGGGGTGAATAGAGTAGGCAGCAGAATATTGCTAATTAAAAGCTTGTTAGCAGTTAGATCACAGATATAATACTAACCACAAAAAGTAAATGACAAAATTTAAAAGTGATCAGAAGGCAAACGCAAACTGTCACGACCCGCACCCTAGAGTAAGGGCACGAGAACGTAACAACGCCCAGCCTACGCCGCAGTGTCGACGGTAGAACGCTGTCCTAGGTCAATCATCTGACAATATAAAGCTACCTGTACAGTATATACACTCCGAATGGAGGTGACATAGCAATATACAGTCTCAATCATATCTAGAGCAGAATGAAAGATAGGAAGACGGATAGATAAATACTGGAATGAAGGAAAAACCACATAAATACAACCAGAGAGTCTAAGTGTCTACTGACATAACAAATCAGAACATCCAGCTCAAATAAGACTCTAGTACTGAAAAGAAAGAGTATATACAATCTAGATCTCAATGACAGAAAATAGAAAACCTAGACTAGGGAGCCTCAGTCTTTAAACTAGTAGATCAGGCTGGAAATCTGGGTCACACATGGCATCCACAGCTGCCCTATAGTAGGTATCTATGCAGGCCTCCTCCTCATCCTCTGTAAAATTTTCAACAGGTCCAGTCAGGACGGGAGCGAGCACAAAACATCTCACGCAGTTCATAACGAGTTAGGAAATATAAAGCATGCAATAGAGTAAAGTACATGAAACGCTGAAAGAAGAAGATATATGAAAAACAGTAGAGATTTGATAACAGGAAATATCTAAATATGATAAGTAAGACTGTAAGGAACATGTGATTTTAGAACACAATATGGTTATATAAACGGGTTAGGTTATACAATAAAATGGGACTCCTTTGTACGTGGGTGTACAATGGACATATACAATTTCTTATACAATACGATTGATCACATAACCATTTTCTACTCCCCCTCCCCAATCAATACACAAGGATCCAATTCAGTTACGTTACCTTATACAATGACTTGTACAATGACTTGTACAATAGCTTGTACAATGACTTGTACAATGGCTTGTACAATGGCTCAATGTGATACTGAGAGTACAATAGCACAATGAGTGTACAATGATAAGGTATTCAATAAATACAACATGTAAGTGAAACGCACATCACAATATGTACTTAGTGAATACAAGGAGATAACATCTCAGAAGAAGATCCATATAGTACCAATCCGTGATAATGAATCGTGTCAGCATCAAGTACAGTAATCTAGAGCAAGAATGTAAATCCATACAAGTATGAAACGGTCAGAGAATGTACTCGCCTGTATCCTGAGTATCTGAAGAATATCTATTGTTCGAGGAGTGGTGTCTGTCTCCTATAGAACAGCACAAGTCACAACATGTCTAAAATAAGAAAATAGACTGCTACCATGCATCTACATGAGTCTAGGTCAACTAGGCCAAGGTCAACTCTGGTCAACCAAGAAGTCAACTTAGGTCCAACAAGTCATTCTAGATCTAACTAGCCCACTAGTCTAAACAAGGCTAAACAAGTCTAATCTAGACTCTCTAGTCAAACAGACATACACATGCCATAGGCTATATCATGCCTATAAGCTAAACCATAATACATGACTACATGACATTATCTACATCAAAAAATACTACACATATGATATGTTATCTCACACAATCATATACATACACTAGCATTAGGTTACCCATATACCTATACTCAGGTATAGGCACACCACAATATGTATTTATACATATAGATATAGGTTTAATACATGAATACATATAGATATACATTACCCTATATATATATACATTACTAGTGTATATAGGCAAGTCTAAAGAAAGCCTACATATACCAATCTTATATAGAAATATATATATATATACCAATCAACACAAATTTAGAGAGAGAGGAAAGGAAAACATGTGTGTGGCAGGTGTGGGGAATATGGTATCTGTGATGAGGGTGTGTGACTGTGTTCGAGGGAAGACAGTCCCAGAATTCAGAGTTTTGTGTGTGTGCATAATGTGTAGGCCTGTGTATGTGAGTGTCAACTGTGTACATATGTGTGTGGAAATGTCAAAACAAGAGTGTGTGCGTACAGGAGTAAAGTGTGTGTGTTCAGGAATTGTGTGCAGACAAGAGTGTGAATCAATGGAGAAATTGTGTGCAGGAACATGTAAGGACCACATGGCCAAATCTCAGTTTTAAATCAACTGGAAACAGTCTCACATTGGAAGAGGGGATGGAAAAACAATCTCAGGTTTATCCACTCCAACAGTTCATATATCCAGTTAGGAAAATAAGAGAAATCAATTCATGCTCTCTACATCAGGTTTAACAAAAGAACTTAACAGCTCTTGTATTTCCAGAATTAGCATAGCAGTATTGCAAACAAAAATTGACAGTGAGGAAATGAAGAATTAACATGGCAACCCAATTTCAGATTTACAAGTGATACATCAAGTTAATCTCAGGTTTTTAGAATAGGAACCGAAAGTAGGTGTTGACAGAAATAAAATAATGAAGAACTACACATGGCAATCATCTCACTGAGCATCAATGCAATGCAACCAATCTCAGATACTTAGTTAAGATAAAAATCAATTTGAAGAATCATCAAACAGTAAACTAATAGATCAGTTCCTTAATGAACATTCAATGGATAAACTCAAATCAGTTCATGATGCATTAACCTATTTACAGTTCATCAATTTAACACCAAGTTGTGACCATGGCAGGACAATGAGTAGGAAAATGCAATTAGGTCCTAATCTCAGTAATTAACATATCAATACAGGGTTAAAAATCATTTATAATGTGATTTAAACTGGAAAATGACAGGTAATGCTTAAGGTATCAGAACATTTATTTTTTTGTGAGAAATCAAGTAGCAAACTAATGAATCACGAATCCAATGATTAGAAAAAGTGTAAACACCCCTCGTGCACAACCCCACACATCATCTCGTGTCACCCCAGAGCCGACACGGCGTGTCCATTGCAAGAGAACACAGAAAGAAACACATACAGTGTACTGACAGTGCACTGTCTCGTGCACACGTGCACTTGTGTCGTGTGCACGACACAGGACACGAATGAATCTCGTGGTGACACACATGGGTAGCCCACCTATAGGGCTACCTCATGGGCCCACTGGCCAGTGTCCACGATACGTCAGGGTCGGACACGAGACCCGTGTCAGTGGGGAAAATCCACTGTGCACTGCCTAGGCAAATCCCCATGCGAGACTCATAACTCTCTCGACACGGTACGGGGACACGTGAGACTTGACACGTAGCATGTCAGTCACTGCCCCTTGCCCTGTGTCGAGTTTCGTGTCCAATAGTGGCGTGTCGTGTCCGCTACAGGGCCCGAGTAGTAGGGGATCCCTGTCGCAGCGCACGGCCGTGTGCACGCGCGTGTCCACACAATCAAACTGACACAGAACGACACGAAAATAAGGACACAAGGGCAGGAAACCCAAGGGTAGATCTAAAACCTATTTCCTATTCAAACAAAACTGGATAACTCGATCGACCTGCCCTCTGTGACATATGGTCGAACACCTAGTCCAGTGTTCTGGTACGTGTCCAGAATGGACACGAATCACTCGACACTGGACACGAACCTATACAGACCTTAGGGGGGACTCTTAGGCTTCCTATTGGTGAAGACTACATGAAATTTCATGGAGATTTGAAGAAATTACCTCCTTGTGAACTTTCAATGGAAATGTCTCCTTGCTAGCTCCTCACTTGATGACCAAATCAATCCAAATCAACCTCAAACTGAAATGGAAGCTCAACAACAGTAATAACAGACCTATTAGGTCCTATTGGAACAATTTAGAAGGAAATAGGAATAGGATAAGGGGCTCTAGAATTAAAATGGCATGAACTTACCTCCTTGAAATTATGGCTCTTCCTAAAGAAAAGTGGCAACCCCAGTTTTGAGAGGGATTATATATGGGGGGAATACCTAGGCATAGGGTGGCCGGCCACTAGGGCTTGGGTTTAGGGTTTAGTCCAATGGTTGGTCCTTGGGCCAAGCTACAAAGCTAAATGTAGATTAGATTTAGACAAGGTTCTAAAACCACAAGTCATGACTTATGACTTCTATTCCTATTTGCTAAAATGACTTAAACCAAGTGCTAGGCTAGGTTAGACTAGAGTCACTTGACCTAACCATGGCCCACTAACTAGGGTTAGCTTCTAGGTAGGTCTACAAGGTCGACACTAGTCAAAAGTCAACATAATCAAACAATTTCAAATAAATTCCTAAAAATTCCCATAAATTCTAATAAATTTAAATAATAAATAATAATCCCAAATAATTCTTAAAATTATAAAAATGGCTAAAATACCCTTCAGTCTGGAAATGAACACTAGCAAGACACCAAATCATAAGTCATGAATTTAAATAGTTTAAAAATAATTAGAAATTACTAAAAATCATAACATGAAATAAATACCATTAAATAATAATTATAATTACAAAATTTCAAAATTATCCTCTCCTGGAAAACTGGGTGTTACACAAACACCGAGATTTATACTGGTTTCCCTCTGGTGAGGACTTGTCCAGTCGGAAGAACTCTAGCTTCCAGTTGAATCCACTATTGGAATATTCCGTAAGTTTTCATACGAAGTCCTTGTAACTTCTACAGACGCGAGCTTTGATACGAAGAACTCATCCAACTTCAATTGTGAAGAGTTGAATCTTCTATCAAGCATCTGATTACAATCACTCTGAAACTTCTAGACCGTACCACACTGGCAAATCGACTAGAGGATTGTAACTGGCTTAGGATTTAAAAATGAAAGCTCTTTAAAAACTCTTTGGAAGACTGAAAGCTTTAAGAAGAGAAGATTGAAAGTGAATTGGTGTGTTGAAATGATCGAAATGCTTCTCTATTTATAGCTTGTAGGTAAATACATTTTGGAGAAAATAAATTTTGGATAGCCTATTTGCCAGTACGACTCGGTGTACATTTTTGAGAAGATTGAAAGTGAATTGGTGTGTTGAATTGGTGTGCCGAACCCTGGCCGAACCCTGGCCGAACTCGGGCCGAGTTCTCCTGAGGTTCTGCCAGTTCATTATTTTGGAGAAAATAAATTTTGGCTTTTTGAACAATCCTTCAAAGGCTTTTTGTAATAAGAATATTTTTCAAAAACATGGGTCATTTGTAAAAGAATATTATGGTTTTGAAAACAATTTTGGATAGCCTATTTGCCAGTACGACTCGGTGTACAAAGTATTCCTAGACTCAAATAAAATTACATTGCTTAGCAGAAAGTACATCCGGAGAGGCAAACGGCTTCAGTCTTGAACATTGTTGATAACCATTGTTGAGCAGTATCCAAAACGTCATAGGTGAACATCTGGGTTGACTATATCGAGACAGAGTTTGATCAATTATTAAAATCAGATTTGACCATGACCAATGGGCCAACAATATCTTAGAAGTTAGATAGTGATATCTTCTATAAGTTAGATAGTTAGTTGTGTTAGTCTATGTTATTGTTAGTTAGAGATGACATATGTTAGTTGGTTAGAGTTAGAGATGATATACATATATGTTATGGTTAGATATTAGTTAGTGGATGTTAGTTGTGTTAGGTTTCTAAGTTAGAATAGATGGTTATAAGTTATATGTTAGAGTTGGTTAGTATCTTGTATTAAAGATATAAGTTAGGATATAGAGTGATATCTTGATATACCATAGTGGTATCTTAGGATATTTTGGGTATTTGCCTAGTACCTTAAGGTAATGTATTTACCTACAAGGTAAAGGGGACTTACCTTCAAGGTAGAGGGGGTTTACTTTATACTAAGGTATTAGATACCAAGGTATTGTCTATCTAATATTTTAGGGTGGATGGTTAGAGGCTAGATATTTAAAGTATTAGTATTAAAGGTTAAGGTATTAGTTTTCAACCAAGGTAATGGTTTACTTTACCTTAAGGTAATGGGTTTACCTTATTACAAGGTAAGGTATTGGGTTTACCTAGATAACTAAGGTTCGATATCTAAGTTATTGGTTAGCTAGTATCTTAGGATAGATATTAGATATCTAAGATTGGTATCTTGCTAGTTAAGGTATTTATACCTAGACTAAGGTATTGGGTTTTCAACTAAGGTATTGGTATTAGGATATCAATAGGGCTAAGGTATATAGTATCTTGGGGTAAGATATAGGTTGGTATCTTACTAGTATCTATGTTAGTGTCTTAGGATGTAGATGAGTGTGTATCCTAAGATACAAATCAGTATCTTAGAGGGTAAATTAGTAGACTAAGGTAATGTCTAAGGTATTGACAAGGTAACGGGGTTACCTATAGTCTAAGGGTAACATATTGGTAGGATATTGAGATAGACGGTTAGATACTAGTCTAAACTATTAGTACGATCTATTAGCCTAGGTTAGTGAGTTATCTACTAACCTAAGGTAATATATTACTAAGGTAAGGGTATTATCTAATATCTAAGGTATTGAGTTATCTTGGTAGGTAATGGTTAGACTTGGGTTATCTTGGTAGGTAATGGTTAGACTTGGGTTATCTTGGTAGGTGATGGTTAGAAGTGGGTTATCTTGGTAGGTAATGGTTAGAAGTCGGTTATCTTGGTAGGTAATGGTTAGAAGTGGGTTATCAGGATAGGTAATGGTTAGAAGTGGATTATCTTGGTAGGCAATAGTTATAAGTGGATTATCTTGGTAGTTAATGGTTATAAATGAGTTATATTGGTAGGTAAAGGTTAGGAATATGATACATGACTTAGATTTTACCCTATTTGACTAAGGTTGACGGTTTTGACTCAAAGTCAACTACAAGTCAATATTGGACCTAGATTGGACTAGGAGTTGACCAGTTAACCAAAAGTCAACTGTGAGTCAACCATTAGCCAGTTTGACCTATATTGGATTAGAAGTTGACCAAAGATGACCAGTTGACCAAAAGTTAATTGTATGTCAACCCTTGACCTAGTATGATCTATATTGACTTGGTTTGACCTTGTTTGACCTAGTTTGACTTTGTTAGACCTAGTATGACTTAGTATGACTTAGATTTACTTAGATTGACTTAGCATGACCTAGTTTGATCTAGTTTGATTTAGTTTGACTTAGTTGACTTGGTGTGACTTAGTTTGACTGAGTTTGACCCAGATTTGCATAGCATATACTACAAATCATGTCATACACTATTAAACCCTAATTAACTCATGATATCTCATCTTCAGGTCTGTGACATCACTCTGAGCATCTATCCTTACTGACAGCTCAGGATCACAGGCGAGTACATTCTCTGATAGTTTTCATTGTCTTGATATCTGATATATTCGATTCAATTGTAGTGTCTTACTTGATTCCCGATACGATGGTTCACGGACTAGAATACGTGGGATCCTGTAATGAGATGTTATTCCTGGACTTTCCTGGTATATTGGTACATTGTTCGATCTTGTTTTTCTTGTACTTGTATAGATACCGATTTAGAAGTGGGCTGGCCCCCTACTTTTGAATCCCATGTCATGACATAACATGTCCGGATCCATTATACTACTCGAGGATGGAGAGTTATTAGAGGCTATATGATCAAGCCCTGTCACTATATTCTTGTGCTTGCGCCACCCTCACTTCACGTAGGGTGTAGCGAGATATTCCTTGTGCTCGTTATCCAGGTTGGTCGGTATGACCCTTTCCAGAGATTTTTTTGTGATTGTCGGGCCAAGTGGATAGCATGTCCGGTTTCCCAAGTCGATCACATAACGCTCTAATATCTCATGGCACCATTTTATGTTTACATTTATATATTATATCCCTGTTACATTCTATATTCCTGTATTTCATACCATGACATGATATCCAGTTTACATATCCTATTTATATTCTAGTCTTAATATTTCATCTTGTATTTTATTATAATTGTCTCTTATAGAATTTGTCAATTCACATGGAATTGCTGTTAGCATTTGTACTTGCTCATATCCTGACAGGATAACCCTGTTGATGTTTACAGATGATATAGATGCTGACTGCTCGACCTTCTATGGGTTTGGCATAGACGGTGAGTACTACATGGACATCCATGTGGAGCCGGTGCCCATTGAGGATGCACCGCCTACTTAGACTTAGACTAGTTAGGCTTGACTGGACTGCGATCCAGCTAGTACTTGAGACTTGTAGTATACTTATTATTTTGGGATCTTGTGTTATGTTTTGAACACTAAACTTGTGTGGGATCTTGCATCTATTCCTGTTATTTTTTCTTCTATCATATCTTTTATATTTCGTGCTATATTCCTTAGATGTCTTGTGATTGAGATGTGACATTATATACCTTCGTGCAGAAATGACAGGTACCTTTATATTGTGTCTAGATGTTATATGTTATAGACGACCTATACAGCGTTTTACCACCAATTCTGTGGCGTAGGCTGGACATACCCACGTGCTCGTGCCCCTACTTGGGGTGCGGGTCGTGACACGCGGCCCCCGCCAGGTCACCTCCTGTGGCTGCTCCCGCCTGGTCGACAGACAATTTGCCCTTTTGGGTATGACGGACCGGCCGAGCGCCCGGTCTGTCGCCTCTCCGGTCGGTTTAGCCTGGCTCTCTGCCAAACCTCCCTCCGCTGTCCGGTCTACCCCCTCCCCGCCCGGTGATATCGCCCACCCCTCCTATGGCTTCCTGTCCTTAGGTGCCGTCCCTAAGATCTCCAGCTTACTTTTAAAATCAAATCAATTTTTGAACTCCTAGGCGTCCAGTCAGCAGGACTCCTCATTTTGTAGTATCCAGTTGGCGCCAGATAGTGTTGTGACATTCCTTCCCTCTCTTCGCCACTCTGTGATATGCCATCCCCCTTCTTGCACTTAGTAGTGCAGCATTATCTACTCTCAGCGCATCGTACGAGCCTTCCCCCTCCTTGTGCTTAGCAGTGTAGGATTATCCTCGTCTATACAGGCGGCCGTGCCATCCGTCGATGAGCGCTTCCCCCACCTGCCTCCCTCAGTGCATCGCACCTTAGCGCGTGCCTCTTCCCCACATCTCCTTCCCCCAGTGCCATCCACCCTAGCGCAAGTCTCCTCTACGCCGACGGGTTCGATGCTCACTCCTTCGACCCTTCGCCCTGCGCTAGCCTCGGCACGCCCTCAACTTCTTTGAACGTCTCTTCACACACCTACCCAACGCTAGATAAGGGTATGCTACCTCACATCGTGCCCATCCAAGCGTTCACCTCGATTGCTCCCAGCTGAGCGTTCACCTCCACTTCGCTCTAATCCCCCGTGCTAGTCAATCTCTAAAATGAGCGTCCTCTGGTCCCGCTACAATCTCAACCCACTCGGTCCTTTGCTGACGTTACCAGATCAGACTGGTCTGCTAAGAACTCTTCCATCATCAACGATGTGATGCTACCCGAGCTCGAGTATTCTCCTACGCCAGACGTACATGATATTATTGTGTATTTCTCCCTCGAAGAAATAACCTCCCTAGTCAGGCTTTTCTCACATACCTTCATCCTCAAGTTCTCTACCGGTTGTCCTAAGCTATCACAGGTTCAAGACGTAGTCGGCAGCTGGGGTCTAAATTTTGATTAGACGGTCGCCCCGATGGACCCTAAGCGCATTCTCCTGCACTTATCTTCTGAGGACTATCATAAGAACGTCTAGACCAGAGACTCCGGCAGGATCGACTCTCATCTCATGAAAATTGTTAGGTGGACACCAGATTTTAACAAGAAAGAAGACTCGGATATCATCTCCGTCTGGGTCACCCTCCCCAACCCGCTGCTGATATGCTTCGTCCCTGTAGCCATGAAGAGGATCGCCAACTCCTTTGGGACCTTCGTAGCGATGGCAGAAAAAACTTGCAACCTTTATAAAGCCAATTACGCTAAAATTTGCATGGAACTTGATTTATCGAAGGACCTTTCCATCTTAATCCAAATCGTACTGGGTAGCAAAATGCACACTCAACAAATTATATATGATAATAACATTATCTTCTGCAAGCAATACCATATGAGAGGACACTCAACTAATCTCTGCTTCAGAGTGCACCTCGAGCTGAAAAAAAGTAGAGCTAAAAAAGAAAAGTATGCAAAAGGACCCTCCTATTCTCAAGCCTCTTCTACTTCCTCTACCAAACTCTCATTTGCACTTTGAAGCTTGTGCGAGAAAATTCGACGACCAAGATCAATTCTAGAAGAAGGACACCACACAAAGAAAAATGTCAGATCTTCGATATCCTATCCACATACCACAACGAAGCCAGTCAGGAGGTAGACAACTCTGAGGAGACCTTTGAGACAGGAAGCATTGCAGGTCTGGAAGAGAACCCACTATCATTGACCAGGTCACACCAGAACAACTCTTGTGGAACTCACCGACAGAAATAGATTCCCCTAATAAAGAGGACTCCCAACTTTTCGATCCTGAAGCCCCCTAAAACCCCTTCATTGAGCCGAGCATACACGTTGATTTATTGTCCAACATAGGCATGGAACCAATGGCCAGGTTGAAGCAAGCTATTGACGCTGGTTTCGCTAGTCCTAGTAACTTCTTCGACGCCTTGGCCGAGATAGAAGAAGAAATCTGCCTGCACCCTTCTGCATAACCGATTGACAACTGCAAGAGTATTGGTCCCAAAATGACTGAATCGGAGGACTCCAATACTAAAAAATCCAACAAAGGACACACAAAAGAGGCCACCACTATGACCACTACATTTGCTGCTAAGATCACCAACACCCCCTCCTCCATCACCTCAATGCGTAACATCCTATCGTGGAATGTTCGAGGCCTCGCGAACAAACCGACCTTGAGAAGATTAAAAATTCTTAAGAGAATCCACAACATCGACATCCTGGTGATCATAGAACCTAAAATTTCTCTAAAGAAACTCAAGTCCATTCAGCTGCAGCTGGGCTTCCCCTCCACTATTGTAGGCAGTCATAACATATGGATCCTCCTCGTGGCAGACGTGAGGTACGACATCATCCTTGATACGAGGCAGGCTCTCGCGTGGTGGATGGAAGATCCCATGCTTCAGTCGCGGGCGCTCCTGTCCGTCGTCTACGGGAGTTACGACATCACAGAGCGCAAGTTGTTGTGGGATTCTCTGATTAGCACCCATCTTAATTACACCAACCTTCCATGGCTCTGCGTGGGAAACATCAATGCAGTAACTTCCAGGAAGGATAAATTGGGAGACCGGCCACCTCTCACGTCAGCGATGAAGATTTTGCCAACTTTATTTTCAACGCCTACCTGACCCCCCTTTAGTTCTCTGGCAGCGCTTTCACCTGGTGTAACATACAGGAAGGTGTCCGTCGTCAGTACTTTCGCCTTGATCGTGCCCTCATTAACTTGTACAAGTCCGACCTCGAGCTCAACTCCAGACTCACATACCTCAATGCCACGGAATTGGATCACTCCCCGCTCCTCATCGAGATCAGCAAAAAAAACCAACCAGCCCAAGAAAAGCTTCCGCTTCCTCGCTCTTTGGACCCACCACCCCTAATTTAGGAACATCGTATCGATCGCCTGGAGAGGACCCCACGTCGCTGACCCTTTCGCTCGTTTGGCTAACAAATTGAAAGCCACTCGGAAAGAGCTCAAAAGTTGGAGCAAGGAAGCTTACGGCAACATCTTTCAGGTTGTTCGTACCGCTATGGATGACATTACCCGCACGAAGATTCTTTTTGCTCGTGAGGGATCTCCTTCGGTTTTTACATCCTTCAACCTCTCCAGAGCGCTCTTAAAAAACCACCTTAAATTGAGAAGGAATTTTGGAAACAGAAGGCCATGCTGACCTGGGATATTAAGGGCGACAAGAACACGAGTTACTTCCACTCTTACGTCAAAGGGCGTAGAGAACAAATTAACCTCTACTAGATCACAAATGAGCATGGCCACACCCTCAAAGACCAACAGGATATCCAAGCAGCTGTTGCTCCTTTTAGAAGTAGTTGTTTACCAAAGAAGTCGTACACAAGGATGAGGCCTTCTTAGATGCCATCCCCCGCTTGATCGAGGACAGTAAAACCACCAAGCTACAACTTCAGCCTACTGATCAAGAGGTCAAAGACGTTGTATGTCGCTGAATGAGCATAGCGCTCCTGGTCCAGATGGCTTCACTAGCATATTCTTCATATCCTGCTGGAACATCATCAAGACAGTTATCCCCGAGGCTGTCATTACCTTCTTTCAAGGAGCTAGGTACCCCCAAATCGATTTCAAGTACAAACCTGATCCTCATCCCTAAGAAGAATAACCCAGAGACCTTCAAAGACTTTCGCCCGCTGAGCATGTACACCTTTACTAACAAAATCATCTCTAAGGTTATTGTTATCCGTATGTCTGGACTACTACCCAAAATCATTTCTAAAGAGCAAAACGGGTTCGTCCGGGGTCATAATATTTTAGATAATATTCTATTGGCGTAGGAGATGATCAGCTGCATGAAATTTCCGAGCATGTGTGTCACGACCCACACCCAGTGTAGGGGCACGAGATGTGGGTACATCCAGCCAACGCCGTAGTGTCGACGGTAGAACGTTGTTCTAGGTCACTATATAATCAACAACTCACGCAATTATATAATATACTTGTCAAATCTCAACTCCGAACGGAGGACAAGTATAGATATAATGAAATCTCAATCACAGTCTAAGCACAATAAGATAATACAGAAGTTTGTAACTAAAGACTAAACAATAACAACAAATATAAACTACTAAATAATAATATCTCAACAAACACAAATACAAACTCAATATCTCAAGTTATTACAATTCAAGTTCTAAACATGAAAACGAAACTAAGTCCACTAGCTAGTCTCCCGATCACTCCTGAGTGTCGGGACAAAAGGTAGCTAAGCCATCTCCTGGTTCATAGTAAGTAGGGCAAGTATCCTCGGGGCAAGCATCTGTAATATTTTGTCAACATCCAGTCAGGATTGGAACGAGCACAACTCGTCTAGAAATCCCTAGTAAATAGCAAAGACTATAAAGCAGTTATTGACAGTAATATTGATGAACATGGCAGTTTTATATAGGTGACGATTTAGAAAAATAGTTAAAGTACAAGGAAAGTAATGTAACAAAACAAGAGAAGAAACAAGGCAAGGAAGACTGTTACACAAGCTTGCTGAACTAGAGTAACATGATAAGTCCATACAGTACAATATAAGTCAAGTGTAATCCCGATGTGAGTCTAAAACAATATGAATCTACTACAAGATGAGTCCAGTAAGTGATCAATGAATCCAGGGTGAGTCCACACTATACTCTAACGGTGTGTTTTAAAATACCGAGATTGACATGTAAATGGCTATAGGTAATACGACACATCGCATACCTGGCCAAGTGCGGGATGGCTAGCTTTCCAGTATAATTCCAAGGGAGGTATTTCCTGTATAGGGAATGTTCACATGTCTACTCCAATATTTCTCCGCCCAACAAGTACAAGTGAATCCATAACCCGATACGAAAGTGAAGTAAGAGTCCAGCCAGAACATGATGAAGCCAGTGGGTGATTCCAGTGGTGATTCCAGCAATAGGGGCCAGACATGTAAAATGTGAGTGTCGCATGCAATGGATCCAGTAATATCAATCCGTGTTGAGAGAGAATCAAATAGAACTAACTAGAACTGAAATACAGTAATCGACAAGTAAAGGAAAGAACTATCAGAGAACGTACTCGCCTGATACCCTGAATGACCGATGAATATCAGATGTTACCAGAGTCACAATGTCCTATTTAAAGAAATATAGGTTATGATGTATTCAATATAATATAATTGAAGTTTTACAATACAATCTACATGATTCTAGGTCAATCTAGGTCGAAGTCAACTCTTGGTCAACTCTGATCAAAGTAGCCAACATCTAGGATTTGGTCAACTAGGTAAATCTTAGTCAAATAAGTCAAACTCTAGTCAAGCCAGGTCAAACTCTAGTCAACTAGTCTAAGGTTAGTCAATCTAGTCAAACTAAGGTCCTATGTTGGGTATACCATTGCATACCATACCCTTACCATATCCTCATATACATCATATATACTAATTAAAATGTAATGTACATATATATGCATATATATATGTCTATACATATATACACATACATATCCATACACCAATATATCTATACATATATTATATATATATATATATATATATATATATATATATATATATATATATATATATATATATATATAAAATATATATATATATTTTTTTTATATATATAAAAAAATATATATATATTTTATATATTATATATATATATATATATAATATATATATATATATATATATATATATATATATATATATTTATATATATATATATATATATATATATATATATATATATATATATATATTATATATTTATATATATATAATATATATGTATATGTACATATATGTACATATACATATATATATATATATATATATATATATATATATATATATATATATATATATATATATTTTAATTTTTTATATATATATATATATATATATATATATATATATATATATTTTTTTTTTTTTTTTTTTTTTTTTTTTTTTTTTTTTTTATATATATATATATATATATATATATATATATAAAATTAAAATATATATAAATATATATATATATATATATATATATATATATATATATATATATATATATATATATATATATATATATATATATATATATATATATATATATAAAAAATATATATATATATATATATATATATATATATATATATATATATATATATATATATATATATATATTACATAAAAAATATATATATATATATATATATATATATATATATATATTACATAGTAGCTAGAATATATATACATATTACATCTATACTAGCTAGCTAGTACATAGTATATAGCCTGTATACCTCTCATATCTATATATATCTTATATTCACATGTATTTATACGACACATATTACACATCTTTACATATATGTATATACCTTTAGATAGATGTATACACATATATAAATGGGACAAGGGGCAAGGTAACTAATGTGTGTGTGTGTGTGTGTGTATGTAAATAGTGGCATATGTGTGTAGGTTAGAGTGTATAGGCATAGGGTAACATGCAGGGTTCTGTGTGTTTATAGAGGGTTAGGGGGTGTGTAGGCTAGTGTACAGTAGACTGAACTCCAGGGGGGTTAAGTGTACAGATTTAGCTTAACTTGTGTGTGTGTGAGACATAGGTGAACATTGTTCAGTTATCAATTAAGTAGGTACGATAATGATCCAGTGAGCAGTTAACATCAATACCTAAAACCCAAATCCCAACTCAGTTATCAGTTTACATTCATGCATAAACACAATTTTACCTACAAGTATACAGTTAAGTAATATAGTGTGTGTATATGTATCATGACAAGTTAGTGAGGGTTGTGTTCAGTCATGCTTCTGAGAAAATACCAAACTGCACATACATCCAATAGATGTATCTACATAACACACTATGATATATACCAATCTCAGGTTTACATAACCCAAATGAAATCAGGAACCTTGTTTTAAGCCCAACCATATCTAATAGCCTAAATCCAGATGTCAAGTACCCATTGGCTGCAACAAACATGCATATGATCAAACAAAAATCCAAGCCTTAAACCCAATTAACCCAATACATATTTCAGTTCAAAAACCCAAATTCAAACTAAACTACTACAATCAGTGTATACGAGTGTCTATCAAGCATGTTTCAGGCTAGAGTCATGTCCAAGAATTGGACGCAAAGGTGTCAAACACAAAATTTATCAAAGTATCAGTGAAACAGCGATAGTGGGGGCTCGTGCTGAGGTGTCGAGGGGTCCAGGGACTCGTGTGTCCACCCTCGAGCCTCGTGCTCGTGTCTAACCCTAGGGTAGGTATAGGGCTAGAGATACAAGTACCTGTATCATGTCTAATGTCTGTCGTGTCGTGTTAATCAACGCGTATCAGAGCATGATTTCAAGTGTGTGCACAGTGAGCATGAGACAGTACAGCATCGATTTCTCCCTAACAACTCCACGAAACCCTATAAAACTTTGGGGGCATGTTCTCAGACAATGCTCCCATGTGTCCACCAAGTTTCGTGTCCAACCGAGCCGTGTCATGTCCGCTACAATACTCGAGCAGTAGGATAGCGCATGAGGGCCTCGTACGACGTGTCCGTATCCATTTTGGATACGAAAATGACACAAAAATGTGCGCAGAGTTTAGGGGTTTGAAAACACACATCAAGGGCTACACAAATCTAAAATTAGGTTTGAAAAATAAGAACAAAAAGTTTATTAAGGCATTTCATCAAACACTTGCATACACACTCCGATACGTGTCCGATACACGTATCAAATGGACACCAATTCCTACCAAACTTGGTTTACTACTATGGGACACCTAAATGAATGCAAATATGGAAAGAAATCAAGAATTTGAATGAGTTTGATAGGTTTTACCAATTGAGAGTGAATCTCAATGAAAAGCTTAATGAATGAGGGTCATTCTCCAGTTTGCAATGATCCCAAGCCTCCAAATCTTTGCTAGCTAGTCTCCCATAGTCTCTACACTAGGAATAGAGTCCAATATAGAAGACTAGACTCAATTTGGAGGAGAAATGAAGAATTGGGGGAGATTTGGGGGAGAACACTAAACTAGGGTTTGTATGTTTAATGAAAGAGGCTAGGGTGTCTCAATATGTGTTTACATAGAGGTGGGGATCCCTTGATGGCAGCCTAGGGTTATTTCTAGGGTTAGGATTAAGTTTCATGAGGTTTAAAGGCCTCTAGCTAGTGCAATTTTAGCCTTTCTAGTAAAGGCCTATAGGAAATATCTAACCTTTAACAAATATCCCCATCCTAATTAATATCTAGATATTGCTAATCTTGTCATGTAATGGAAGCTTCTAATCTAATATCTAGGCTATGACTAACATGTAGAATAGGGAAATTCTAGGTTAATGCCTAATATCTCAATTAGCACATTACCTATTAATCAAAATCTAAAATAATTTAAAGTCACAAAATGACCAAAATATCTTTAGGCTAAAAAGTTGTAATTAGTCAATCTAATCACATGATTAGGTCTCCATGGTCATGGTTAGTCTCTAGGCTTAACAATTCTAGGGTTATACTAGCAAAACACAAAAATCACAATGCACCAAATTAAATAGTATTAAATTAATTAAAATTCACCAAAAATCATTAACGTGAATTAAATCCTATAATTTAATAAACTATCTTACAAAAGTTTAAAATTACCTTTATTTTAGAAAAGTTGTTGTTACAATGTGCACCTATCATAGGTCTTTTTCGCGTATTCTTCAGCTGCATGGAAAAGGCCTATGATAGGCTTGATTGGCAATTCATAATCTGGGTGTTTAGGACTTTCGATTTTTCCGAGACTTGGATAGACATCGTCTAGAGGTCGATTAGTAACTCTTGGTTCTACACAGCCATCAACGGAAAAACTGATGGATTTTTCAAATCAACCCAAGGAGTCAGACAACGTGACCCTCTATCGTCGACTATCTTCATTATCGCTGCTGAAGCGCTTAGCAGGAATCTCAACCTTATGGTCGGCACCCCCCCATTTCTAGCACTTCTACACATCCAGCGGCTGCCCGACCATCACCCACCTGGCATATGCCGATGACATCCTTCTCTTCTCTTTTGGCGATGCGGGGTCCGTGGAAGTAGTCTACAACACGCTGAAGAGATACACCAGATGCTCCAGCCAGCGTATCAACGCTAGTAAAAGTATCATTTATGTCCACCACTCCGCCGACAGAGACCACACTTCCATGCTTACTAACATCACCTCCTTTTATGTTTCTCACCCCCCCCCCATTTTCCTACCTCGGGTGTCCGTTGGCATACAGCAGAACCAACTCGGGCCTGTACGTTGACTTAGTGGGTAAAATTAAGAAGAAGACCGAGGGATGGCACAACGCCATCTTATCTCTTGGCGGAAAGATGATTCTGATCAAGCACGTTCTTTCGTCCATCCCAATTTACACTCTAGCCACCTGTTCCCTCGCGAAGAAGGTCCTTTCTAACATTAAAAATGTCTTCGCCAACTTCTTCTGGGGATACATCGACGGCAAGGATAAACATCATTGGGCCAGCTGGGACTCCTTGACTAAACCTATGTCCGAGGGTGGCCTTGGCTTCTGCAGGTTGAAATACATTATCGACGCTTGCTCGATGAAGATGTGGTAGAAACTCCGAGCGAATCACCCTATTTGGGCCTGATTTATGAAGGCCAGATATTTCAGACATTCCCATCCTACTGCTGTCTCACACAATACTAGATCCTTAGCCTCTTAGCACCGCATCCTGAACGGTCGGCGGATCGCCGAACCCTTCATGCGTATCAGGCTGGGCACGGGCAAATCGTCCCTGTTTCTCGAACGTTAGCTCGGGGACGCACTCCTTCAACCTCTTTCAAGCGTCCTAACTTCCAGCGTCATCAGAGATCTATGGTCTCCAGACGGGGACTAGAATTAGGGGATGTAGAGTTAGCTGCATCAGGCGTGGGGATAGGGCTTGATCCTGATGCTCTATGACGGTCTCTGATGGAAGACCGTTCTTTCTCCTAGCTTCGGCACGAAGAGTGGTCGACGGGACCGGTCCACCTTCTCCAACTATCGCCCCCTTTTGACAGTCTTCCATTCCTTATAAGTAGTATATTTTGCTTTGGAGAGCGCTTCTTAAGAAACTTCCCACCGACGACGCCATCGCCATCATTTGCTTTAGCTTAGCATTAGCATGCAACTGCTGCTCGGAGTACCAGCCTGAAATAGCTGACCATATTCTTTCTTTAGGAGGTCTAGCGGTGGAGGTGTGGTAAAGGTTCTCCACCTCATGCCTCACGAACTCGGTCAATGGTGGCTTCAACGATCTTCTATCCACCCGCACCCACTTTTCGGGATACAAGTGCGTGCGCAAGCTAGCTACGTATCAAGCGGACTCCAGCCCAACTCGAATATGTATATGTTGTCTAGAATATGATAAAATGCCTAATCGTGGCAAGGAAAAACTATATCTCAATCCCCAAAAAGAATAATAAAGAAGAATGAACATTATGGATCATGGTCTACAGTCCTCTAGCATATATGTCCGATTAGACTCCAAGAGAATAACATTAGTCTATAAACTAGGCTAACAAGCAGAATATATCATGATAAGGAATATAAAGTACGAAAGGATAACAAAGTAATATCACTAGCAAATACCTGAATCCTGCAGATGTAATCAACTATCATTATGACCGTCTAACTAATTCTGTGCAATCAGCTACCTAAAGAGATCATCAGGTCCTTAGGGGACTAGCAAGATACATAAAACATGCCTATATAGTAATTTATCATGCATAAGAAATAAGCAAGAAAGAGACAGAACATGACAAGTGACTATGAACATGAATACAAGAAAAACTATGCATAAATGAACTGCTGGAAGAAACAAGTGAACAAGAGATCAACGGATACCAAACCCTCGCCCCGAGTGTGGACTTGCAGGTTTAAACAAATCACTAACCCTTGCCCCGAGTGTGGACTCGCAGGTTAGTTCACGACAATCACCCTCGCTCCGAGTGTGGACTTGCAGGTACAAACAGTCAACCCTTGCCCCGAGTGTGGACTCGCAGGTTGAGAAAACAATAATAGGAAATAGCAGTTCAGTTATAATGCACTCATTCTACGACATGATACGACTCAGTCAAGGTACATGTGACGACATAGTACGATTCAGTCAAGGTACATGTAAGGACAACTCTTGTATGAACTATAATATCAAACACTAGACAATGACGGTATATAAACGAGACAGCTAAACTAATATACATGACATAAAGAATGCATATAAACCAAAACAAACTAAAAGAAACTAAATGATGACATATAACTAAAAGAGAAAGAATATAAGCCTGCAATAACTGTAGAGGGAGGCAAGGGATACTTGCCTGGTGGTAGCAAACATCCCGCAAGCAACTCGTCAAATCAAAGAGTCACAAAATCTAAACTCCCACAAACGACTCCGGATGCTGAAACAAATATTACCAACGTGTACAGAATAGTCAAATTAGCAAGGATAGTCAATCCTTAAGTCCAACTCTGGAGACAAGAGCAAAACTGTAATTTCGGGCCAAAACGATGTCGACCGTTAGACCCACTTTGCACCAAAATTTGTGCCAACATCTATGGTCTGTAAAGTCATTAAACTACATGTCTATGGATCCGGTTTGACGAGATGAACCCAACCGTATGTCCAAAGTTGGATTCCGGCGGGTCGTGCACAAATTTGCCCGTTGGATCGAGTCGCGAGCTTGCCAAAATAGCGTTCTGGTCGACCTTCTTAGAATCGAACAAAACTTGGCATACAGGACCAAAAAATGGCACGGTCCTATTGGCATAAGTTTTGTCTCGAGATGACGAACGTGCACAAAGTAATTGACTAGCTTGAAATGAGACCGATACGGGATATCTCGATGGATACGCATCGATTTCGTCGCGCACGCACAACGAAATTGAGTTCTGTCAAATTTTACATATCTACAACATCCATACGCGCCTTTCAATGCTTATATGTTGCGGCCATGTCGCCCGATTTGTCGGGGCGTACGTCGTATCGCCGATTTTTATTAAAATTTACTGTTTTTGAAAACTATTTTTTGTGATCTTTGGGGCTGTTTTAATCAGAAAATAACCAAAGAATATATGCAACCAATTCATGGGTTTTAATCTCGGTTATATATACTATAAATATGTTCCAGTAGATTTTCTAAACTGTCGAGGAATCGGCAAATACTTGCCTTCCAAATTAGGGTTCGGGACAGGTTTTCAGTTCTGTTTGGGGATGTTTTTCGACAACTTGGCGTCAAATTTCTAGGCGATCTAGGGCATATAAAATTAAACTAATTGATTTGATTCGCAGTCCTATACGTTGTCTTTCCAATGAACTAATTGGTTCTCAAATTGGTAGTTGGATGAGCGAGAAAATTTACCTGGAAGAGGCCTGTCGAGCACTGCTACTGTTGTGCTGCTGCTGTTGCATTGGTCGTGGCTATGCATTTTGCATTTTTTGGCCAACTCTGGCGGCCGATGTTGTGGCATACATCGGTGACGAGGTTGCCGGGGTGCGCGTGAGTGGCAGTTGAGGTCAGTGCTGGGCTGTGGGTTTTAGTTTGGGGTTTTTGATCACGTTTACTTCTCTCTCTCTCTCTCTCTCTCTCCTCTCTCTCTCTCTCTCTCTCTCGTTTATATTGACCAACATGGACTGCTCTGTTGGGGCCAAGAACAGTTGGGTTCAGGTGTATAGGTTGGATGTTGTTTTGTTTTATTGATTTTCTTTTCTTTTTTTTTTTCCTTTCTTTTCTATATATATTATATCTATATACATATCTATATACACACATATATCTATATATTCACATATATACTTATATAATAATCTCCATAAAAATCCAAATAAAACCTCAATACTATTTATTCCTGGTGTAGGGCCTATTTATATAAATATGAACATATATAATAACATTTATTGACAATAAAATAAATATAACCAATAGTAGTAAAATAATTTTATTTAATAATAGCAACAACAACATTAATAGTAATAACAATCCTAAAAACAACTAAAATTAAACTAATAGTAGATATAATAGCTTTTGGTGAACTTATCAAACACACTCTTGATTTGGCTACAGAAAATCGTACAGGTATTCTAAAACGCCAGTTAGTATTAATAATACCAACATAACTATTAATTAACAAATATTTAGAAAATATTTGTCAACCCCAAAAATAAATATGAAGTATACGCATCTACTTAAAATATGTCAACATGGGCGTCTCTGGTTACACCGCATGACTACATGGGCAACGGCTTGGTTTGGGTCTAGTCCGGACTTGTTTGATACAACCGAATCTCCTAAAAGTCATAATATTAATAAATAATAATTTAATTATTTATAGGGGCCAAGTCGTAACTTGGCCTGGTTTTCCTAGTTAGGACACACATATGGCTCGGCCATCCCCACTATAGCTAATACACTAGTCAAGGCACACAACTACACTCTTCGTGCCATGGTTTCTAGTCACCTTGTACTCCAAATCTCAACCATGACTAAGGTCATCTATAACTATTTAATTAAATATTTATAAAATTCCAGAATTTACTATTTATTTCAAATAAATAATAAAAATATTTTTAAGATTTCGGGGAGAGGGGTTACAAATCTACCAACCATAAAAGAATTTTGTCCTCGAAATTTCAAAGGGTCCTTAGATTTTCGAAATGGCAAAAACCCTAATAATATATATCCAATCTCAGGGTTAAAATTGAAATATCATCCTTAAAATTTTTGAATCCGCCCTTACAGTCATTTCTCGAATTCTTTCAATAATTTGCCATATCTTCATAGCTATTTTGTACTTACAAGTCCTCGAGGACTTCTACCCGCCTTTGAATCAACCCATATGACACAAGAATATACTAAGTGGGGTCTACTCAATATTTATTTTAAAACCAAATATAGTAAATTTTATCAATATTCTTCCCAACTAACTAACCACCAAGAATAAGTTTGCTAGAATCTCTACCCACCTTTAGTCATGGTACCCCTTCAAACATATGTTGTTATAACATTTATAACCTTGCACACTAGTTGCAAAAATTAATACCACTAGATACCTAGCATATGGTATCTCTAGTCCCTTCTTACCTATAGAGGACAAAAATTTAATAAGCAAACTATTGACATTATAACATAATTTTTTTGATAAAATCTATATAGCATGATAACTCGTCACTCTGAAATAGGAAGGGACGAAAATCAATAGTACAAAAAGACAAGGAAGAATAATTGAGAGCGTATATGAAGTTTCAAGGACGGTAGAGTAATTTCTAAGAGAATTTTCAAGGCAGTATGAATTAAAATTTCTCAGGGTTTAATCACATCCGCAGGCTCGTATCAGTACAGTTATGTAGCCGATACGATATGCTCTGACATGCATGGGCCACCAAAAAAACTTGTCACGACCCGCACCCGCTTTTTGGGATGCAAGTGCGTGCGCAAGCCAGCTACGTATCAAGCGGACTCCAGCCCAACTCGAATAGGTATATGCTATCTAGACTATGGTAATATGTATAACCGTGGCGAGGCAAAACTATATCTCAATACACAAGAAGAATAAAAAACAAGAATGAACATTATGGATCATGGTTTGCAACCCACTAGCATATATGCCCGATTAGACTCCAAGAGAATAACATGAGTCTATAAACTAGTCTAACAAGCAAAATATATCATGATAAGGAATATAAAGCACGAGAGGATAACAAAGTAATATCATTAGCAAATACCTGAATCTTGCAGATGTAATCAACTA
The DNA here is from genome assembly GCA_029216955.1 of Iris pallida. Classification (NCBI taxonomy): domain Eukaryota; kingdom Viridiplantae; phylum Streptophyta; class Magnoliopsida; order Asparagales; family Iridaceae; genus Iris; species Iris pallida. The sequence continues at coordinate 24,357,923 of JANAVB010012198.1, forward strand.
TCATCATGACCAGCTAAATAACTCTGTGCAATCAGCTACCTAAAGAGATCATCAGTCCTCAAGGGACTAGCAAGATACATAAAATATGCCTATCTAGCAGTTTATCATGTATAAGAAATAAGCATGAAAGAGACAGAACACGACAAGTGTCTATGAACATGGATACGAGAATAACTATGCATAAATGAACTGCTGGAAGAAACAAGTGAACAAGAGATCAACGGATACCAAACCCTCATCCCGAGTGTGGACCCGTAGGTTTGAATAAATCACTAACCCTCGCCCCGAGTGTGGACTCACAGGTTAATTCACGACAATTACCCTCGTCCCGAGTGTGGACTCGCAGGTTGAGAAAACGAAAACATGAAATAGCAGTTCAGTTATAACGCTCTCATTCTACGATACGATAAGTCAAGGTACATGTGATGGCACGGTACGACTCGATCAAGGTACATGTAAGGACGACTCTAGTATGAACTATAATGTCAAACTCTGGACACTGACGGTTTATAAATGAGACAGCTAAACTAATATACATGACATGAAGAAAGCATATAAACCAAAACAATCCAAGAGAAACCAAATGATGACATATAACTAAAAGAGAAAGAATATAAGCATGTAATAACTGTATAGGGAGGCAAGGTATACTTGCCTGTTGGTAGCAAAAGTCCCGCAAACAACTCATCAAATCAAAGAGTCACAAAATCTAAACTTCCGCAAACAACTCCGGATGCTGAAAAATTATTATCAACATGTTCGGAATAGTCAAATTAGCTAGAATAGTCTACCCATAAGTCCAATTCTAGATAAAAGGGTAAAACGGTAATTTTGGGCCAAAAACAATATCCGCCTTTGACCCACTTTACACCGAAAAGTGTGCTAACATCTATGGTCTCTAAATTCGTTAAATTGCATATCTACAGGTCCGGATTGATGAGACAAACCCAACTGTATGTCCAAATTTGGATTCCGGCGGGTTGTGCACAAATTTGCCCGTTGGATCGGCTCGCGGGCCCGCCAAAATAGCATTCCGATCGACCTTCTCAGAATTGGACCAAACATGGCATACAGGACCAAAAAATAATACGATCCTATTGGTGCAAGTTTCATCTTGAGGTGACAAACGTGTATGAAGTAATTGACTAGTTTGCAAAGAGGCCAATACGGTATATCTCGACGGTTATTTATCGATTTCTTTGCGCACACACAACGAAATCGAGTTCCGTCGAATTCCGTACGTCCGCAACATCCGTACGTGCCTTTTGATGCTTACGCGTTACGACCAAGTCACCCAGTTTGTCGGGGCGCACGTCATATCGATGATTTTTATTCAAATTTACTATTTTTGAAAACTATTTTTCGTGGTCTTTGCGACCGTTTTAATCAGGAAATAACTAAAGAATATATGCAACCAATTCATGGGTTATAATCTCGATTATACAGACTATAAATATGTTTAAGTAGATTTTCTAAACTGTTGAGGAATCGGCAAATACTTGCCTTCCAAATTAGGGTTCGGGACAGGTTTTCAGTTCTGTTTTGGGGCTATTTATTGACAACTTGGCATCGAATTTTTGGGCGATCTAGGGCATATAAAATTAAACTAATTAATTAGATTCGCAATCCTATAGGTTGTCTTTCCAATGAACTAATTGGTTCTTGAATTGGTAGTTGGATGAGCTAGAAAATTTACCTGGAAGAGGCCTGTCGAGCGATGCTACTGCTGTGCTGTTGTTGCTTCTTTTGCGGTTGTGCATTTTTTGGCCAACAATGGCGGCCGCTGTGGTGGCGTGCATCGGCGATGAGGTCGTCGAGGTGCACGTGAGTAGCATGTGAGGTCGGCGCTGGGTTGTGAGTTTTAGTTTAGGGTTTTTTTTATCACGTATACTTCTCTCTCTCTCTCATTTTATATTGAACAGAAGGGACAACACTTTTGGGCTGTGGTTTTATTTTGTTTTTATTTCTTTTCTTTTTCCTTTCTTTTCTATATATATTATATATATATATACATATCTATATACACACATATATCTATATATTCACATATATACTTATATAGTTATCTCCATAAAAATCCAAGTAAAACCTCAATACTATCTATTCCTAGTGTAGGCCTATTTATATAAATATGAACATGTATAATAACATTTATTTGACAATGACATAAATATAACCAATAAAAGTAAAATAATTTTATTTAATAATAACAACAACAACAATATTAATAATAATAATAATCCTAATAACAAATGAAATTAAACCAATAGTAGATATAATAGCTTTTGGTGAACTTATCAACATACTCTTGATTTGGCTCAAGAAAATCGTACAGATATTCTAAAACGCCAGTTAATATTAATAATACCTACATAAATATTAATTAACAAATATTTAGAAAATATTTTTCAACCCAAAAAATAATATGAAGTACATGTATCTACTTAAAATATGCCTATATGGGCGTCTCTGGACACACCGTATGACTACATGGGCTAGGGCTCGGTTTGGGTCTAGTCCGGACTAGTTTGGTACAATCGAATCTCCTAAAAGTCATAATATTAATAAATAATAATTTAATTATGTATAGGGATCAAGTAGCAACTTGGCCCGGTTTTTTCTAGTTAGGACACACATATGGCTCAGCCATCCCCACTATAGCTAATACACTAGTCAAGGCACACAACTACACTCTTCGTGCCATGATTTTTAGTCACCTTGTACTCCAATTCTCAACCATGACTAATTTCATCTATCGTAATAACTATTTAACTAAATATTTATAAAATTCTAAAAATTACCATTTAATTCAAATAAATAATAAAACTATTTTCAAGATTCGGAAAGAGGGGTTAAAGGGTTAAAGCCTCTCATGGACACCAGATCGTTGTAGCGGCCATTACGTGGGTTATGTGGAAGAACCACAACAAATACAGATATGAAGGGTACGACTACAATTCTGCTCAACTGATTTTTGAGGTCAACAGACAGATTCACAAGGTTAAAAGACATTGCAAGCACGTAAAGAAGATCTTCTAGAACTCCTTGAACGGCTGAGTTTGAGGTGTGTAAGCCCCCTGAATTTTAGGGTTTATTTTAAATTTTCTAAATGAATTATTTTTAATAAATATTATTATTTAATTAGTTTTGATCTTTAAATGTTCTTTTCCGTGACTTTGACTTCTGGAGCGTCAGAGATACCAATCTCTGGAAACTCTCTTCACGAGTTTTGTAGTAGACCAGATTATCTTTATTTTGGTATAAGGTGTCCCACTCAAACTCATTCCCTTGTACTCTGTTTGCATCGCACAACTTCGGGTCAACTTAGACCAATTAATCGTTGAATAATTATTAATTAAATTTCCACTTTTATCTTTGATCATCGTATGCACGTTACCGTGACTTTTAATTTAGTAGCACAAGACTAGTCGTTTTCTCCAAACTAACTTCTCATGAATGATCTACTCGAGATACCCTACACTCAAGACCTTTGTGTCCTACTCAGACACACCATCTTATGCTTTATTTGCTTCGCACAACTTTTCTGACACGAGACCCAATTTTAATTCATCCCACGGGGTTACATTTAATCTTCGACTCGATTTGGGGACACCCTTTCGACCCAAACCTGCCAACCCAACATATGGACCTGGCCCACATAAAGGCTACTACCCACATGACGTTGTGTCCCATTTAATTGAGCCCCCGCATGCTACTTATTTACCCATGTCCATAAATGACTAAATTAATCTATTTATTTCGCCTAACCCGATTGTGACCCGACCCGGCTCAACCGAATCCAAACCCAAGCTCCATGTTATCCCCTTATGAACACCCCACACAATTCCTCTTTTTTCTATTTTAAAATATTCCTTTCTCTTTTATTTAATAAATATCTCTTCCTTTTTTTATAAATATCTCTCTCTCTTTCTAATATGTATATATATATACATATATACAAATATATCTCTCTCTTTCTTATTACTCACACACCCCCCCTCTCCCCATTCCAGCACACAATTCCCCCTCTCTAACCGACCTCTCTCTCTCAAATATCTCTCTCTATTCTATTTTTCTCTCTCTTTCTTTTGAATATATAAAACTCTCTCTCTCTCCCTCTCTACTCACTCACACACACCTCACCCTCTCTCACCAGTACATAAACACACCCCTGCAGCCGACAAGCACCCCACCCCTCCATTCTCCTTCTTCTTCTTCACTTCTTCTTCTTCATCCCTTCTTCTTCTTCTTCAACATCATCACCCTCACCCTCACCAACATCATCATCAATACCAACACCATCATCAACACCACCCCCATACCATCCCCACCACCATCACTACTCCGAGCACCACCACCGTACCGCTCGCCGTACCCCCACCGGCCCTTCGCCACCGCTGGCGATGGCCGCTGCGTGCGTGCGCCAACATGCAGCAGCAGCAGCACGCACAGCAAGCAGCAGCAGCTACGATAACAGCAACAGTGCCGTGCCACCACGCGCCGCCGTCGCTGTGCACCGCCGCATGGCCGGCCCCCCGCCACAGCGAGCACCCCACGCCTCTAGTGACCCCCTGTATACCACCTTGGTGTGGCAGTAGTCTTCCAGATGCGTACAATACACGATTTGTGTGTTTGGCACGAGATCCCGTCGGCACGCACGAGTTTTTGAACTCAGAAAGTGCACTTCGTCACAACAAATTCATACACGTTTTTCGAGAAATCTGACCGTTGGATCGACGAACTCTTTACTCCATCATAATCTCGGTATATAGCACTTCACTCCCCTTAAATTTCGTCCATTAATTTTGTCATTTGATACATCAAAATCGGCCACCAAGTTGACACTTTAAATTGTACTATTTTTGTACAGTTTTGTGGAGCCAACTTCGTCATCTCGTAACTCCGTCGTCGCAGCTCCATTTGGTGTGCCACCAGTTTCTGTGCATAGCTGGTATAACCCTTTTCCTGCCCTTAAGTTTTGTTTCATTATGAGCACATTTGGTTGGTCGAATTCGACGCCAAAGTTGGTCGTCCGAATTTTTAATTTTGTACTTGTAAAATTCCATTTTTGAACTTGGGACTCCAGATTCAATTTCTGACACCACCAGTAGACTCGTGGCATCGTTCTGGCATGATTTCATATAAATACTTTTAGATTTAGAGGACGTGGGTCCTGGCACGCATTTTGGGGCAAAACGGGCCCCATAGTCCGAGTCAACGGGTCACTTTGAGATCGGCTCATCGAAATCCAATTCTGGATATACCGTTGAGTTCGTATCGTCATTCTAGACTCGTTGACATATAATTCGCTGAGTTTTGAGGACATTGGCTCCGGCACACTTTTTCGTGCAAACCAGATTCCAAATGTCCGGGTCAACGTGTCATTTTGAGATCGGCTCATCGGAATCCAGTTCCGGATATATCGTTGAGTTTGTGTCGTCATTCTGGAGTTGATCCAAGGAAGGTTCGAGAAATTAGATTTTAACATTGTGTTACGGAATCGAGATTTTTGCGGCCAGAGAAATACCGGCGAGGTAGGACTTCAGATGACGGCATCATGGTAACATATGTTTCACGGATCTTATTTGAACCATACCCTGTGTGTTTGGTTAATATTTCATGGATTTAGCCAAGATAAGTTCAAGAACCTGTATTATCTGCTGTGAACTACAGCCCTCCGTCGTATTACAGAACAAAGAAGTTATTTCAGCCAGATGCACACTGACTTGGCAATAACTTCACGTGACCTAATCGCGGAGGTATATGGTTCTCGAGTTTTACCTCGACTACGTCCTATGCATCTCGTTGTCCTCGTACCATTCTTAGAGACATTCCGACAAACTTTTATGTCTTGCTTGACCCTTTAACTTGTTTGGACACTGTTATGGATTGCTTGACCCAGTCTTAGACCTTATAACCTTCTATTTGATAGACGACCAAAATAGCCAAACCTTGTTAACTGATTCTATTATATAATTATAAATGTATTGTGTGTTGGTGATAGGTACTTTTCCTAGGGATTGGTTAGATTAAGCGTGTAAGACAAGTATGAGTGACTGACTATAGTAGACTTGGAAACCATTAAGAACGATTGTATTGATAGTATAAATTGATAATAGGGTATCTAATATGGAGAAATGAGATAGTATATGGTTATGACTATGGATTAAGGATTAGAATCTTGTGCTTAGAGTTTGAGGATTGAGCATTCGTAGGACTTTGATGACCAAGTAATTATTGGTTATCTATAAGCTAATTACTTATGATTAGAGGATAGATCGATATGTGGAATGATATAGAATAAGTTTGAATGAGATATAATATTGCGTATGAGATCGAAAAGACATCAGTTAAAACGACAAAGAACAAGGCAAAAACATATGTACATTGGTAATTAATAAATCGGGAGTTTGAAATTAAGGATTTATATTCGGAGGAGTTGTTGTGTAAAAAGAAGAAGACTCTACGCCAGGGATAAGTATTGAACGTATAATTTCAAGGAGAAGCTGTAGAAAAGAATTGAAGACAAATAATGCAAAGGGCCTGTGGATTGATAGAATAAGCATACTTAGAATATAATAAGGAAATCAAGTATTTACAATTGAGGTTAAAAATATGGTTGATGATCAAGCATTGTTGGCTTATAAACATACCCAGAGAGTGACCTATAGTTTAGGGTATGCATAAAGGTTCCATATTAGTATGGAAGTTTCTAAAGGATATATGACGTAGTTTATGATAGAAGGACCTTTGTTGAACCTGAACAAAAAAGATTGTAAAGAGAAACGGAAGAGATAATCACAAGGGTAGCAGATTGAGTATCGTAGCCAGAGCAACTACATGTTATAGTTTGACCTATTGGATGATTTTAAATTTCGAGGACAAAATTCTTATAAGGTGGGTAGGATGTAAGCCCCCTGAATTTTAGGATTTATTTTAAATGAATTATTCTTAATAAATATTATTACTTAATTAGTTTTGATCTTTAAATGTTCTTTTCCGTGACTTTGACTTCTGGAGCGTCAGAGATACCAATCTCTAGAAACTCTCTTCATAAGTTTTGTAGTAGACCAGATTATCTTTATTTTGGTAGAAGGTGTCCCACTCAAACTCGTTCCCTTGTACTCTGTTTGTATCACGCAACTTCGAGTCAACTTAGACCAATTTATCGTTGAATAATTATTAATTAAATTCCTACTTTTATCTTTGATCATCGTATGCACGTTACCGTGACTTTTAATTTAGGAGCACAAGACTACTCGTTTTCTCCAAACCAACTTCTCATGAATGATCTACTCAAGACACACTACACTCATGACCTTCGTGTCCCACTCAGACACACCATCTTGTGCTTCATTTGCTTCCGATAACTTTTCTGACACGAGACCCAATTTTAATTCATCCCACGAAGTCACATTTAATCTTCGACTCGATTTGGGGATACCCTTTCGACCCAAACCTGCCAACCCAACATATGGACCTGGCCCACATGAAACCTACTACCCATATGCGCTTGTGACCCATTTAATTGATCCCCCATATGCTACTTATTTACCCGTGTCCATAAATGACTAAATTAATATATTTATTTTGCCTAACCCGATTTTGACCCGACCCGGCTCAGTCGAACCCAAACCCAAGCTCTATGTTATCCCCTTATGTACACCCCACATAATTCCTCTTTATCCTATTTTAAAATATTCCTTTCTCTTTATTTAATAAATATCTCTTCCTTTTTTATAAATAATATCTCTCTCTCTTTTTAATATATATATATATATATATATATATATATATATATATATACAAATATATCTCATTCTTTATTACTCACACACACCCCCATCTCCCCATTCCAGCACACACTCCCCCCCTCTCTAACCGACCTCTCTCTCAAATATCTCTCTCTTGCTATTCTATTTTCTCTCTCTTTCTTTCTGAATATATAAAACTATTTCTCCCTCTCTACTCACTCACGCACACCTCACCCTCTCTCACCAGTACACAAATACACCCCCTATAGCCGACAAGCACCCCACCCCTCCATTCTCCTTCTTCTTCTTCATCCATTCTTCTTCTTCAACATCATCACCCTCATCAACACCAACACCATGATCAACACCACCCCTAGACCATCCCCACCACTCTCACCACCACCATCACTACTCCGAGCACCACCACCGTGCCGTTTGCCGTGCCCCCACCGGGCCTTCACCACCGCCGGTAGCTGCGATAACAGCAGCAGCGGCCGCGCCTCCGCCGTCGTACGCCGCCGCGTGGTCGGTCCGCCGCCACCGTGAGCACCCCACGCCTCCGGCGACCCCGTGTGCACCACCTTGGTGTGGCAGTAGTCTCCCAGACACGTACAATACACGATTCGTGCATTTGGTACGAGATCCCGTTGGCGCACGCGAGTTTTGAACTCAGAAAGTGCACTTCGTCACAGCGACTTCGCGTACATTTTTCGATAAATTCGACAGTTGGATCGACGAACTCTTTGTTCTGTCATAATCTCGATATATAGCTCTTTACTCCCCTCAAATTTTGTCCATTAATTTTTTCGTTTGTTACATCAAAATCGGCCACCAAGTTGACACTTTAACTTGTACTATTTTGGACAATTTTGTGGAGCCAACTTCATTAGCTCGTAATTCCGCCGTCGTGGCTCCATTTGGCGTGCCACCAGTTCCTGTGTGTAGCTAGTATAACCCTCTTATTGCCCTTAAGTTTTATTTTGTTGTGAGCACGTTTGGTTGGTCGAGTTCGTCTCTAAAGTTGGCTGTCCGAATTCTTAATTTTGCACTTACAAAATTCTATTTTTGAACCCGGAACTCCGAATTCAATTTCTGACAACACCAGTAGACTCGTGGTGTCGTTCTGGCATGATTTCATATAAAATTTATTAGATTTGGTGGACGTGGGTACTGGCACGCATTTTGACGCAAAGCGGGCCCCACAGTCCGAGTCAACGGGTCACTTTGAGATCGGCTCATCAGAATCCAATTTCGGATATACCGTTGAGTTCGTATCGTCATTCTGGACTCGTTGACATATAATTCTCCGAGTTTTGAGGACATTGGCTCTGGCACGCTTTTTTGTGCAAAACAGATTTCAAATATCCGGGTCAACGTGTCTTTTTGAGATCGGCTCATCGGAATCCAGTTCCGGATATATCATTGAGTTCGTGTCGTCATTCTAGACTCGTTGACATATACTTTGTTA